>BFEA01000113.1:1950176-1973580 GCA_003427395.1 Chara braunii | reverse complement strand
TTTTTTTTTTTTTTTTTTTTTTGTCCGTGTTTGGCCTGAACGGCCGAACGCCTCCCGAAGGGGTTCCGTACGTTCGGGCGTTCGGCCAGTCCCGAACGCCGGTAACCCTGATTATTATTATTATTGTATTTAAAAAAAAAAAAATTATATAGTAATGAATTATATATTTTAGGTTACAAGAGTATTGATGCGTCAAGGTTAAGTAGAGTTTCGATACGAGAAATGTTGCATTTATCAAATATGTGGGATTAACAATTATTACTTAACGAAGATCACTACCGAAACAAAAACAAATTGGCAAATTTGTGAAGATGAAGTGAATATGGAAACAAAGTCTTTCTTAAAAAATAAATAAAATAAGAAAAAAAATAAAAAGAAGGAAAATAGTTACAGTGAGAAAAAAAGATAGAAACTAATAAACTTACCGTAGTCCGTACATTCAAACTATTGAAATATTCACTTGATTTTAAATTCATGACTTACATACAAGTATACTGAATTAGTTAATGGTAGATAGTTGAATGATCGTATCTAAATAATGCTGTTATTGTAAAGTGAGAAAAAAATTGTTAAAACAAAATAATTATGTATAAAAGGAACTAATAATTTCATAATGATAATTTTATATATGGTGTCATTTACTAATTATTAAAAAAATATATATATTTTTTTGATTTTTATGTTTTTTATTACTGCATGCGATGAAAAGTCTAAAAATTCATTTATTAATGAATTGTATGTTTTTTTTTTTTTTAATTTAATATAAGAAAGGGATTGTAATTATTTTTTCTATACAAAACTTAATTAAGGATGTTTCACTATAATTGTTTTATGTCGTAGTATCATGTAGCTCAATATTTGATTTTTGATAACAAGATAATTGTTGCAAATCGTTGTTCATTGATATCGACTGCTGACTTGTAGTAATTTTGTCAAAAAAAATAAACTTCTGTTCTTAAAACAAAGAACGAATGATCTGCAACAGATCAAAACAAAACACAAATTGTTTGGCATTGATTTGTTAGTGAAGATGTGTTTTTTAAATACGTAACACGTGTAATTTTTTATAGCATTTCGAAAGTTATTTTCATAGGTTGTGACATTAATATTTTTTACATTATCATTTTTGTCAATAAAATTAACTTTTACTTATGACTTAGGATTGGTTATGATCTTCACTTAGGGCTATATTTGTTGTTTCAAATAATATTTGTAGTTAGGCATGCACTTACGGGCATGTGTAGGTCTTCACTTCGGGCATGTTTGTTGACTTCAGAAAAAATGTCATTTTGTATGGCTTTCGCTTAGAGTCATTAGCTTTTGAGAATATGTAAATGACTTTCACTTAGAGTCTTTGAAATGAATAATTCAACATGGCATTCACTTAACGCATATAATCTAGTTTCACATGACATCTTATACAAGAAATTTTCATTTGATATGACCTTCACTTAGGGCTATTTGATATTAAATTTTGTTTTTGTACTTAATCTTTGTACTTAGGTCTTCGCTTAGGGCCTTCTGAAGTTAGGCCTTCGCTTAGGGCTTGTTCGTTGAGTTTTTAAAAAGTGTCATATCATATGACTTTCACTTAGAGCAATTAATTTTTGGAAAAATGTGTGGTGACTTTCACTTAGAGCCTTTGAAATGGATTTATGAAAATGACATATTGAACATATTAGTCGAAAACTTCAATCATCGACAAAGGGGCAGATGTGCGCATGGCAATAATTAAAATTTAAGGGGCATGTTCGTTGACTTTAGAAAAAGTGTCATTTCGTCTGACTTTTACTTAGAGCCATAACTTTTGAGAATATGTCTGGTGACTTTCACTTAGAGCCTTTGAAATGAATAGTTCAACATAACATTCACATAGGGCGTGTAATCTAGTTTCACATGGTATCTTACAGAAAAAACTTCAATTTAATATGACCTTCACTTAGGGCCATATTACATTACATTTGGTTTTTGTACTTAATCTTTGTACTTAGGCCTTCGCTTAGGGCCATCTGTAGTTAGGCCTTCGCTTAGGGTCATTTGTAGTTAGGCCTTCGCTTAGGGCCATTTGTAGTTAGGCCTTCGCTTATGGCCTGTTCGTTGACTTCTAAAAAAGTGTCGTTTCATATAGCTTTCACTTAGAGTTTTTTTATTTTGGGGAATATGTGTGGTGGTTTGCGAAAATTGCTCTTTTATCTCTCTCTCTCTTTCTGTGTGTGTATGTGTGTAGCCCCCCCCTCTCTTTCTTTCTCTCTCTCACTCTCTGTCTCTTGCTCGCACTCATAGCAACAAATGAAACTCTCTCTCTCTCTCTCTCTCTCTCTTTCTTTGGTAGCCCCAACCCCTCCCTCTACCTCTATCTCTCTTTCTTTCTCTCTCACTGTTCGTTTCTCTCTCACACTCATAACAATAAATGAAACAAAACTCTCTATCTATCTTTCTTTCTTTCTTTCTCACTCTTTGTCTCTCTCTCTCACTTATATAAACAAATGAAACAATTTTTTTTTTTTTTTTTTTTTTTTCCCCCTCTCTCTCTCTCTCTCATACATGCTCTTGGTCTCATTGCTTTGTCTACCTTAGGGTTGCGTTCCCCACACGATCAAACAGAAGTGCATGCTACCCCTGACAGAAATATTTCCTTTTTTTTTTTGTCCAAGTTCACACTGATATAATTTGCAGTTTCTGAAAATGGGGGTTTGCCTGAGGGCATACTCAAAGTAGGACTTTTTCAAGTTACTTGTGGACGTAATAGCGGTCAGATGCAACCATGTCGGACAGTAAAAGCGGACAAAACACATGGAGCGGTGGTTCAATGCACGGCCACGTCAGCCTCCCCTCTTCTTCACCGATGTTATCCACCTCCTCTCCTCCCTCATTGTCATGTCCTTTGCTGACGTGGCAGTGCGCTGGCTTTCCTTTTTTGTCTAGAGATTCGATAAAACCCCTTTCAACAAAAATACCGCACAAGACAAACGAAATTTGGGGTAGCTGGACAGAGATTTCCTCTGCAGGCATTGAGGGAGAGGAGGGGAACCAAGGGGGTAGAATGAAGTTGAGAGAGGGAGAGAGAGAGAGAGAGAGAGAGAGAGAGAGAGAGAGAGAGAGAGAGAGAGAGAGAGAGAAGCAATCCCCCCCTCTCTCTCTCTCTCTCTCTCTCTCGCTCTCTTTCTCTCACACACACACAGACCTTGACATAGACGCCGAACCCCACTAGACCGCAGCCTGAGGGCTGCGAACTAGAGGTTAGACTATGCCTTTAGGGTAATGTCACGGCTATGGCGGCCACCACCACTTCTCCTGCACCATCCGATGTGATGGATGAATCGACATATCAGATCGGGGAAATTTTCGGTAGTGGGGCGAAGGCTCTCGAATCAACGTTTCGCTCTTGAGGGCTTGGAAAATGGCAGGGCGGATTCGGCGGGAAACAGATGGCAACACTTTGGCACGAACTCGGCGGGAGAGGATTGGGAGAAAAAGGGGGGCTATAATGTGGAGGGAAACTCGAAAACTAGTGGGAGCTTCGCCGGGAACGACTCGAAAAATGGCGGGAAGTTATCGGGAGACCATTCCCCCTGGCATGGGTTGCTATGACTGGTATCTTGTAGCACTACCGATCGCTCAAGAGGGAAAGGGAGAGAGGGAGGTGACGGTAAAGGAGACCAAAGGAGTTGTAACCGCTCATTGGCCCTACAACATCACCGCATGGAATCAAAATGCTATAACAACAAGCGATTTTGATCGAGGAACTAGAGTTCTCCCCCCACCTACACTCCCCACAAATTATGAACCATGGAAGGAGAGAGCAACGATCAACCAACAAAACAATCATACATTTTTTCATATTTCGAAAAAAAAAAAGTATCCCTTCATTTACACTCCCCATTCGTTATCAACCATGGAAAGGGAGAGCAATGCTCAACCAACAAACCAATCATACGTTTTCTCATATTTTGAAAAAAAAAAAGTCTCCCCCCACATACATTCCCAACCAATCATCAACCATGCAAGAGGAGAGCTACGATCAACCAACAAAGCAATTTTACATTTTTTCATATTAAAAAAAAAAAGTTTTCCCCCAGCTCTACTCGTCACTAATCATCAACCATACCAAGAAAGCAATCATACATTTTCTTATGTTTTGAAAAAAGAGAGTTGGAGAGAATCGCGATTCTCCCCCAACCTACACTCCCCACTAATTATCAACCATGCAAGGGTCGAGCAACGATCAACCAACAAAGCAATCATAATTTTTTTCATATTTAAAAAAAAAAAGGTTTCCCCGTACCTACACTCTCCAGTAACTATCAACCATGGAAGGGGACATCAACATTCAACTAACAAAGCAATCATACATTTTTTCATATTTTGAGGAAAAAAAACATTCCTACACGTATACACCTTACTAATCACCAACCATGGAAAACGAGGGCAACGATCAACCAACAAAGCAATCATACGTTTTATTTTAATTTCGAAAAAAAAATGGTTGGGGGAGAATAACGATTCTCCCCCCACCTACACTGCCCACTAATCGTCAACTTTGGAAGAGGAGAGCAACGATAAACCAACAAATCAATTATGCATTTTCTCATATTTTAAAAAAACATAGGTGGGGGACGATTTTCCCCTCACCTACACTCCCCACTAATCCTCAACTATGGAAAGGGTGAGAGACGATAAACTAACAAAGCAATCATACTTTTATTCATATTTTGAAAAACAAAATGTGGGAGGAGAATCGTGAGTCTCCTCCTACCTACACTCCCCACTAATTGTCAACCATGGAAAAGAAGAGCAACGATCGACCAACAAAGCAATCATACATTTTCTCATATTTGAAAAAAAAAAGGTCAACCCCCACCTACACTCCCCACAAATTATCAACCATGGAAGGGGAGACCAACGATCAAACAACAAAGCAATCATACATTTTTTCATATTTTGAAAAACAAAAGGTCTCCCTTCACCTACATTCCCCACGTGTTCGCAACCATGGAAGGGGAGAGCAACGATCAACCAACAAAGCAATCAAACATTTTCTTGTATTTCGAAAAAAGAATAGTCTCCCCCCACGAACACTTTCCACTAATCATCAACGATGGAAGAGGAGAGCAACGATCACCCAACGAAGTAATCATACGATTTCTCATATTTAAAAAAACAAAAGGTTTGTCCCCACCTACAGTCTCCGTTAATTATAAAGGTCTCCCTTCATCTACACTCCCCACAAGTTATCAACCATGGAAGAGGAGACTTAGGAGAGCAACGATCAACCAACAAAGCAATCATACATTTTGTCATATTTCAAAAAAAAAAGGTGGGGGCAGAATCCCCATGTACATTCCTCACTAATTCTCAACCATGGAAGGGGTGAGCAACGATCAACCAACAAAGCAATTATACATTCATTCATATTTTGAAAAACAAAAGGTGGGGAAGGAATCGTCCCACTTACACTCAACGACACTCCCCACAAATTGTTAACCATGGAAGAAGAGAGCAATGATCAACCAACAAAACAATCATACATTTTTTTATATTTAAAAAAAAATAAAGGTCTCCCCCCATCTACACTCCCTACAAATTATCAACCGTGGAAGAGATGAGCAACAATCAACGAACAACGCAATTATGCATTTTTTCATATTTCGAAAAAGAAAAGTCTCCCTTCATTTACACTCCCCATTCGTTATCAACCATGGAAAGGAAGAGCAAGGATCAACCAACAAAATAATCATACATTTTCTCATATTTCAAAAACAAAAAAGTCTCTCCCTACATACATTCCCGACTAATCATCAACCATGCATAAGGAGAGTTACGATCAACCAACAAAGCAATTATACATTTTTTCATATTTCGAAAAAAAAAAATTCTCCCGCCAGGAACTCTTTCCACTAATCATCAACGATGGAAGAGGAGAGCAACGATCAACCAACAAAGCAATCATACGTTTTTTCATATTTAAAAAAAAAAAGTTTCCCCCCACCTACACTCCCCACTAATTTTCAACCATGGAAGAGGAGACTCAAAAGAGCAACGATCAACCTACAAAGCAATCATATATTTTGTCATATTTCGAAAAACAAAGGTGGGGGGAAAAACTGCACGTACACTCCTCACTAATCCTCAACCGTGGAAGGGGTGAGCAACGATCAACCAACAAAGCAATCATGCATTCATTCATATTTTGAAAAACAAAACGTGGGGGGGAAATCATAATTACCCCCCCACCTACACTCACCTATACTCCCCACAAATCGTTAAGTGTAGAAGAAAGAGCAATGATCAACCATCAAAGCAATCATACATTTTCTTATTTTTGAAAAATAAAAAGGTCCCCCCCCCACACACACTCCCTAAAAATTATCAACCATGAAAGAGATGAGCAACAATCAACCAACAAAGCAATTATACATTTTTTCATATTTCGAAAAAAAAAAAGTCTCCCTTCTCCTACACTCCCCACTAGTTAGCAACCATGGAAGGTAAGAGCAACGATCAACCAACGAAGCAATCATACATTTTCTCATATTTCGAAGCAAGAAGATTTCCCCCCACGTACACTCCCCATTTGACTATAAGGTTCGATAGAATTAACTCGAAGATTCGTCGCTTTCGACGGACGCCGTGTGTGTTGGTAAAATCTTTTGATATAAAGGATATGTTTAGCAAGCTCCCTCACGACGACATCTTAAGGTCACTTTCATGGTTGATGGAATTTCATGGGGAGAAGGGAAGGAGTTTTGTATGGGTGAACACAAGGAGTAAGGGAAGTACTTTCGGGATGACGACCGGAGAAGACCACTAGAGGACACTGACTTCCGGTGACATCTCAACATTTGTGCACGTTGACTTGCAGCATACCTACACTTACACAAAAGGAGTCTTACTCAGACAGGACGTCGGGATCCCTATGGGAAAGTGCAGCTACCCATCTTCGACCTGCATCTTGTGTACATACGAGGAATGCATGTTCATGGGCAGTCTAGGGAAGTACGGTCGTCAAGTCTTTGGCGTACGTTTGGTCTATGATTTGATGCTTGTAACTGCGTCTTTGTTAGGGAACACATTTCATTGGATCATGCAACGCTTTTCGACATGCTACCCTAAGAACTTGGTTCTGAAACAGACCGATGACAAGAGTGGCGTGCTAAATTTTCTCGGATGCGACATTAGGTGCACAAACTCTTACCATACCTGGAAAGTATTCAGATGTCACGAAACAAGGACAACATTTCACTCGCAAATGAGATTGAGATAAAAAATTGGCAATCCTTTTATTCCTGGGGGAGCAGGTAACAAAAAAGTGTTACGATTTGTAGCTACTTACATCTGATCGACCAAAATACATCGATCGAAGTAAAATCCCCGGGAGAAAGCTGTCATTAAACGAGAACTGAGATTGAGGAACTTCCCGATGGACTGATTTTGGAGTTGTTGGAGTAAGTAGGGAATGACCGAGTTGTGACTTCTGATTTTTCAGAAAAGTTGTTTTTGTCTTTTGCATGGTTTTCGTTGTTTTGTTCTTATCTTCTTAGTTTGAATCGTTAGATAAGGTAATGTGTGTAATGTTTGAAACAGACAGGGTAGTCGAGGAAATTTTGTTCACTGAAGGAAACTAAGTTACTCGGACAGCGTTTGGCCACGTCGACTTTCGCTTTAAAAAAACACGGACTATGACTTTTTTTTTTTTTTTTTTTTTTTTTTTTTTTTTTTTTTTTTTTTTTTTGAACCGGTAGCGAACTGCACACGTTCGGGATAGTTGCACGTTCGATCCTCTCTGCCTTTGTCCCTCGGCCTAGTCGGAACGGATGAGTTCCAAGGTTTCACGTGTTTTTCTGTGTAGGTAGCTTCTAGCGTTGTCCTATGAACCTTGCGTCTACTACAACTAGGATTAGCACGAATTCTTAAGACCTTTTTCGCGACATCTGTAATTCGCGAACGTATTAGCGCGAGCGATAACGTGGAGAGCAACGATCAACCAACAAAGCAATGATACATTTTCTCATATTTAAAAAAAAAAAGGTTTCCCCCTACCTACACTCCCCACGGATTATCAAAAATGGAAGGGGAGAGCAACGATCAATCAACAAAGTAATCATACATGTTTTCATATTTCCAAAAAAAAAAGGTGGGGGCAGAATCGTGATTCTTCCCCCACCTGCACTCCCCACTAATCATCAACAATGGACGGGGAAAGTAACGATCTATCAACAAAACAATCAAGTACATTTTCTTATATTTAAAAAAAAAAAAGTTGGGGGGAGGATTCTCCCCCGACCTACACTCCCCACTAATCATCAACAATAGCAAGGGTCGAGTAACAATCAATCAACAAAGCAATCATACATTTTGTCATATTTCAAAAAAAAAAAGGTTACCCCCCTTACACTCCCCACTAATAATCAACCATGGAAGGGGAGAGCAACGATCAACCAACAAAGCAATCATACATTTTTTTATATTTCGAAGAAAAAAAAAAGTCTTCCCCCATGAACACTCCCCACTAATCATCAACCATGGAAGAGGAAAGCAATGGTCAACCAACAAAGGAATCATATATTTTTTCATATTTAAAAAAAAAAAGGTTTTCCCCTACCTACACTCCTCATTAATCATCAAAAATGGAAGGGGAGAGCAACGTTGTCGGAGTAGACACCTTTACAAGGGTATCTGCTTGGGGGGGTTCAATGTCGGACGTCGTCTGACCTTTTCGTTGAATTGGAGGACTTTATGAGACAGACGTTCGCTAAAAGTTTATTCAGACATAACCTATGACTGGAAAACTGAAACTTTTTGAACTATAGTTCGAACGCTTGCGTCGTCCGAAAGTAGTGGCGGTAGTCGGCAGTTTCCAGCGAGCTGAAGAGGGGTCCGGATGTGGAAATGCTAAAACTAGATCTATCCTACTCAAAGTAAAAGCGTGGCTGCTAAGCGACGCGAGTTAAGGCCTCGATAGGCTTAAAAGGAACCACCATGCCGGGTATAGGGTCACGATGCGGGAGGAATAGGAAGTTTTCTTTATTTATTTTTTGGGCCACGAGGTTTGACCTCGAGCCAGAGGGCCGACAGACCGATGTCGAAACCTACCTAGTTGGGTGACCAATCAAGCTACGATCACGCGGCTAACCAACAGGACGGAGGCCAGGAAGCAAGGCCTGTTAGGCCTCAAGCAGGCGAGGCCTGTTGAGCCACAGGCAGAGGGATGACTAGGGCAAAACTCCTCATATATAGGAGTTGCTCCTACTATTCTCGTAGTAGGAGCTAGCCCAGTCGGTAAGACACCAGACTCACATGCTGCTGATACACACATCAAACCTGAGGTACACTGAAAAATTAGACTAGCTCCTTTTGTGAGGAGTAGATCGGTCAAAATCGAATGACGCGGTGAATTTCGACCGTGCGATCTCCTGGACACCGTGAACAAACGAGTATGGCGCCTGCGCAAGGATGACACGTATAAATCGATAAATGGTATAAAGTTTTTTTTCGATCCCGCCAGCAATCGAACTCGGATTGACATTTCAATAGCTCGTGGGCCAGCCACGAGATATGGCCGTTGGTGTACGCCAATGGGGCAAGGAGAAAAAAAAAAAACTAACTAAAGTTGGAGCACCAGATGGCGCTATAGGAAGTGACTGGGGTGTTTCAAGCCCCAGTGCACCTGACGGTGTTTGTTCTGAACAGGCGACTGTTTTCAAAGGTAAGTTTCTTTTATTTAACTTCGTAGATTTTCTTGAGTTTTTAAATTTGTTTAGATTTTATTTATTTATATATATGTTTTTCATTCTTTAATTTTTAGATTTTCTTTTTTTTGGGGGGCGGGTACCCGTTCGTTTTAACGAACGAGTTGGTACTTCTATCGGTAGGACGTGCAAAATGGATGAACCTACCACTAAAACATATCTTTATACACCACTACTCTGGAGTGTGTGTGTGCGTGTGTGTAGGGTGTGTGTGTGTGTGTGTATGTGTGTGTGTGTGTGTGTGTGTGTGTGTGTGTGTGTGTGTGTGTGAGAGAGAGAGAGAGAGAGAGAGAGAGAGAGAGAGAGAGAGAGAGAGAGAGAGAGAGAGAGAGAGAGAGAGAGAGAGAGAGAGACCAAGCTGGCGGTTGGCCTCACGTTACTTTCATTGAAAAGATGAGCAAAATTGAATGAATCTACCGCTAGAACAAGGAAGTATACACTTCCATGTAGTTTTTTTTTTTTGACTTTTGTTCAGGTTGCATTATGCATGCATTCGTTTCAACGAGCGGGTTACAAGAGTTTTGAATGAGCAGTCCTTCGTTTTCGAGTTAAGTTTACTTCGTTTTTTTTCTTTTTTTTTCCTTTCGATTTTCTTTAAATTTTATTATTATTATTTTTTCTTCATTTTTCTTCCCCCCCCCCCTTTCAGCGTGGCACTAACTATTTGCTCGTGTTCGTTCTTGAAACAGGCTGTAGACCTTGGGCATGTCCGAACCTGGCGCCATAAGAGCCTAGGTACGGACGCAAAAGGCAGAAGACCCTGTTAAGCTTGACTCTAGTTCGACGCTGTGAAATGAATGTGAGGGGCTGGCCATTCGAGTTGGCCCTCACATGGAAAAACGAGAGGGTAGGAAAACGAAAAAAAGGAAGGAAGGGAAAAAAAAAAGGGGGGAAGAATGAGTAACGGCCACGTATGTAGCCGCGACCGTGGCTAGGTTCGAGTCTGGAAGACTGTAAAAGTAGATGTGACTGCGTCTGTTCGTTTTTGAACAGACTGCAAAAATGGCTGGGTACAACCATTGTCTGAAGCATGTGGCCTGATTGGAAGGCCAGATGCTTCAGGGATTGGAAGGCCTTGGTTCCCCTAGGGGAACATCAACGATTTTGACCCTTGATCGTGAGTTCAGATCAAGTGTCCAGCCCAACTCCGTTTTTTTTATTGTGGACCAAGTGGTTGCGCACAGTCCTTCAGCTGGCTATAAAATCCAGCTCTCAACCCAGCAGCCTCACAATTTTTATAGTGTTGTTGGGATGTTCAGTTATATGAATGCTGGTTGGTTGCTGTTGGAGGGGAGAGGTCGCTGGTGGAGCGGTGGCCTGCTTGGTGAAGATGCTGGAGGTCTGCAGAAGCACTAGAGGAGGAGGGCAGCCATAGCGGAGGTTGGTAGCTAGCTGCCCACATCTGCGTTGGTGCTGCGACCGGTAGGCTGCATTGGGTCTGCACAGTGCCGTGAACGTCAAGCGTCATAAAGGATTATGCTATCGAAATTTTGTCTCGGCGGCAACCTTTCTTTTGAGGAGGAAGTGCTGCCTAATTTTTTTGGCACGGCGGCAGCGACACTGTCAGTGGGGAAGTGCTGTCATTTTTTTCGGCACGACGGCAACGACACTGTAGGCGAAGGAGTGCTGCCATTATTTTTGGCACGACGGCAGCAACACTTCAGTGGGGTTGTGATGCTCATTTTGCGGCGGTGTTAACATTTCTTTATAGGGAGAAATACCGTTGGTTTTACCATGCGGCGTCACTCTTTCTAAGAGGCAATGTTGCCGGGATTTTGCAGCTCAGAGGAGCCATTATTTTGCCAGCACGTCAACGACACTCTTTCTAAGAGGCAATGTTGCCGGGATTTTGCAGCTCAGAGGAATCATTATTTTGGTATGAGATCTGACGGTAGTGTCGTACGACAGTCGTGGTACCAGTTTTCATGGCGCGACGAGCGACGGTCCCATTTTTTGTGGTGCGCAGCGATTATGGCAGATTTCGACATGCTATAGAGGATGGATGGGCAGAGGTGCGCGGTTGGGATCGTACGGGAGTGGTGTGTGGACCGGTGTGGAGTGAGTGCACTTGACATTAATTATTGGGTTGGAGGCACATGCGATTTCCACCCAAGGCCGCCTTTATTTTTTTTGTGGCATGCAATGCAAGCGGTTTCAGTTTTGGAGCCATCCAGTGATGTGGGCGATGATATGGGACCGCCTGGAACCATTTTGGGACCAATGTAGACCAACTTGAAGTTGAGACACGAGTGGTTGTTGAGGCTATTTTAAGCGGACGTGGTGATTGGAGGCGGCGTGCACTTGCGGTTGGTTGGGGTGTATCCTTCCTGGTTAAAGTGTAGTTGAGACTGTGTTGGGACAGCCCGGGACATTAGGACCGGTCTAAGCAGGGATCAGTGTCGTACCAAATACCCTTACAAGGGTATTTGGCGTGTTCTTTGCAACTCACGCGAGGGCGGCCTCGCCCGCCTGACGGCGTGCGCAAGAGAGGAGGCTTAGGTCCTCGCCTGGGTAAGCGGTGCGCGCAGGGTATTAACGGAAGGGTGCAACCATGCGTGGCCTGGGTATGCGCGGCGTCGGAGGCCAGCGGGACGTGCAGCCCCTCGTCCTCTTGGTTTTTGTGTTTCCCCGCTTTTATTATTTTTATGCATTGATATTATTATTATTATTCCTGCCTTGATTTCGTGCCTTTGACTCGGTGATCGGCTCCGAGGTCGACGTCCGGACCGACACAACTGGCCCCGATGCGGTATTTGCCGAGTACGGATGGCCGTCACGACAGTCAAGGACCTTGAGTACATGCCCCGTTTGTCGGGTCGGCGTGTTCGGGATACTGACATTTTCATGCCATGGCTGAGAACTAAGGGGCGGCTGGTAGTGCTGGTTGTATATGGCCTACACTTCGGGTCCGGTAAAGTCGCGTCGGGGGTGGTGTATTTGCAAAGCTGTCTGAAATGGGATTACAAACTGATATCATGACTGCGCCGAAGTTACCCCATTATGTTACTATGGGGACCCCCGTCCCAGCCACATCCGTGCTCAAGTCCCCAACGAGGGAACGTGCGGGAGCTGCACCCACTAGCAGGTGTAATACCTGCTGCAGCAGGTAGGTGGTACCGGCCAGGGGTCGGCAGGTAGCATCCGGGTCGGGCCCCTTCGATGGGCTAGTCACTGTTTCTTCCCTCCGGTCCTTTCCCCCTCTGGGCTTCAGTAGTCTTTGATCAGTGCCGGTCGGGGAGGACCAACGACACATTTTTGGGGAACAAGCGGTGGGTCTGGTCGGGCATTGCTAGGCAGCAGCGGGCGGAGCAGTAGCACAGCCGACAACGGGCTGCTAGGAGCTGCGCTAATTGTGACGAGCAGGGCAGTGCAGCTACGGGCGCTAGCGAGCAGCGGGGGAGCAACGGTCAGCTACGGAGGGAGAGGGAAGGGATGAATGAACCCGGGCGGGATCAGCGCCGGGTGCATGCGCGCAGAGGAGACGGGCAGCGCATCGCTAAGGAGCGTGAAGTCACAGTGAGGAGGCAGTAGATGGGAGGAGACTGCGCAGGGGAGCAGGCAAGGCAAAGGGGAACATCACGTGCGGGGGCTGTAGAACGGAGCAAAGCGGCAATGAGAGGTAAGGACGAACAGAGGAGGCTGAGCAGAGTGTGAGCGAGTAGTGGCCCTACTGGTCGACTGTGTGACCGAGCGCTACTACGAGGACAACAGGCGAGCGACGGGCAGCGGGGGAACTGATAATGAGGAAAGTAAAAGGTAAGTAGTGGAGTGGACCCGGGCGCATTTTCTCGCCAGTTACATTCGGTGGAGGAAAGAACCTATAGCTCGCTCGATTCCTATCGGATTCGGGCGGGAAAAAGTATACAGTGGGGGGTTTTAGGTAGGGCGAGCTTAGTGGTAGCGTGTTTCGATGTTAGATCAATAGAATTAGAGTTAGTAGAGATAACAGTGCGTGGAGCTATACCGGAGAGGGAAGAGGAACGAGAGTGAAGGAGGCCGTTCCCATTCGTTTCTGAGTGAAAACAGGCGGGGGAAGGACCGAAACGGAGGTTTTTGATCATTGCGAACGTGCTCGTGAAGTTAGTTTGGTGAGAAAGTTAGTAGAGGGCGAGTTAATACTGAAAACTACTGCGTGGGAGATAGCGGAGGTTGGATATGGCAAAAGGGGAAGAGGCATAACTGACTCGATCCTTCGTAGAATCGAGCGGGTGAAGATGCATAGTAGGAGTTTAGAGGTGGGGCGCGATGGATTATGGAGTTAGTTTGAGAGAAGAGTTAGTAAGAGATGAGCTAGGAGAGACATGAATGTCGGGAAAGGAGCCGAAAAGAAGAAGGAATGAATATGGCTTGGCGCTGCGCCAGATACATTCGAGGTGAAAACCAAAGATGGTGAGGGCGATTTTGAGTCGGACAGAGTGGAGGAATCGAAGCCCGGTCGTTTCTGGATGAAGTCGGGTAGGAAAAGGTGTTAACAATAGGTTCTGAAGTAGAGCGAAGGGGAGAGTGAGGTACGGACGAAGGCAAGTGAAAAGGGGAAAGAGGGATGGACCTGGATGGGCTTTTGCACCGGGTGCATGCACAAAAAGGGGGAGAGCGCAACAACGGGGGATCAGTGAGATATGGGGGAAGGAAGGGTGAGCATCTGACCGCACTCCAGCGGAAAGATTCGTTTTCATTATACACGGCCGTTGAGCCACCTCGGTCACTCCATTTGTTGCGCATACGATGCTCGACCCGTGTTTGACAGTTGTCATGATTGGCGCAATCCCAATGGATTGTGCCCCTTCTAGTCCGGATCGAAGTACTAGGTGCGACGGTGTTTCGATCATCATGGTGGTTCTGCGTGCCCTGAGCAGCTGCATCCTTGGCACGGACCGGACCTCGTTGGTGGCGGGCGCATTCCTGCGTTGGTGAGTCATTGCAGGAGAGTTACGGGTGAGGTGAGGAAGAAAAGAGGAGAACTTACCTGTATAACATGCGTATCATGGCTGATTCGGATGACAAGAGAAAAGATGGCAGTGTTTTGAGAAGGCATCTCTGCATATTTTTAAATAAGTCTCAGTCTCGCTATCTTCGTCCGGCGAGTCGTCAAGCAAAGTACTCAGTATACAACGTGGGAAGCTCATGAGAAATGTCGGAAGCAAACGTTGAAAAGGAGAGACAGGATTTGTTGCTCTTTGGGTGAGTACTGCTCGAGGTTACTCGAGTAAGCCGGGGTAGCGGATGCAGTGGAGGTCTGTATATAGGCACAAAAGAGACAGGGAGGGGTACGTGAGGGCGGACGGGCTGTTTGCAGCCAAATCGAGCAGGGACAGACAGTTTGCAGACAAACCGAGCGGGAGCGGGTATTAGCAGTCATTGCGGGCAAGCCGAAAGCCGAACCACAGATGCCAAGGTACGTGGACTGCTAACGAGAGAAGCCGAGAAGGGCAGCGTTTGGCTGCATAACTCTGCGTTCTAGCAAGAGATCCATTCCGATCGTGCCTAGCTAAAACATTCGAAACAACCGGGAGCAGGCCGTGAAGATTAAATATTACCTGTAGGTCCGAGTGTTGCTCATCCTATCAGTAGCAGTCCTGGTGGCAGGTTTGACTGTTGGCCGGGGTATAGCTCTGATCACGAAGGTGGACAGCAAGAATATAGACTCACCCCCTATCCTATAGAATGCTTAGCCTGTTCAAAGGAATAGCGGAAGACCAGCTGCAGGTGGGTTGTTTGCAGCCAAGCAATCCAGCAGGCGGGCTATCGCAGTCAATGGAATGAGCAGGTGTGGCATGCTGTGTTGGGTTGCGGAGTCAGCTCGTGCCCTGCCGTTCCAACAAGTTCAAGGAGGAGGGTGATCCAGTTAGTTTGAGGCGTGAAGGTGAGAGGTGTTTTATTCTTTGCAAGATAATCGTGCGGCGTCAAGGTGTTGTTGCCAGTGTGTTCTGCTGTGTTTTCAGTTGAATGACACTGCGACTTGGAAAAGAGGTGATCAAACTTAGTAGGGGATATTGCTGCGATGAGGAGGTTCGTCGGAGTGCCGCTGATCTACATTATGACTGCAATCTGACTACTTCGTTGCGTTGTATTGGCCATGATTGTATAGCCCTCAGGCGTATGAAGGTTTCAAGGCCCTCTCCCGCGAGTCAAAGTGCACCTCTCTTGGATCTGAGAGACTAAAAAGCTTCTTCTTATACCCTTCTTATTTTAAGTCTAGTCCTTATCTGAGAGGAAGGCGGAAGGCGGGATTGCAACCAGTAGGACCGCAGCAAGACTCTGTGGGGGGTCAGCCCACCGATTGCGGGAGCTTTGCCGGAGCTCAGGAGGAGTTCTGGAGGAAGAGAACTAAGAGATAATCATTGCTTCCCCTCTATAAACCCATATTATAGCCCCTATCTATATCGCCCATCGTATGTCTGACTGAGTATATGGTATGTAACCCTACTTTGACTTGTTGTTTGACTTTCAGGACATGAATCAGACAAAGTAAAGGAATGCATGCAAATCTCAGTTTCAGTTTTTGTTGATTGACTGAAAGCAGATTGTAAAAAGAGATTGCATCTGGGGGAGGGCAGGATGGAAGGTTGTTTTGCATAAGGGTTGACTGAATCATTAAGGCAAGGAAGTACCCATAAGTTTGGGGAGACCCAGTGCTTTGTTTATTTTGAATTGTGTGGAGCATCAGACCATTTTATAAGTTTAGGTGGTCTGATTGCTCTGGAGGCTGGGAAGTCCCCATAAGTTTGGGGAGACCTAGTGTTGTGGATTTGCATGGAGAATCAGATCATTCTATAAGTTTAGGTTATTTGGTTGGTCTGTCTTGTAAGAGCTAACCGTGTCTGACCTTTTCAGGGGCCAAGTGCATTCTGTAAGTTCAGGTGCTTTGGTTGCCTTGTTTATTTCGGGTTTCCTCTATTTATTTGGTTCTGAACGAGGAGTTCTGAGCCATTCTATAAATTTAGGTGGCTGAGCCTCAACCTGCTTTATTCTGGGGGAAATGAACTTGACAGAGGGCAGACCATTCTATAAGTTTAGGTGGTCTAGCACAATGCCACGCACATATTGGATCTAAAAGGAACGAATCAGGCAGAGAGCCAGACTGTTCTGTAAGTTCAAGTAGTCTGACTCAAAGCCTCGCACATGCTGGAACCCAAAGGTTATAATTTGGCTATACTCTATTACTATTTTATCTATGAACAGGCTAGTCATGCAGGGTCCCGTAAGTTTGGGTGGCCTAACTATAGCCCTATCACCAACTGAAGAGAGTACTAATTAAAAAACAAATTTTTGGTACGAAGGGGCAAACTGAATCTTGAGTTGAAGATGATCCGTTCGGTTATATGCTACCTCAAAAGACTAAGTACAGACAATTATATAAAGTTGGGATACTTAAACAATTCATGGAGACTATCGTGGCCTAGTCATATGCCCAAAGAAGAGAAAAGTTGTAGTGCCCTGTGTTTGTGTATACTCCATGGCTGAGCTAGACACGTTCCAAGTTTGGGTGGTCTAGCTTTATGCCTTATGTAAGTTGGGTATAAAGGGATAAATCACTGAAAGACTACGAACTATTGCTTGTCCAGGTTGACTTGGGATGGTGGGAGTACTCACCTTTGTGGTTTGGCCTGCATGTGACTGAGTGACGTTACTACTTAGTCTGAGTTTTAGGTTGATAGGTAGTTGCTTTAGTTGCTCGCCACGTGCTAGAGCAATAGGAGTTAGTTTCAATTCCTGCATTTTCTGAGCTAAGTTTATTTTACTTAGATTAATTTCTGCATTTTCTCCGATCATTTGTTATACTTGGTCTTTTATAGATCTTGGTAAACCACTTTCTCTACGGGAAGCGCTGCCGAAATTTCTACAAAATCAAGAAGTTAGTCCGATTTTATATTTTCAGAGTTCAGTTTATCTAACTTTCATAAATGACTTAGCAAAAATCTGGAGAGTGTCCTTTTCTAGAGGGAGTGCTGCCCAAATTTTTGCTAATTAAGGGAGTTAGACAAAATTTAACTTTGGAGGCTTGAAGATTATTTCTGTTTTCATAATTAGACTGATATAAATTCTGGAAAGACACTTTTCATACGGGAAGCGCTGCCCAAATTTTCCTAGTTTAGGGGAGATAACTTATATTTTGACAGGTGGCGACTCTGGCGATTCACTCTGTATGGGGAAGATTCTGCCATAGGCCTACCTTTTTTGGGGCACTGGCTCAGAGGTAGACCTAGGCTTGGCTATCAGGAGAGTCTACATTGAGGACGTGTCATGGGGATTTGATCTCCATACGTTGACGATTTAGCTTGGATGTCGACCCGTCGTAAGATACAGGTCTCCTTTGGACATTCGATCCAAGATTTGGACTAGTTTCAGCTTGATCTCACGAGGATCATCTTCTGTTATCACTGATAACAGGTCGGTTGGTTGATCGTCGATTTGTCGGCTCACGACACAACTTTGCTTACACCTGTACCTCAACTTGATTGCCTTAGCCCTGATATTTGATATGTTTCTTTGAGGGTTTTAACCGAACTTCTTTTAAATGGCTATTATAAAGAACTTATGCGATTTATGAAGAGTTGAACTATGACTGGGGCTTGAGTGTGTGAGGTGTGGTGTGAGTTACAGGAAACAGTAAAGTTGACCACATTGGTGTATGGCAATGTAACTATTGTGTGTGCTTGTGTTTTATGCAGGTTAGTATTCCAGAGCTTGCTACATGGGCCATACTTTGGAGGCAGTGAGAATGACAACCATGTGACGCACGATCTGCATACCTGATGGGTTTATGTTTCCCCTTCTTTTACTTTATCTCGATATCTGAATTGATATATGAGTGTTGGAATGTTTATTTATTGATTGATTTATTTTTGCTTGTTAATTTTTATAATTGGACGTTGTAGTCCGTGGCAACCGTCAAAGTCAAACCCCTTGACTTCTGTTCAGGCCCTAGATGATGGAGCTTGTCTCCATGGCAATAAGAGACGATTGCCACAGATATGAACATGTGTACCACCCACTCTCCGCAGGGTGCAGAAGAGGGTGTGGTTTTCAACCGCACTTGGCGGCTGTCCAGCGTCGAGAGATTAACCCTCAAGGCGTGTGTCAACCGACACTTGAGTCTCGAATGCGACGGTCGAGATTAACGAGGACCGCATGAGTATAGGTACTACATAGTACGCCATCACCGCGACCACTTGAGTACGCTTGCATTGCGAGTCGATATGAGTTAGCCCTGCGTCCGCGCGGTTTTATACTGAGTCTCGCGCGCGTCCCCTTTTTCGATTTCGGTGTCGGAGAGTTATGGGATGACTGCTAAGGGACTAGGAGTGTTGTTGCGTTGTTCGTCCTCTGTCGTTTTGTGTACGTATATGTGCGTGTGCGTGCGTTTTTATTTATATGTTATTTATAGTGGTGTGCACGTGGTGTGTGGGATACGTCCTAGTCGATCGACGACGGGTCACGCTTGGGACTTCAGCCCCCCAAGATGTCGGTTCGCATGCGGGTCCGATAGAGGTGTACTACCGCTCGTACCCCCTATGCTACAGCGAACGAGAAACGCCCTCGGCTGGTCCCTGTCTCTTATACACATCTAGATGTGTATAAGAGACAGGCTTTCGTACTGTGGACTGGTAGCTCGGCGGGGATACGCCCACCGAAGGGAGGTGACAGGTCCCGTAAGGTGGAGGTAAGTCGTGCCTCGCGTAGGCCCTATCCTGTCGTAGGGGCTCCCGAGAGGTATGGCTGGCCCACTCAGCCGGAGCGGCTTGCGGAAGCTCCATGTATATTCGCGACGAGGATCTAGACCAACTGCTGCGTGACGCCGTCGGGAGGGTCCCGCGCTGCCTCATGCGGTGCCGGACCGATGCGCTCGACATCAGTTAGGTACATTAGCACCACTTGAAAACTCATTTGTGGGAACACCCTCTTGGAGGGCTACCTCGCTCGAGTTTTATTGGAGCCCAACCTCTGCTCATCTTAACACTCTGAGAAGACACGGACCGTCGTTCAGTGGAACGACCACGAGTTGTGGAGTTGTGGGCCGTATATTTTGGGCTTCAAAGGCGGTTAGCTTCTATGTGATTGAGAAATTAGTCGGCTTTCTTGAGTGAGCCGATTCAAACGTCACTCAAGGTCAGTTGATTAACTCAAACTTCCCTTCACACCTGTGTGAACCCACACATTGCTTGACCCTGTTTGTTTTGAATTTTCAATAAAGGTAGAAGAAAGTTGTGCGAGTCATGCACGTGAATGAAAAAAACAGACTTGTATATGGGTTTGCATTCGTTTTCTTTGAACTTTGTTGTTTTGCTTTGAGTGCAGGTAGGTAGAAGGATGCTTGCAAAGGAGATGGATTATGCTTATTTGAGGAAAGAGAAAAAGACTCTCATATTTTTACTCCTCACTTACATGCGTGTCAAAAAGGATTCTTTGTTTTGAAAAACGTTAATCTTGTAGGCACCGTAAAATGAATTCGATCAGAATATGACAGATAAGGTCAAATGAACTTAGTTTTTTTTCGAGGATTTATTGTTTTTATATCCTGAATGACCTTATCTACCTATAACTGTCCAAATGATCTTCATTCTCTATCTCCTTTGATTTGTTTTCGTCCAAGTTGCCCTGAACTTAGGAGAAATATAAATAATTGAAAGTTACTCGTGGTGAACACATTCTTTTTCTTCAGGAAGCATCTGGGTGGGGGTTCGTTGCCTTAGGAGTCGACCCTCTTATCGACCCAAAGCGAACTGTTCTACGGGGGAGTACTCTGCCGATTCAGCGGAGACGACTTAACTTTTGAGAACCGAGCTTTGTGCATGAACGAGGAGCGGTACCCCAGACCAATTCCTACAGGGTGAGACATGCAACACTTCAAGCAGTGCACCTGATCAAGAATCGCAAAGTAGTCGGTTGTCTAAGAAGATAAAAAACATATGAAGATGAAATTGCGTGTCTCGTTTTAGGCCGGCGGTGTTTTGGAATGAACAACTTTGGCGACGTATCTCATCAAGTCAAAACTGAGGAAGTTCGACTACCCTTTTGGCTGCATTGAGGTTATTGTCGAAGTCAACTCCCCGTTGGTAGTTCAATATAATTTTTGCTTATTGAGTCGACTCGAGGAGGTCGGATTCTATTTCGATCTTGTGTTATTGGATGTACCATATGATGATTTGAATTATTTCAATTATCATTTTAAATTGGATATGCATTCTATCGACTACGATCGACTTCCTTTTGAATGTAATTTTGTATGGTTACTACAACTTTCTTTCTACTACGTGTTTAAGGGATTAGAATAAATTGGGTTTCACGCTTGGTTGAGAATGTCATAGTCGACCGACGTATGCTTCGTATTGGGAAAATCAACGCCCTAAGAAACGGACGACTTTCGAGTCCACTTGGCGTATAACCACACGTACCTATACTGCAGCGAGCGAGCAAACGCCCTTGACTAACCTACCTCTGCAATTGCATTCAAAACTTTCGCATGTGGGTTCGGTCAGTAGCTCGGTAGACGCCCTTAAGGGTGGTGACAGCCCCTTAGGCAACGCGAGTTGTGCTTTACGGGAACCTATCCTGTCGTAGGAGACCGAAAGAAGTAGAGCTGACGCATCGGGCTAAAGTGGCGAAGGGACGACGTGAACGTGTTGTATCGACTGTTCACGGGATATTCTCCGCCATTCCCAAGTTGTCTCTGTTTTTGTTTTGTTTTACTCCTGTGTGACATGGCCGGGAGGGCTCTTGCCTTTGCGAAAAGGCAGGACCCGATGCGCTCAACAACGCTCAATCCTCAAAGCACACATACATTTTTTAATATTTCGGCAAAAAAAAGGCAGAATCTTGTTTTTCCCCCTCGCTACACCACCCACTAATCATCAACCATGGAAAGAGAGTGCAAAAATCAACCAATAAAGTAATCATACAATTTTTTATATTTAAGAAAGAAACGGTGAGATCTTCCCCGCACCTAGACTCCCCACTCATCATCAACCATGGAAGGGAAAACAACGATTAACCGGCAAAACAATCATACATTTCTCATGTTCTGAAGAAAAAAAAAGGCAAGGGAAAAATTGTGATTCTTCCCCGACTAACACTGCCCACTAATCATCAACCTGGAAATGGATAGCGAGGATCAACCAACAAAGCAATCATAAATTTTTTCATATTGTAAAGAAAAAAAACAAGGCAATTTGCCCCTCACGTATACTCCCCACTAATCATCAACCGTGGAAGGGGACAGTAACGATCCACCAACAAAGCAATCATAAACTTTCTTATATTTAAAAAAAAAACAAAAATGGAGGAAAATTGCGATTGATTCTTCCTCCACCTACACTCCTTACTAACCATCAACCATGGAAGGGGAACGAGACGATCAACAAACAAAGCATTCATACATCTTCTCATATTTCGAAAAAAAAAAGGTCGGGGCTCCCAACTCCACTCCCCACTAATTATCAACCATGAAAGTGGAGAGTGACGATCTACCAACGAAGCAATCATACATCTTCTTATATTTTGCAAAAAAAAAGATGGGGGGAGAATTGTGATTCTGCCCCCACCTACACTTCCCACTAATCAATAACTATGGAAGAGGAGAGCAAAGATCCACGAACAAAACAATAATACATTTTTTAATATTTGGACAAAAAAAAGGTCAGGGGAGAATCGTGTTTTTCTCCCGCCTACCCTCCCGACTACCGAAGGAAAGAGCATCATCTACCTACATAGCAATCATATATTTTCTTATATTTCGAAAAAAAAAAGTGAGGGTTTCTTCCCCACCTGCAATCTCACTAAGCATCAACAATTCAAGGGGAGAGCAATGATCAACCTAAAGAGCAATCACACGTTTTCTCATATTTCGAAACAACAAAAGGGGGGAAGAATCATGATTTATCCCCCACCTACACTCCGCACTAATCATCAATGATTGAAGGGGAGAGCAACAATCTAACAACAAAGAAATGATATCCCATGACCTACATTCCCTGCTAATCATCAACCATGCAAGGGTCGAGCAACGATCAACCAACAAACCAATGATACACTTTACTATATTTTAAAGAACAAAAAAAAAAAGGGGGAGAGTCGCGATTTTCCCCCCACATACAGTCTCCACCAAATCATTAACTATAGAGGGGAAGAACAATGATTAGCCAACGAAGCAATTATACATTTTGTTATATTTTGAAAAAACAAAGTTGGGGGAAGTCGCAATTCTAACCCCACCTACACTCCCCAATAATCATCAATCATTGAAGGAAAGGACAACGATCTACAAATAAAGCTATCAAAAATTTTCTCATATTTCGAAACCATTTCTCACTATTCATCAATCATGGAAGGGAAGAGCAACGCTTATCTAACAACGCAATCATACACTTTCATATTTTGAAAAACAAAAGGTCGGGCCACCCACCTACTCTCCCCACTAATCATCAACCATAGAAGGGGAGAGTAACCATCTACCAACAAATAATCATAAATTTGCGTATATTTCGAAAACAAAAAGGTAGCGGGAGAATCACAAATTTTTCCCACTTACGCTTCCCACCAATCACCAACCATGCAAAGCTTGAGCAATGATCAACCAACAAAGCAATCATACATTTTTTCATATTTCAAAAAAAAAAAGGTGGGGGGAGAATCGCTTTAACATACACTCCTCACTA
>BFEA01000113.1:1905776-1924747 GCA_003427395.1 Chara braunii | reverse complement strand
TATGTCTGTGTGTGTATGTCTGTGTGTGTCCGTGTATGTCTGCGTATGTCTGCGTGTGTATGTCTGTGTATGTCTGTGTATGTCTGTGTATGTGTGTGTATGTTTGTGTATGTCCCTGTATGTCTGTGTATATCCGTCGATGTCTGTGTATATCCGTCTATGTCTGTGTATCCGTTTGTGTATGTGTATCCGTCTGTGTCTGTGAATGTGTCTGTAGGTGTCTCCGTATGTCTGTGTCCGTGTCTGTGTATGTCTGTGTATGTCTGTGTGTGTATCCGTCTATGTCTGTGTATCCGTCTGTGTCTGTGTCTGTGTCACCATCTGTCTCCGTATGTCTGTGTCCGTGTCTGTGTATGTCTGTGTATGTCTGTGTGTGTATCCGTCTATGTCTGTGTATCCGTCTGTGTCTGTGACTGTGTCACCATCTGTCTCCGTATGTCTGTGTCCGTGTCTGTCTCTGTTTTTGTCTCTGTGTCTGTCTGTGTCTCCGTATGTCTGTGTCCGTGTCTGTCTGTGTCTGTATCTGTCTGTGTCTGTGTCTGTGTCTGTCTATGTGTCCGTATGTCTGTGTGTCCGCGTCTGTCGGTGTATCCGTGTGCGTCTCTGTCTGCATACGAGGGTTGACTACTGGGTGCCATAATTTCTTCGATTCAATGACATCGAAACGAATCCGGCACGCAGTAGTCAACTTGGACATGTCCGTGTCTGTGTGTGTGTGTGTGTGTCTGTTTGTGTGTCCGTGTCTTTGTCTGTGTCCCTCTCTGTGTCTGTGTGTGTYTGTGTCCGTGTCTGTCTGTCTYTGTGTGTCTGTGTCTCCGTGTATGTGTCTGTTCCTGTCTGCGTACGTCTGTGTCCTGGGAGTGCAYGTCTGTGTATATCCGTGTATGTGTATGTCCGTATGTCCGTGTCTGTGTATGTCCGTGTGTCCGCCTGTGTCAAACGGACACACGGACATACACAGACACGGACATACGGACATACACATACACGGACATACACGAACATACACAGACGTACACTGATATACACAGACATACGCAGACAGGAACAGACACAGACAGGGGGACACGGACACACAGACACAGTCAGACATGCAGGAAAGACACACACAGACGCACACAGATACAGACACGGACACAGTCAGGAAGTGTGTTTGTGTATGTCCGTGTGCCTCGACATGCCCGTGTGTCACATTAAGTCACGGAATGTCACAAAGACGGGAAGCATGATAGTCACTTCCCTTCACCACCGCAAACGTCAAGAGTGTGCATGCTGTAGTCATAAAACGAAAACAAACAGAGGGAGAGCAGGACATGGGATATAGGACGAAGAGAGTGCACATGTTGTGGGGAGAAGAAAACAAACAGAGGGAGAGCAGGCTTGAGTTTCAAGGTACACAGGCAACCAAACCTTTGTCGACGAATGCAACGGCGTACACTGTAGATTGAATGTTTCAGAAGATGCAGATTTTGGTTTGATAATTCTGCTTCGGTGGTTCAACCGTGCAGCGCATATGACAACACAAACAGACACAGGATTAGTGAACAATGTGTYATACACACGCCCACAKACTAAACGACARACACATACTCTCGGTCATTGATGTGTTATGCACATAATTGTCAGCTGCAATTTCCCAGCCCTCACTCACACATAATCTGTTTATGTGTATGTCAGTGTATGTCACCATGCATTGTCACACATGTCGCAGTATCGCATTGTACACAATGACATCACCACCATCACAATGCACAAAACGAGAAGATGTCTGTGAACAAGTCCTCTCCATATATTGTCTCTGCTGTGTACCTCACAATTGCAGAAGTATTCACATCATTAGACGCAAGTGTGTTCACAGCACGCATCGTCAACCCCTTGAATGAGCACAAGTTTTCACACCATACACAAGGATAAAGAAGAAGAGAACACAGTTGTGGCCTGCCATATATTTCCAAATCATGATAACAAAGAGTGTTCAAGTCCCCTGACCTCAAGCGCTTACAATATCAGCCAGCACCTGATAAATAAATCAGACATCAGCGCTACAAAAACAAGAGAGAGACAGACCAGCGGGACGACGAAACAGTCAAACACTGAGGACGCAGAAGAAGCACAGCACCAACAGTCTCTGACGTCGATGAAGCTCACACGATGAACTCTCTGAGAACAAGCAGCTATGGCTGCACCTCGCCAACTCCACCCTAAACTTGACGAAGGTCTGAGGCTTACCGCACGGTCTCCACACCAATTGCGGGAGCTCTGCCGGAGCTCGGGAGAAGTTCTGGAGGCAAATAACTAAGAGATAATCATTGTTTCCCCTCTATAAACCCATATTATAGCCCCTATCTGTATCGCCCATCGTATGTCTGACTGAGTATATGGTATGCAACCCTACTTTGACTTGTTGTTTGACTTTCAAGACATGAATCAGACAAAGTAAAGGAATGCATGCAAATCTCAGTTTCATTTTTTGTTGATTGACTTAAAGCATATTATAAAAAGAGATTGCATCTGGGGGAGGGCAGGATGGAAGGTTGTTTTGCATGAGGATTGACTGGATCATTAAGGCTGGGAAGTACCCATAAGTTTGGGGAGACCCAGTGCTTTGTTTATTTTGAATTGTGTGGAGCATCAGACCATTCTATAAGTTTAGGTGGTCTGATTGCTCTTGAGGCTGGGAAGTCCCCATAAGTTTGGGGAGACCTAGTGTTGTGGATTTACATGAAGAATCAGATCATTCTATAAGTTTAGGTGATCTGGTTGCTTTGTCTTGTAAGGGCTAACTGTGTCTGACTTTTTCATGGGCCAAGTACATTCTGTAAGTTCGGGTGCTTTGGTTGCATTGTAAAAAGAGATTGCATTCTATGAAGAGGTCGGAACCATTCTATAAATTTAGGCGGCTCAGCCTCAACCTGCTTTATTCTGGGGGAAATGAACTTGACAGAGGGCAGACCATTCTATAAGTTTAGATGGTCTAGCACAATGCCATACACATATTGGATCAGAAAGGAACGAATCAAACAGTGAGTCAGACTGTTCTGTAAGTTCAGGTAGTCTGACTCAAAGCCTCACACTTGCTGGAACCCAAAGGTTATAATTTGGCTATACTCTAGTACTATTTTTATCTATGAACAGGCTAGTCATGCAGGGTCCCGTAAGTTTGGGTGACCTAACTATAGCCCTATCACCAACTGAAGAGAGTACTAATTAAAAAATAAATTTGTGGTACGAAGGGGCAAACTGAATCTTGAGTTGAAGATGATCGGTTCGATTATATGCTACCTCAAAAGACTAAGTGCAGACAATTATATAAAGTTGGGATACTTAAATAGTTCAGGGCGACTAGGGTGGCCTAGTCATATGCCCAAAGAAGAGAACAGTTGTTGTGCCCGGTGTTTGTGTATACTCCTCGGCTGAGCTAGACATGTTCCATAAGTTTAGGTGATCTAGCTTTATGCCTTATGTAAGCTGGGTATAAAGGGATAAATCACTAAAAGACTACGAACTATTGCTTGTCCAGGTTGACTTGGGATGGTGGGAGTACTCACCTTTGTGGTTTGGTCTGCATGTGACTGAGTGACGTTAATACTTAGTCTGAGTTTCAGGTTGATAGGTAGTTGCTTTAGTTGCTCGCCACGTGCTAGAGTCATTGGAGTTAGTTTCATTTCCTGCATTTTCTGAGCTAAGTTTATTTTACTTAGATCAATTTCTGCATTGTTTTGGATCATTTGTTATACTTGGTCTTTTATAGATCTTGGTAAGCCACTTTCTCTACGGGAAGCGCTGCCGAAATTTCTACAAAATCAAGGAGTTAGTCAGATTTTATCTTTTCAGAGTTCAGTTTGTCTAACTTTCATATACGACTTAGCAAAAATTTGGAGAGTATCATTTTCTAGAGGGAGTGTTGCCCAATTTTTTGTTAATTTAGGGAGTTAGACAAAATTTGACTTTGGAGGGTTGAAGATTATTTCTGTTTTCATAATTCGGGTGATATAAATTCTGGAAAGACACTTTTCCTACGGGAAGCGCTGCCGAAATTTTCCTAGTTTAGGGGAGATAACTTATATTTTGACAGGTGGCGACTCTGGCGATTCACTCTGTATGGGGAAGATTCTGCCATAGGCCTACCTTTTTTTGGGGCACTGGCTCAGAGGTAGACCTAGGCTTGGCTATCAGGAGAGTCTACAGTGAGGACGTGTCATGGGGATTTGATCTCCATACGTTGACGATTTAGCTTGGATGTCGACCCGTCGTAAGATACAGGTCTCCTTTGGACATTCGATCAAAGATTTTGACTAGTTTCAGCTTGATCTCACGAGGATCATCTTCTGTTATCACTGATAACAGGTCGGTTGGTTGATCGTCGATTTGTCGGCTCACGACACAACTTTGCTTATACCTGTACCTCAACTTAATTGCCTTAGCCCTGATATTTGATATGTTTCTTTGAGGGTTTTAACCGAACTTATTTAAAATGGCTATTACAAAGAACTTATCAGATTTATGGAGAGTTGAACTATGACTGGGGCTTGAGTATGTGAGGCGTGGTGTGAGTTACAGGAAACAGTAAACTTGACCACATTGGAGTATGGCAATGTGACTATTGTGTGTGCTTATGTTTTATGCAGGTCAGTATTCCAGAGCTTGCTATATGGGCCGTACTTTGGAGGCAGTGAGAATGACAACCATGTGACGCACGATCTTTATACCTGATGGGTTTATGTTTCCCCTTCTTTAACTTTATCTCGATATCTGAATTGATATATGAGTGTTGGAATGTTTATTTATTTATTGATTGATTTTTGCTTGTTAATTTTTATAGTTGGACGTTGTAGTCCGTGGCAGCCGTCAAAGTCAAAGCCCTTTACTTCTGTCCAGGCCCTAGATGATGGAGCTGGTCTCCAAGGCAATAAGAGACGATTGCCACAGGTATGAACCTGTGTACCACCCACTCTCCGCAGAGTGCAGAAGAGGGTGTGGTTTTCAACCGCACTTGGCGGTTGTCCAGCGTCGAGAGATTAACCCTCAAGGCGCGTGTCAACCGACACTTGAGTGTCGAATGCGACCCTCGAGATTAGCGAGGACCGCATGAGTATGGGTACTACATAGTACGCCATCACCGCGACCACTTGAGTACGCTTGCATTGCGAGTCGATATGAGTTAGCCCTGCGTCCGCGCGGTTTTATACTGAGTCTCGCGCGTGTCGCCTTTTCGATTTCCGCGTCGGAGAGTTATGGGATGACTGCTAAGGGACTAGGAGTGTTGTTGCGTTGTTTGTCCTCTGTCGTTTTGTGTACGTATATGTGTGTGTGCGTGCGTTTTTATTTATATGTTATTTATAGTGGTGTGCTCGTGGTGTGTGGGATACGTCCTAGTCGACCGACGACGGGTCGCGCTTGGGACTTCAGCCTCCCAAGATGTCGCTTTGCATGCGGGTCCGATAGTGATGTACTACCGCGCGTACCCCCTATGCTACAGCGAACGAGAAACGCCCACGGCTGGTCCACCTCTGCGATTGCACCTGATCAGCTTTCGTACTGTGGACTGGTAGCTCGGCGGGGATACACCCACCGAAGGGAGGTGACAACTCCCGTAAGGTGGAGGTAAGTCGTACCTCGCGTAGGCCCTATCCTGTCGTAAGGGCTCGCGAGAGGTATGGCTGGCGCACACAGCCGGAGCGGCTTGCAAAAGCTCCATGTATATTCGCGACGAGGATCTAGACCAACTCCTGCGTGACGCGGTCGGGAGGGTCCCGCGCTGCCTCGTGCGGTGCCGGACCGATGCGCTCGACATCAGTTAGGTACATTAGGACCACTTGAAAACTCATTTGTGGGAACACCCTCTTGGAGGGCTACCTCACTCGAGTTTTATTGGAGCCCAACCTCTGATCATTTTAACACTCTGAGAAGACACGGACCGTCGTTCAGTGGAACGGCTACGAGTTGTGGAGTTGTGGGCCGTATATTTTGGGCTTCAAAGGCGGTTAGCTTCTATGTGATTGAGAAATTAGTCGGCTTCCTTGAGTGAGCCGATTCAAACGTCACTCAAGGTCAGTTGATTAACTCAAACTTCCCTTCACACCTGTGTGAACCCACACATTGCTTGACCCTGTTTGTTTTGAATTTTCAATAAAGGTAGAAGAAAGTTGTGCGAGTCATGCACATGAATGGAAAAACCAGACTTGTGTATGGGTTTGCATTGGTTTTCTTTGAACTTTATTGTTTCGCTTTGAGTGCAGGTAGGTAGAAGGATGTTTGCAAAGAAGATGGATTAGGCTTATTTGAGGAAAGGGAAAAAGACTCTCATATTTTTACTCCTCACTTACATGCGTGTCAAAAATGATTCTTTGTTTTGAAAAACGTTAATCTTGTAGGCACCGTAAAATGAATTCGATCAGAATATGACAGATAAGGTCAAATGAACTTAGTTTTTTTCGAGGATTTATTATTTTTATATCCTGAATGACCTTATCTACCTATACCTGTGCAAATGATCCTCATTCTCCATCTCCTTTGATTTGTTTTCGTCCAAGTTGCCCTGAACTTAGGAGAAATATAAATAATTGAAAGTTACTTGCGGTGGACACATTCTCTTTCTTCATGAAGCATATGGGTGAGGGTTCGTTGCCTTAGGAGTCGACCCTGTTATCGACCCAAAGCGAACTGTTCTACGGGGGAGTACTCTGTCGATTCAGTGGAGACGACTTAACTTTTGAGAACCGAGCTTTGTGCATGAACGAGGAGCGGTACGCCAGACCAATTCCTACAGGGTGAGACATGCAACACTTCAAGCAGTGCACCTGATCAAGAATCGCAAAGTAGTCGGTTGTCTAAGAAGATAAAAAACATATGAAGATGAAATTGCGTGTCTTGTTTTAGGCCGACGGTGTTTTTGAATGAACAACTTTGGCGGCATATCTCATCGAGTCAAAATTGAGGAAGTTCGACTACCTTTTTGGCTGCATTGAGGTTATTGTAGAAGTCAACTCCCCGTTGGGAGTTCAATTTAATTTTTGCTTATTGAGTCGAGTCGAGGAGGTCAACTTGTATTTCGATCTTGTGTTATTGGATGTACCATATGATGATTTGAATTTTGTCAATTATCATTTCAGATTGGATATGCATTCTATCGACTACGATCGACTTCCTTTTGAATGTAATTTTGTATGGTTACTACAACTTTCTTTCGACTATGTGTTTAAGGGATTAGGATGAATTGGGTTTCACGCTTGGTTGAGAATGTCCTAGTCGACCGACGTATGCTTCGTATTGGGGAGAGCAACGCCCTAAGAAACGGACGACTTTCGATTCCACTTGGCGTATAACCACTGGTACCTATGCTGCAGTGAGCGAGCAAACGCCCTTGACTAACCTTCCTCTACAATTGCATTCAAAAACTTTCGCATCTGGGTTGGGTCAGTAGCTCGGTAGGGATACGCTCTTAAGGGTGGTGACAACCCCTTAGGCAACGCGAGTTGTGCTTCACGGGAACCTATCCTGTCGTAGGAGACCGAGAGAAGTACAGCTGACGCACCGGGCTAAAGTGGCGAAGGGACGATGTGAACGCGCTGTATCGGCGGTTCACGGGATATTCTCCGTCATTCCCAAGTTGTCTCTGTTTTTGTTTTGTTTTACTCCTGTGTGACATGGCCGGGAGGGCTCTCGCCTTTGCGAAAAGGCAAGACCCGATGCGCTCGACAACGCTCAATCCACAAAGCACACATACATTTTGTAATATTTCGGTAAAAGAAAAGCAGAATCGTGTTTCTCCCCCCCCTTACACCACCCTCTTATCATCAATCATGGAAAAAGAGTGCAAAAATCAACCAATAAAATAATCATACAATTTTTTATATTTAAGAAAGAAACGGTGAGGTCTTCCCCGCACCTAGACTCTCCACTCATCATCAACCATGGAAGGGAAAACAACGATTAACCGGCAAAACAATCATACATTTCTCATGTTCTGGAAAAAAAAAAGGCAAGGGAAAAATTGTGATTCTTCCCCGACTAACACTGCCCACTAATCATCAACCTGGAAATAGATAGCGACAATCAACCAACAAAGCAATCATAAATTTTTTCATATTTTAAAGAAAAAAATCAAGGCAATTTGCCCCTCACGTATACTCCCCACTAATCATCAACCGTGGAAGGGGACAGTAACGATCCACCAACAAAGAAATCATAAACTTTCTTATATTTCAAAAAAAACAAAAATGGAGGAAAATTGTGATTGATTCTTCCTCCACCTATACTCCTTACTAACCATCAACCATGGAAGAGGAACGAGACGATCAACCCACAAAGCGTTCATACATTTTCTCATATTTCGAAAAAAAAAAGGTCAGGGCTCCCACCTCCACTCCCCACTAATTATCAACCATGAAAGTGGAGAGTGACAATCTACCAATGAAGCAATCATACATCTTCTTATATTTTGCAAAAAGAAAGATGGGGGGAGAATCGCGATTATGCCCTCACCTACACTTCCCACTAATCAATAACTATGGAAGAGGAGAGCAAAGATCCACGAACAAAACAATAATACATTTTTTAATATTTCGACAAAAAAAAGGTCGGGGGAAAAACGTGTTCTTCCCCCACCTACCGTCCCCACTACGGAAGGAAAGAGCACCATCTACCTACATAGCAATCATACATTTTCTTATATTTCGAAAAAAAAAAGTGAGGGTTTCTTCCCCACCTACAATCCCACTAATCATCAACCATTCAAGGGGAGGGCAATGATCAACCTAAAGAGCAATCACACGTTTTCTCATATTTCGAAAGAACAAAAGGGGGGAAGAATCGTGATTCATCCCCCACCTACACTCCGCACTAATCATCAACGATTGAAGGGGAGAGAAACAATCTAACAATAAAGAAATGATATATTTTCTTATATTTTGTAAAAAAAAAGTTGTGTCGATTCTCCCCCGACCTACATTCCCTGCTAATCATCAACCATGCACGGGTCGAGCAACGATCAACCAACAAACCAATGATACACTTTACTAAATTTTAAAGAAGAAAAGAAGGGGGGAGAATCGTGATTTTCCCCCCACATACAATCTCCACCAAATCATTAACTATGGAGGGGAAGAACAATGATTAGCCAACGAAGCAATTATATATTTTGTCATATTTCGAAAAAAAAAGGTGGGTGAAAAATCGCAATTCTAACCCCACCTACACTCCCCACTAATCATCAACCATTGAAGGAAAGGACAATGATCTACAAATAAAGCTATCAAACATTTTCTCATATTTCGAAAACATTTCTCACTATTCATCAACCATGGAAGGGAAGAGCAACGCTTATCCAACAACGCAATCATACACTCTCATATTCCGAAAAACAAAAGGTCGGGCCCCCCACCTACTCTCCCCACTAATCATCAACCATAGAATGGGAGAGTAACCATCTACCAACAAAATAATCATAAATTTACGTATATTTCTAAAACAAAAAGGTAGCGGGAGAATCACAAATTTTCCCCACACGCTTCCCACCAATCACCAACCACGCAAAGCTTGAGCAATGATCAACCAACAAAGCAATCATACATTTTTTCATATTTCAAAAAAAAAACGGTGGGGGGAGAATCGCTTTCACATACACTCCTCACTAATCATCAACCATGGAAGACCAGAGCAATGATCAACCAACAAAGCAATCATACATTTTTTCATATTTCGAAAAAACAAAGGTGGGGGAAAAATCGCGATTTTGCCCGCACATACACTCTCCACTAATCATCAATCATGAAAGGAAAGAGCGACGATCAACCAACAAAGCAGTCATACATTTTCTTCTATTTCGAAAAAAAAAAGTGTTAAATAATTTTGATTCTTCCCCCACCTACACTCCCCAATAATCATCAAGCAAGCACGGGGACAGGAACGATCAACCAATAAAGCAATCATACATTTTCTTCGATTTTGAAAATAAAATGATGGGGGGAGAATAACGATTCTCACCCCACCTACCCTCCCCACTAATAATCAACCATGAAAGGGGAGTGCACCGGTCAACCAACAAAGCAATCGTACCTTTTATCATATTTCAAAAAGAAAAAGACACGATTCTCCCTCCATCTACACTTCCCACTGATCATCAACCATGGATGGGGCGAGCAACGATCACCTAACAAAGGCATCATACATTTTCTTACGTTTTGAAACAGACAAGGTGTCCGACGATTCTCACCCTACCTACACTCCCCATTAATGATCAACCATGGAAGGGGAGAGCAACGATCAACCAACAAAGCAATCATATATTTTCTTATATTTCGAAAAAAAGCAGTGGGAAAATAATCGCCTCTACCTACACTCCCCTTTAATCATCAATCATGCAAACGGAGAGCAACAATCTACCAACAAAGCAATCATACAATTTCTCATATTTCGAAGAAAAGATAAATGAATGAAGAATCGCGATTGTTCCACCTCATACACTCTCTTCTAATCATCATCTATGCAAGGGGAGCGCAACGATCAACCAACAAAGCAATCATATATTTTCTCTTTTTTTTTTTTTTAAAGGTAGGGGGAGAATCGTGATTCTTCCGCTACTTACACCACTCACTAATCATCAACCATGCAAGTGAAGAGCAACGATCAACCAACAAAGCAATCATACATTTTCTCATACTTTGACAAAAAAAGGTGGCACCTACACTCTCCTAATCATCAACCATGGAAGGGGAGAGTAACGATCCATTAGTCAGACATATTTAAAAAACAAAAAAATAGTAGGGTCATCGACCAAGGAAGGAGAGAGCAACGATCAACCAAGTAAGCAATCATACATTCCCTTAGATTTCGAAAAAGAAAAGGTAGGGGGATGGGATAATTTATCCCCCTACCTACACTCCCCAGTAATCATCAATCATTCAAGGGGAGAGCAATGATCAACTAACAAAGCAATCATACCTTCGCTCATATTTCGAAAACAAAAGGTTGGGGCCCTTAACCACACTCCCCACAAATCATCAACCATAGAAGGGGAGATCAACGATCTACAAACAAAGCAATCATACATTTTTTTATATTTCAAAAAAAAAAAAGGTGGGTTCCCCCCACTTACATTCCCCACTAACCATTAACCATGCAAGGGGAGAGCAATGATCAACCAACAAAGCAATCATACATTTTCTCAAATTTTGGAAAACAAAAAGGATAGGGGGAGAACCTTAATTCCCCCTCCACCTACACTCCCCTCTAATCATCAACCATGCACGGGTCAAGCAACAATCAACGAACAAAGTAATCATACATTGTCTCATATTTTGAAAAAAAACGTAGGGGGAGAGTCGCGGTTTTCCCCCCACCTACACTCCCCACTAATCATCAACCATGGAAGGGTAGAGCAATGATCAACCAACAAAACAATATAACAATTTCTCATATTTCAAAAAAAATAATTGGGGAAAGAATCGCGATTGTTCTCGCATCTACCCTGTCTACTAATCATCAACCATGAAAGGGGAGAGCAACAATCAACCAACAAAGCAATCAAAAACAAAGGTGTAGGGAGAATTGCATATCTCCCCCGACCTACACTTCCTAGTAATCATCAAGCAAACTAAGGGAGAGGAACAATCAACCAATAAATGAATCATACATTTGTTTATATTTCGAAAACAAAAATGAAAGAGTTGAGAGGAGAATTGCGATTCTCACCCATCTACACTGCCCAATAATCATCAACCATAGAACGGGAGAGCAACGATCAACCACTGAAACTTTTTTTTTTTTTTTTTTCCCAATGAGACGATGCTCCAATCTATTCTTGGGGAGCAACACGGCTGGGAACCATGTATTTTTTCATATTTCAAAAAAAAAAGGCGTGATTATAGAGCAACGAGCACCTCACAAATCAATCATACATTTTGTAATATTTCAAAAAAGAATTGGTGTGCGACTCTCCCTCTACCTACACTCCCCACTAATCATCAACCATGGAAGAGGAGAGCAACGATCAACCAACAAAGCAATCATACATTTCTCATATTTCGGAAAAAAAAGGTGAGGGAAATATCGCGATGCTGTTCACACATACACTCCCCACTAATCATCAACCATGAAAGGAAAGAGCAATGATCAACCAACAAAGCAATCATACATTTTCTTATATTTTAAAAACGGATGTGAGGAGAATTGAGGTTCTCCCTCCACCTACACTCCCAATAATCATCAAGCAAGCAAGGGAACAGGAACCGATCAACCAACAATGGAATCATACATTTTTTTAGATTTCGAAAACAAAATGATAGGGGGAAAACCTCACCTACCCTCCCAACTAATAATCAACTATGAAAGGGGAGAGCAACGACCAACCAACAAAGGAATCATACATGTTTTCATATTGCAAAAAACAAAGGACGCAACTATCCCTCCACCTACACTTCCCACTGATCATCAACCATGGAAAGGGTGAGCAACGATCACCTAACAAAGTAATCATACATTTTTTCATGTTTCGAAAAAGAAAAGGTATGGGGAGAATCCCACTACTGATCAACCATAGAAGGGAAGAGCAACGATTAACCAACAAAGCAATTATACATTTTCTTTTATTTCGAGAAAAAAAAGAAGCGGGAGAATCGCCTCTACCTTGACTCCCCAATAATCATCAATCATGCAAACAGCAATGATATACCAACAAAGTAATCATACAATTTATCATATTTATAAAAAAAAAACAAATGGACGAAGACCACATACACTCCCTTATAATCATCAACCATGCAAGGGAAGCGCAACGATCAACCAACAAAGCAATCATACATTTTCTCATATTTCGAAAAAAAGAAGTGGCGGAAAAATCGCAATTTTTCCCCTACCTACGTTCCTCGGTAATCATCAACCATGCAAGTGGAGACCAACGATCAACCACCAAAGCAATCATACATTTTTTCATATTTCAAAAAAAAAAAGGTGAGGATCACGATTCTCCCGCCACGTACACTCCCTGTTGATCATCAACCATCGAAGGGGATAGTAACGATCCATCAGTCAGACATATTAAAAAAAAAAAAAGGTATGACCATCAACCAAGGAAGAAGAGACTAACGATATATCAAGAAAACAATCATACATTTCTTTATATTTCAAAAAAGAAAAGGTGGGGGGAAATTTGATCCCCTCACCTACCCTCCCCAGTAATCATCAACCATTGAAGGTGAGAGCAACGATCAACAAACAAAGCAATCATACATCTTTTCATATTTAGAAGAAAAAAAAAGGTCGGGCCCCCCACCTACACTTCCCATAAATCACCTGTTATGAAAGGAGAAAGCAACTATCTACCAACAAAGCAATCATACATTTTCTTATATGTCCACCTAACTTCCCCACTGGTCATTGGCCATGCAAGGGGAAAGCAATGATCAGCCAACAAAGCAATCATAGATTTTCTCAATTTGAAAAAAAAAAAAAGGTAGAGGGAGAACCGTGATTCCCCCTCCACCTACACTTTCCACTAATCATCAACCATGCACGGGTCAAGCAATAATCAACCAACAAAGCAATCATACATTATCTCATATTTCGAAAAAAAAACGTGGGGGAAAAATTGCGATTCTCCCCCCACCTACACTCCCCACTAATCATCAACCATGGAAGGGGAGAGCAACGATCAACCAACAAAGCAACATTACAATTTCTCATATTTCGAAAAAAAAAGTGAGGGAACTATAGCGATTCTCCTCGCATCTACCATCCCTACTAATCATCAACCACGAAAGAGGAGAGCGACGATCAACCAACAAAACTATCATACATTTTTTTATATTTCGAAAAAAAAAGTGTGGGGAGAATTGCGACTCTCCCCACATCTACAGTTCCCAGCGATCATCAAGCAAACAAGGTGGGCGGGACGATCAACCAATAAAGCAATCATACATTTTCTCATATTTCGAAAAACCAACTTGGAGAGCAATTCTTTCCCCACCTACACTACCGATAATCATCAACCATAGAAAGGGAGAACAACGATCAACCATCAAAGTTATCATTCAGTTTTTTATATTAAAAAAAAAAGGCGCGATTCTCACTCCACCTACACTTCCCACTGATCATCAACCATGGAAGGGGAGAGCAATGATCACCTAACAAAACAACCATGCATTTTTTCATATTTCAAAAAAGAAATTGTGTGGGAAAAATGTCGACTCTCCCCCAACCTACACTCCCCACTAATCAGCAACCATGGAAGAGGAGAGCAACGATCAACCAACAAGGCAATCATACATTTTCTCATATTTCGAAAAACAAAAGGTGAGCGGAGAATCGCGATTCTGCCCGCGTATACATTCCCCACTAATCATCAACCATGACAGGAAAGAGTGGCGATTAACCAACAAAGCAATCATACATTTCTTTATATTTGGAAAAAAAAAGTATGAGGAGAATTGCGATTCGCCCCCCACCTACACTCCCCAGTAATCATNGGAGAATTGCGATTCGCCCCCCACCTACACTCCCCAGTAATCATCAAGCAAGCAAGGGGACAAAAACAACCAACCAACAAAGCAATCATACATTTTCTCAGATTTTGAAAACAAAATGATGGGGGAGAATCGCGTTCTCCCCCCATCTACCCTCCCGACTAATAATCAACCGTGGAAGAGGAGAGCAACGGCCAACCAACAAAGCAATCATAGATTTTCTCATACTTCAAAAAAAGAAAGACGCGATTTTCCCTCCACCTTCACTCCCTACTGATCATCAACTATGGAAGTGGAGAGCAACGATCACCTATCTAAGTCATCATACCATTTCTCATGTTTCAAAAAAGAAGGTGTGGGGAGAATCACACTCCCCAATAATTATCAACCATGGAAGGAGAAAGCAATTTTCAACCGACAAAGCAATCATACATTTTCTTATATTAAAAAAAAAACAAAAGTGGGGGGAGAATCATCTCTACCTACATTCCCCATTAATCATCAATTACGCAAATGGAAAGCAACGATTTACCTGTAAAGCAGTCATATAGTTTTTCATATTTCAAAAAAAAAAAAATGGACAAAGAATACCAATTCTTTCACCACATGCACTCCCTTCTAATGATCAACCATGCGAGGGGAGCGCAACGAGCAACCAATAAAGCAATCGTACATTTTCTCGTATTTCGAAAAAAAAAAGGTGGGGGGAGAATCACGATTCTTCCTCTACCTACACTCCTCACTAATCATCAACCATACAAGTGGAGAGCACCGATCAACCAACAAAGCAATTGTACATTTTTCCATAATTCGAAAAAAAAGGTGGGGGGAGAATCGAACTTCTCCCGCCACCTACACTCCCTGCTAATCATCAACCATGGAAGGGGAGTGTAATGATCCATGAATCAAACATATTAAAAAAAAGAAAAAAAGGTACGGTCATTAACCAAGGAACGAGAGAGCAACGATCAACCAAGAAAGCAATCATATATTACCTTATATTTCGAAAAAGAAAAGGTGGGGGGATAATTTATTCCCCCACCTACACTCCCCAGTAATCATCAACCATTGAAGGGGAAATCAACGATCAAGTAACAAAGCAATCATATATTTTCTCATAGTTCATAAAAACATTACTCTCCCCACAAATCATCAACCATGGAAGGGGAGCGCAACGATCTACCAATAAAGCAATCATATACTTTTTTATATTAAAAAAAAAAAGGTGCGCGGAGAATCACGAGTCTCCCCCCACCTACATTCCCCATTAATTATTAACCATGCAAGGGGAGAGCAATGATCAACCAACAAAGTAATTATAAATTTTCTCAAATTTTGAAAAAAAAAAAAGGCAAGGGAAGAATAGTGATTCCCCCTCCACCTACACTCCCTCCTAATCATCAACCATGCACGGGTCGAGCAACAATCAACCAACAAAGCAATCATACATTGTTTCATATTTCAAAAAAAAAAACTGGGGGGAGAATCTCGATGAGAATCGTGATTCTCTCCCCACCTACTTCCCACTAATCATCAACCATGGAAGGGGAGAGCAACGATCAACCAACAAAGCAATATTGCATTTTCTCATATTGCGAAAAAAAAAAGGTGGAGAATCGCGATTCTCCTCGCATCTACGTTTCCTACTAATCGTCAATCATGAAAGGGGAGGGCAACGAACAACCAACAATGCAATCATACATTTTCTTATTTTGGAAAAAGAAGATGTGGGGAGAATTGCGCCACCTACACTTCTTAGTCATCATCAAGCAAACAAAAGGAGGGGAACAATCAACTTATAAACCAATCAGACATTTTCTCATATTTCAAAAAAACGAAATGGCGGAGTTGTGGGGAAAATTGTGATTTTCCCCCGACCTACACAGCCCAATAATCATCAACCATAGAATTGGAGAGAAACGATCAACCACCAAAACTATCATACATTTTCTCATAATTTGAAAAACAAAAGGCGCGATTCTCACTCATACACTTCCCACTGATCATCAACCTTGGAAGAAGAGAGCAACAAAGCAGTCATACATTTTTTAATATTTCGAAAAAAAAAAGGTGTGGGAAGAATCGCGACTCTCCCCCTACCTACACTCCCCACTAATCATCAACCATGGAAGGGGAGAGCAACAATCAACCAATAAAGCAATTATACATTTTCTTGTATTTCAAAAATAAAGGTGGGGGCCCCACTAATCATCAACCATGCAAAAAAGTGCGACGATCAACCAACAAAGCAATCCAACATTTTCTCATATTTCAAACAAAAAAAGGTCGGGGAAAAATCGCCTCTACCTATACTCCCCACTAATCATTGATCATGCAAGGGGAGAGCAACGATCAACCAACAGCGCAACCATACAATTTCTCATTTTGGAAAAAAAAGATGGTGGAAGAATCGTGAATCTCCCACCAGTAACACTCCCTTATAATCATTAACCATGCAGGGGGAGAGCAACGATCAACCAATAAAGCAATCATACATATTATCATATTTCGAGGAAAAAAAAAGTAGGGGAAAAACCGAGATTCTCTCCCCACATACACTCCCTACTAATTATCAGCCATGCAAGGCGAGAGCAAAGACCAACAAACAAAGCAATCATACATTTTATTATATATATATATATATATATATTTTAAGTGGGGAAGAATCACCCCACCTACACTCTCCACTAATCATGAACCATGCAAGGGGAGACATTGATCAACCCACCTACACTCCCCACTAATCATCAACCATGCAAGGGGAGAACATTGAGCAACCAACAAAGCAATCATACATTTTCTCATATTTTGAAAGAAAAAGGGTGGGGAAAGAATCGCGATTCTTCCCCCACCTGCACTTCCCACTAATCATCAACTGTGCAAGTGGAGAGCTACGATCAACCAACAAAGCAATCATACATTTTCTCATATTTCAAAAGTCGGGGCGCGATTCTCCCCCCACCTACATTCCCCACTAACCATGGAAGGAGAGAGTAACGATCCATCAGTGAGACACATTTCTCAAAAAACAAAAGCAAAAAAAAAGCAAAGGACGGGGGACGTAGAGTGTTACCTCTAGATGCCATTGTCGACATACTTAAGAAGTTCGATTCTTGTGATCTCGTTTTATAAACGCCGGCCAAAAGGAAGTGCGGTTCAAAGTCAAACACAAATCACGGTGCACTGATCACATAAATAAGATGAGGCAAAGTACGGACCACATGGATGGTGCACCACGATGACAGAGCAAGTATGGTACAATCTGCACCAATGTTGCGAAGGTGCACACTAGAAGTCTAAAAAAACAAACGGTACCGACGAAAAAGAAGGCTTGTACTGATGAAAAGCAGCTTGGTAATAAAAATAGTGGTACCGTTATGAAAAAATACCGGTCCTGTTTTTCGAAAAACAGGCCCAACTGCCAGATTTTGAAAAATAGGCCTTGTAACACGGTGGAGGAGACAGGGCCTTATCCAAGTGCGACAAATGAAAGGAATCGGCACAATCGGCCTTCCTTATGTCCATCACTACTATTTGCGATCGGCATTGTTTAGGAGAACCCCCCAGCGCCCAGCAACGGCCCCCCCAGCGCTAATGCCGACCCACCATTGGTACCAGGGGCAGCGCCCACCGCCAGCTCATAGCTACCGCCCGTTCGATCCACCACCACGATTCACCGACGTGGCAACAAAACAAAAGTAACTATCTCCCTCTCTCTCTCTCTCACAAACATATATACACACACACACACATCCACATCTCAATATGTCTATTAAGAAAAAACGGAATGATAATTGGCCTTTGTTTAGGATACAACATAGTCTTCGTAAAAGAAAGGGTTTTTTATTTTCCTTTCCGATAATCATCTCTCTCTCTCTCTCTCTCTCTCTCTCTCTCTCTCTCTCTCTCTCTCACACACACACACACACACACACACACACACACACACCACACAAACACACAATATGTCGATTAACAAAAAATGGAACGATGAAGGATACAATATTAGACTTCGTAAAAAACAATTTTTTTTTTTTCCCTTTCTCATGTTCGGATTTATTTGAAACAACCACTAAGATGCATGCTCGCTCACTCTCTCTCTCTCTCTCTCTCTATCTCTCTCTATCTATCTATCTATCTATCTATCTCTCTTTCTCTCTATCCTTCTATCACTCTCTCTCTCTCTCTATCTATCTATCTATATATATATATATATCACACACACACATCCGCATCTAAATATGTCTATTCACAAAAAACGGAAAGGATGATGGACCTTTATTAGGGATGGTGCAATATAAACTTCGTAAAAGAAAGGATTTTTTTTTTCATTTTCGATGCTCGAAAGCATTAGAAACAACTATTAAGACTATGCATGGTCTCTCTCTCTCCCTCTCTATCACTCTATCTATTTTTCTATCTATCTCTCACACACACACATCCACATCTAAATATGTCTATTCACGAAAAGTAAAAAGGATGATAAACTTTTATTAAGAATGGTGCAACTCA
>BFEA01000113.1:1867213-1881714 GCA_003427395.1 Chara braunii | reverse complement strand
ATTGTTATAAAGCCATTGCAAAAGTCGTGCCCGCCACGCTGGTTGTGCCCGCTCAATGTCAGCCTTGACACGACACCAGTTACCCGAAGCAGCTTCATGAAGAAGGCGATGGAGTGAGGTACGAATTATGAGTTGGGGACCTGGACGAAGATCAATAGCAAATGACGGAGGCGAAGGCGTTGGGAGGAGAGGCAAAGGCCGAGAGGGTGTTGGCAAAAGAGGTGCAACATGGGGGCCAGCGGATGTCGACAAAAGGGGTGATGTGTGAGGAGGATTAGCTGATGCAGGAATAGGTGGAGCAGGTGAGGGCTGAGCAAAAGGGGATTGCGGAACGAACGGCTGAGGGCCCATTTGTGTCCATCGGGAAGGACGTAAATGCCGYCGTGGAGATGGCAATCTAGCCATTGGAAGGACTGCATTGAAACCGACTGGGTGAAGCGTTCGAAGTTTTCGAACCCAAAAACCCTCGCGGGGTGCAGCAGCCCTCCGAAAGAGGCCATGATCGACAAGACCTCTAGACGTATGATACAGGGTAGGATCGATGCATTCCAGGGGCCAAGCCGCGAAGTTGAATGCTGGTTGCCCACTCATTGTGCGGTAGAAATGGCGATGGTGAAAAGTAGCAGAAGAGTGTCGTGTATGCCAATGCTCTTGCAGCCTTTGGTGTGCAGAATGCATCGTCTGTCCAACATAAAAACGACCAGAAGGTAAATTAACAATTCCATAAATCACTCCTCGAATAGTGAGGGGGTCCGTACCTGGCTCAAGAGGTTGTTGATCAACACCTCGCAATTGTAACTCAAACCGCTCGGCCTGCACAACATTGTTAAGATGACGGAGTTGTTTCTTGCGCCACCTTCCTGCAGAATACAAGTTAGTATTTCACTCCAAGTGTGCACGCCAATCTACACGATGAGAAACAGATGCCTGGCGGTTCGACGTGTGAGCATAAGCAAATGGGACAGCGTGACCTAGAGGAAAGCTTGGTATAACACCTGCCATGCCAACGGCAGGAAATCTCCCGAAAGGGGTGGCAAGTATCGGAACAGCCCCTTGATTATTTCTCAATTGCAAATTCATTGATTATGAAACGATTGTTTTTTTTGTTTTTTTTCTTATTTGTTTTTTTTCATTTTTTTATTTTTTTGTCAACTTTTCAATCCAAAGAAAGGAGGTGGGTGCATGAGGTGACAGGACTTTAGGCCCGACGGCTCAGGTCGGGATTCCTGCCATCATCACAGCCCCTCGTTTGTTGTCCTCTTCTCTCTTTCTGCCTGCGGTTTACCGGGCAGTTCTGTTTGTGATGATATATATATATATATATATCGTCAAATAGAACTGCCCGCGGCGCACTTCTGCGGTGCATGTACGCAACTTGGTGATGCGCTGATTTTTTTTTTTTTTTTTGTGGGATGTGTGTATACACACACGCAAACACACACACACACACACACACACACACACACACACACACACACACACACACACACACACACACACACAGAGAACAAAGGATCCCCTTCACACGTACCAGAGGGCCCATGCCGGTAATCTGAAGGGTCCTCGCAGCAATTTAGCAAGGACCCTCCATCGAAATCGAGGCAGGCAATGAAGCACGAGCTGGCTGAATATATACTCGAGATTCGTATTCATGTCTGTGTTTCGGCAGTTATGGGTTGCTCACTTCGCTAGGCCCTGTTGGTCTCTGCACCTGATTTTTTTTTATTTTATTTTTTTCTAAAGGAAGTCCACGGTGTTGTAGAGGCCAGTCACTGAGTACACAGTGATCACCTGGACCAGTAGGCCGTGGGTGTCCTGGAATATGAGACCACCTCCCATCCCATCCTCACGTCAATACTCCTAGCGCACCCCCTATCCCACTATCCTACCTCAGTGTGACCAGCACTCAGGACGATTACCCTACCAACGGTCAGGTAACTTGGACCGAACAGCAGTGATAGGACCAGGGCTGATAGGTTGCCCAACCCTGGTGGAAGTGGAGTCGGACGAGCCTTGTCGAATGGGGACTTCGGACGCCAGGCCCAGACAATCTACTACAGGCCCCAAGAGACTCTAGGCCCTAGGTTTCAGACCGGGTAGCACCCATTGAAGCAGTCTTACCGTCCTTCCCCTAGCTTACCCAAGGCCAAGCGGAGCTCGGACTGGCCTGAACGACTTATATCCCTACCCTTACCCCAAGGTCTAAGCCTTATATATAGCCACTGGACAGTTCTATCCAAATTCTGCACGTGATTCTTGGGGTTTGGCTGCAGTACTAACCAAATGTGCACAATTAGAATGAATCTTTTGCTTGAACGTGGAATAATACGTCGTCATTTGTTTTGTCTTTTGTGCCTGCTGTGAGTAGAGGTGCTTAGGACCACTACAAATGTGCAGAATTAGAAGAATGGATCTTCTGCCAGAACCTAGAATAATACGCCGCCATATGTTTTGTCTTTTGCGCATGTAGTGAGTAGAGGCCCTTAGGGCCACTGCACATATTCCTAAGAAAAGAAAAACGAGAAAACAAAAGAAGAACGAGAAAACAGCGAATTGGTGACCCATAACTCTGATTCACAGACCTGAATTCGAATCTAGACTATATATTCTCGGCCCACGCAGACAATTAAAAGTCTAATGTTCACCTCTGCTCCACGAGGGGTCCTTGCTAATTCGTATGGGCCCATCGGAAATGAGATTGGACACAATTAGGACATGCACACCCACAGACACACACATGTGCTCACAGTGTTGGGGTAGGGGGTAGCCCCAAAATTTTCCTCTCTTGCAGTTTGATTTTTGGGAGCAAGGGGCAAGTTTGCGCACCCCACCCTGTCCTTTCAATTTTTTGTTTATATTATTTTATTTGGTGATGCGTCTCATCACGTGCGAGCCCGTGCATGCGCGTACGCTCTGCGCTGCACGTACCACGACCCCTTGCACGAGATGCACCACAAGTATGATATATATGTATATATATGTGTGTAGCATCGCGCTCGCGCTCGGTGACAGAACCCGAATGCTCGGTACCGAGCCCGAACGTAGCCCAAAATAGACCGAACCGAAACTGGCCATTGCTCATTTCTCGTGAACATACACACACACACACGCCACACACACGCACACACACACACACATCCCACAGACACCCCACACACACTCCACACACCACACACACATGAGGACGCAGTCGACAGCCCCCTAATTTGGGCCCGAAAATGTTCGGCTGCTCGGGCTCAGTGGGGCGTCGAACATGTTCGGTGTGCTTGTGACGATATATATATATACACATACATATATATCTATATATTCTGGGTATTCTAGATTTTATTTTAATCTATTCCAAGTCTGTCTGTCATTCAATCTGTGCAAATCTAATTTGTTTGTTTGAAGTTTGTTTGTATCAGCTAACGTCTATTTTGCTCTATGCATCCATTTGAGTCTGTGTTATATCGAATGATGTGTTTTCTGTGTTTTTGTGTGGGCACTGCCCGCACCGCCCACACCATGGGCCCTAAGCTAGTTGTTAAAGAAAGCGCACTCTCGCCACCACCAATAATGTAATAGAAGCTCTTCGTCCTACTGGCGCTCAGCGCCCAGACTACGATCATACAACTACTACGCTGGCTTACTTAAATGACAAAGCAACTAGCTTACGTCCGCAGCCAGAACTAGAGTCCATGAAGATGTCGCTCATGCAGACCTCCACGGCGACCAGATAAGTGCTCTCGCATCACTTCCCCATTCGCCATCTCCATGCTCACCCTCGTGTCTCCCCCACACTCCTCCTTCATCAAGGACCACCACCAGTCCCTGCTGACACCCTCATGCGAAGGCCCGACTATGGATGGTCTTGCGCTGGTTGCTCAAGCAACACTCCTCCCAGCGACGCCCCTAAGCATCCGGGCTTACTCACCTGCTGGTTGGTAGCGCTCATACAGGGAGCGTTGTTGCATGTTCACCAAGTGCCCGATTGAATCTCCCTTAGCCTGACACTTTCCTATATGGAACGTTGCCTTCTTGGTTGGGCTAGGAGGCATGCGTTACCAGTAGCTTCGCTTATTTTATATGTATGCCCCTCCTTAAAAGTTCAGAACTAAACAGTGGACGCAAGAACTGCCAGGAAATTATTTGTTTGCTACTATTGTCATCCCGAAATACGGATTTCCTTGTGTCTTTCTTATTTATATTGCATTAGAAAACTTGTCTCGCACATATATGTCTTCAAAGGACGAGCTCTCTCTCTCTCTCTCTCTCTCTCTCTGTGTGTGTGTACATATATATATATATATATTTGCATGTATAACTGTCTATCTGTCTCTCTCCCTTACTGTTATCTCCCTTTGGACGATGTGGATGGGAAGTGGGGGCCATGTATCGTACTCCGGCGAAAGTCGCACCCAGTTCCCAACTGTGCTGAAATGTGGTTTTCACACAGACCCAAAGCGTACTGAAAACAGGCTCAGACTAACTCAAACAGCCCGGTAACTGATACAAACAAACTTCAAACAAATAGAATAGATTCGCACAGACTGAAATTGACAAACAGACTCGAAATATATTTAAACAAAACCCAGAAGGAGAGAGAGAGAGAGAGAGAGAGAGAGAGAGAGAGAGAGAGAGAGAGAGAGAGAGAGAGAGAGAGAGAGAGAGAGAGAGAGAGATGTGCGATTCAAAGTCAGTAGAGCTCATATCATCAGCAAGCATAATGCATGCTTACATGCGAGGATTTTAGGCCCTCGGCATACCTACATATGGCCTCCACAGTAAATATGTGCCCCCCCTAAGTGAAGGCGGGCCCCTGAATCTCAATGAAGCCTGAATTTGTCAATTTTGTGGGCGCCCGAGTTGCTACGCGTCAGTTGGTTATATGCTCCCTGCTCGCGAGCATATTAATCTTCAGAAAGCCTTATAGGCTGTTCTTCTTTCATATGGAAGCAGGTCTATCGGCCTATTAGGAAGCATAGAACACCTCATTAGGCTATGGGTGGTTGGGCGCGCCTAACTGCTGCGGCCCAAGACCACTGTTTGAATGGGCCTGCATGAGCACAAACCTGGTCGTCGTGGAGGCTAGAGTAATAGTTGTCGGACCGTAGTTTGAGCGCTGAGCACCAGTAGGAGGAACAACTTTATTATATTGTTGGTGGTGGCGGGAGTACACTTTCTTTAACAACTACCTTAGCGCCCGTGGTGCGGCCCCGCACCGCAGATGCTAAGCTAGTATTCAAACAAAGCGCACTCTCATGTTCACCAAATGCCTGAATGAATCTTCATTGGCCTGACACTTTCCTATATGGAAAGTTGCCTTCCTGCCTCGGCGAGGAGGCGTTCATTTCTATTAGCTTCCTTGTGGGCCAAAGTGTCTGTGTGCAGGCCCATTCAAATAGTGGCCGCAGCAGTTAGGCGTGCCTAACCACCCACAGCCCAATGAGGTGTTTTATGCTTCATGATGAGCCAATAGGCCTCCTTCCACATGAAAGAATAGAGCCTAGAAGGTTTCCTGAAGATACAAATCCTAGTGAGCGAGGAGCATGTAACCAACTGGCGCATACCAGCTGTCTGGCGCCCACTAAGGCTGGCAAAATCGACAAATTCAGGCCTCATCGAGATTTGGGGGCTCGCCTTCACTTAGCCGGGGCACATGTTTACCGTAGAGGCCATATGCAGGTATGCCGAGGGCTAAAAATCCTCGCATGTGTATATGTGCTATGCTTGCTGATGCTTTGAGCTTTGTTGGGCTTTAAATCGCAGAGGGTGTGTGAATGCCACCTATCCTGCCACCCAATTTTGTATGGTGTGATCGGTGTATCGAGCAGGTTTTAGAAATGAATACCATCAAATTACTGGAGTCGTCCCCCTGCAGTCTGGTGGGATTTAGTCACGTCCACTTGGCTGGCTGTGGGTGCCTTGCAGCGCGTGGACTGGAGCGTATTTGAGGCTGATGTGGCTGGTGTTGTGGATGTTCATTTTATATGTATGCCACTGCTTAAAAAGTTTAGAACAGAACAGTAGATGCAAGAACTGCCAAAAAGTTATTGGGCTGCTACTTTTGTCATCTTAAAATGTGGGTTTTCTTTCTTATTTTTATTGCATTGAAAAACTTGTCTCGCACATATAAGGACGACCTCTCTCTCTCTCTCTCTCTCTCTCTCTCTCTCTCTCTCTCTCTCTCTCTCTCTGTGTGTGTGTGTGTGTGTGTGTGTGTATGTATATACTATATATATCGTCAAATAGAACTGCCCGGTAAACCGTAGGCAGAGAGGGAGAAGAGGACAACAAACGAGGGGCTGTGACAAACTGTTTCGTCGGAGTTTCACCGACTCATCATATATATTGTCACAGAACTATTGACTAAGAGCATGAGCACGTGAAGTAGAAGAAGAAATAAGATGAGCAAAGAAAAGAAAAATGAAAGGACAGACAGGCAAAGAGACAGACAAACCAGAATGACACTTTGTTTCACAGTATTATTATTTCTTTCAGTGTTTTACAAAAAATATTTACACTGAATCAAAGGATAAAAATCAGAAACAAAGACACATTGAAATCATTTAGTTTCTCAGTCTTCTTAACACCTCCTCCACTGTGCCTCTAACGTACAAGGCTCGCCACGTTGATGAAGTTGAGCGCGAGCTGCCCCCATCCCCGTATGCCATAACAGCCCACTTGCACGCTATGGGAAAGAGGCAGAGTGAAGGAAGAGGTGTCAAACACAAGGGAGAGAAGAGCAGAAAAGGAAAATCGATAGGCAGAGGGAGAAAAAAATAAAATAAAATAAGGGTGACACAAACATCTTCTTTCTTTTACTGCATTCTTCTTTCTTTCACAGTTTTGCAGTTTTGGTGAAGAGTCTACCACGTTCATTTTTCAGCGCACCTGCACTTCCTTCTTCACTTTTTATTCTCATTTTCACCCTTCGGACTTTTTCTTTGAGGGTGCTAGGGTGCAGGGTACAGACAAAGTAAAACGACACAAACTTATGTTCTTCTTTTACTGCAGTCTTCACTGTTTTGCAGTTTTAGTGAAGGGTTTCCCACCTTTGCACATTCTTGTACACTCTTTTCAGCGCACCTGCATTTTTGTCAGGGTGCAAGGTACGTCTAAGTAAGACCCTCACGACAGATAGGACAACTATCATAAGGATGCGGGCGATGGTAGCAGCCCTCCCGCTGATCTATAGGACGAAAACCATTCAGGTAAGCAACTTCGTCACAGCAGGAATCAACAACGTTCATGTGCCACGAATGCATTTGGATGCATCTCTCAGTCGTTCTAGCACTCAACCAATCAACCAATCAAGCAATCAATCAAACTTTTCATCTGCCAGTCGACAAACAATTTATTCAAGCGCACTGTGCACAAACATAACGGTGCGAGGCAAAAAATCGCACACCAGATTTCACGAATCTATAACGGCCGCAAACAGGGAGCCCCCGCCGCATATCGATGTACAATATCCACCCTCAGACTGCGTCGAACCACGGTCATCAACGAACTCCATTCGGCATTAACGAACTACAAGGAACTGCACAAAATTTCGAAGCCGTCGAAATTTACCTCGACGAAATAATGAAGTTCTCCGCTATCCAGACTTTACCTGTCGTGTGCGAAGTCCAGAGCTCGACGAACTTCGCGTGCGAGGCCCTCTCACACCCCACTCCGACCAACTCGAGCAATTTATGCGCATGTCGAACCCGTTATACGACTATCTCGCCCCCCCCCTCACCCCCCGCCCCCCCAATTGCAATGAGCCCGATTACGGGCACTGATTGCGAAGTTCGGAGTCTGGTAGACTTCGACCACTTTTGGCAAACTTCACAACGTGTTGCCTTCATCCTAGGAGTCTGGTTAAGGGTCTGACTTGTGAAGTTTGGATTTCGGTGTACTTCGACTGTTTCCGACGAATTTCGCTACGTGTTGCCTTCATCCTAGGAGCCTGGTTAAGGGCCTGACTCGTGAAGTTCGAATTTCGGCGGACATGAACCCATATTACTGCAAGTTCGTACACTGGCCGCAAACAGAAGTATACCCATTTTGCACAAACCACCCACCACCATTGCCCGCAAAATTTGAAGTTCGGATATCAGCGAACTTCCCAAGTTACGAGTGAGGAATTTCTACCGCAGGTGGAGGGGACAAATACTCCAACAATTGGGCGACACAAGGCGATTGTTGAAATTCGCCTTCATCCCAATTTCTTTAGAACCTCGTTGTAGAGAAGATGCAAAAGTTCGGATGTCGTGAACTTAAGAATTTGTCCGTCCTTTTGGAATACTGTGTGTGAGTTGTTACAAAAATCACGGAACAGCCCCGTTCGTCAAAACGACGACCGAAACTTCAGCAATCTATGTATGTTCGGGTCAATGTAATCATTCGACGTCGTTCGACATTAGATTTCAGCAACCCGTCAAGTGCGGATGCCAACGAACTTGAACAATGCACTCGTCATGTTAGAATATTACAGACTGCGGGTTGGCAAAACAGGCTGAAGGTCGTCGGAATCCGAACTTCTTCGAGCGACAAATTCGGGCAATACGTGAAGTTCGGATGCCGGCGCACTTCGTGTTTTCTTCCAATCTCTTAAATGCTTGGGGTTGTAGTGTTATGAATGTTGAAAGGGACACCGCTGACCATAATATTTGGTGGTCGGATCCTGGCGAACTCCCAGTGTTGTAAGCAGGGATGTTCTTACGGGATTTTTAACATGTCGATTCAATGCTCGTAGGAGAGGAGTGAATCGCTCAAGTTTGTCGGTATCCAAACTTCTCTAGCCGGTAGTCGAAGTCGCGTTCCTCTCTTATTTGAACAAAGTTCGCCGGAATCCGAACTTCTTTAGGCTACCCATATCGATAATACGTGAAGTTCAAATGTCGGCCGACTATGTTCAAATAAGTTAGCAATGAGACTCCTGCAATGGCGTTGGATGTGAGACTCGTTCTCGTTCGCCAACGATCTTGAAGGAGTCACGCGTCCTCTCTAATTGCAAGAGCGGCGTTGTTAACTGAATTGAACAAAGCTCGCCTTTGTCCATACTTCATTAGGCGACACTTGTGGACAATATGTGAAGTTCGTATGTCGACGGACTTAATGTTTTCTGCCATGTTTTGCAATGCTTGGAATCATGGTGTTACCGACGTTGAACCCAACTACGCTCCCCACAATGTTCGAAGTGTCCTGCCGAACTCCAGGTGTTGTGGGCAGTTCGTTCTTAAGGGGTTCGTTAACATGCGGAATCCTGCACTTATAGGAGAGGAGCGAAACACTCAAGTTTGCTGGTATTTGGAGTTCAGGCTTTTGCACTTTTCAACCAATCTTTGAAGTTCGGATGTCGCCGATGTTCAACGGTTCGCACGTCCTCTGCGATTACACGAGCTGCGTTGTTAACTCAGTTGAATCATGTCCCCCTTTGTCTGATATCCTTCCGTCTTCCCATTTGGGCAATATGTGGAGTTAAGATAATGTAAGACTTCGAATTTCGGCCCGTGTTTCGCGTTGCGTGATGTGGCGATGTTACCAAAGTAGAACCAATCACTACTTGTGGTTCAGATCCTGTCGCACTTCGTCTATTGCGACGATTAGTGAAGTCCAGATACTGGCGAACTTCATTGTTTCTAAGGCTCCTAACATTTGCACAGTTCCTTGCAATTCGTTGATGTGCAATGAAATTCATTGATGATCCATAAGCAGGGTGTTCGGAAAAGGCAACGCAACACGTCTCAAAGCTCACCGGGATGAGGTGAACTCCGTCGGAATCTGAACTTCGCGATTCATGCCCTTGACCGGGCTCCTCGAAAAAGTCTACACGTCACCAAGTTCGCCAGAATTGGTTCAAGTCTGCCGGGATCCGAACTTTGCAATGGAAGCCCGTGATAGGGCTCGTCACATCGTGGGGAGTACGAGTCTCAGGACGGGTTCGCCATACGCACAAATTGCTTGCGTTGGTCAAAGTGGGTTGTGAGAGGGCCTTCTGCACAAAGTTCGCTAGAATTCGGACTTCGCATGCATGGTCCTCATATTGTGCGTTCCCACCAGTAGAATGAGGATCTGGTTTGCGGTTTTGAATTTCACGTCGAGGTTAGGACGCGTTGGAGTTTGCCTACACTTGTCTGCGTGGTGGCTTGCTTTATTTGCTTTGTCTTTTGCAGACACAAGGTCTTCTTCGAGGGGTGAGGAGCAGCCTGCCAAGACCTTCGGGAGGGGGTCAGGGAAAGACTCCACGTGACGGTCATCTACGACCGCGAAATCGTGGTCCAACCACATAAGGTCCAAATGATTCGTCGATTGGTGTTGTGGGGATGTTTCAAACCCCCTAAGCAGTAGTGTGGTCCTGTCATCTTCAACGAAGACAACAAGCGACGTAGAGTGTTTGGAGCCGTCGTCGGGTGGGAGGATACGAAGAGGGATCGTCCCCATTTTAGGATGAGAACCATTTACAAATCTAAGCGCAACCTGGTTGCCAATTCAAAAGTGACGGTTTTGAAATTGGAACTATTCAAGGGGTTCGGAGCGACGGATGTTAACACCTCCTCCTACTTCAAGCTCACGAAGGAAGGAGGTTTTGTTATTGCTCGGAAACGTTTTGACTTGTTGGAGACAAACGACGTCGACCTAGAAAAACCCCTGCGACGTTGGACTCGAACAAGAGTTGTCGATGCCATTGCAGTTGTGCAATGGGTGCGAATCTAGCGGGGATCCCACGGAAGGGGGTGATTTGGGTTCCGGTTCACCGTTCCAGCTACACCGGGGCGAGGGTCGTGGTCGCTTTCATGATAGCGACGATGACGTGCCGCCGCAGACGACCACTTCCCCGTCGACGCAGAGAAATTGGTCCTTCCTGTCTATTGTCGGGGCCCAACAAGCCGCTCCAGTTCGAGAGCAGGCGATGACTTCTACTGGGCATGTTCCCATCGGATCGAATGTCGATGTCGGCACTAGCGAGGGTCAGGCTACGGGGGAGGAGTTTGCAGGCGGGGATGGCACACACGACAGTCCTTAGAAGAGAAGGGGAGGTCATCACGACGAGGCGGTTGCTTCTTCGAAAAAAACAAAGACAGCGACCCCCTAGACTGCAGGGAGGAAAAGGAAAGAACTATGGGGGCAGTAGGGTCACCCGGGTCCTAAACTTCCGACTTCGAAACGAAAGCAGCCTGAGTCGGGGCGTGTCGTGTCGTGGGCTCCCATTGATGTCGACGCCACATACTTCCTGGAGTATAAAAACGACGTGTGAACAAAGCGGGAGTTCAACATTAACTCTGCGCAGGTCGTTGACATCAGTGAGGTGGAGAATCGGTACAACCAGCGGTCCCTGGATCCCGTTTACACGAAGCAGGTCAAAGAAGCAATGCTGCTGACGTTCTCGAATAGCGAAAAGCCGTACGAGTTGCCTACCCCGAACCTTGCACCGCTCAGGCTACAAAAACGAAGCCGACGGAGCGGGCTGAACGTCTCAAGCCAGAGGACTGGAAGTATGAACTGGTCGGCCAATACTACTACTACGCGGTTTGTGAGCAGCACATCGCGGTTGCAGCCAGGTCGCTGCTCGACACCGAAGTGGTGAAGAAGTACAACTTCGAGCGCTGGCCCGCACGTATGGTTTACTTTTGGGATGAGGGCTTCGATGGGTACTTCGTTGTCAGTTCTAACGACAATAAGGACCTCAAGGCGCCTCCAAGATAGTTGAAACGCGAGATGAAAGACATTCGGTGGCAGTGGTTTCACTACGATTGCCCGCAAGTTGTTATGGGGAACCCCAGCGGGAAACAGGCTCAGGTCAAAAAATGGCGTAGGTTCTATACCATGTTTCTCCATAAGACGCCTTACAACAACATGTGGAATCTCGCAGATCAGACTGGCGAGGACACCACGAAGAAATAGAACGCTGCCCTGCATGCCTACTCCCCGCTAGCGATGGCGGGAGAAAATGTCTGGAAGCTCTGAATGGAATTTTTTGAGTAATGGGAGACGGGGAAACTGCTGGCCCACGATGGAGCAAAGTGGACCATGAAAAAAAAGAAGGTCAAGGACGTTAAGTCGGGCGTCGCCTACATCGACAATGACAAGTTTGCTAGGAGGAAGGTCATTTACAACATCCCTATTGATGTGCCGGTCAGGAAAGCTAAAAAGGAAAAAGAGGTTAGTGATTGGTTCGTGCAAGTCACTGAGCCCAACACACATTATTGGAAAGTGATGGAATCCCTCACCGACAGTGAAAAATGTCTAGTCCTGAAGAAGGTCATCAATTGCGAGGTGATTTGGGTTCAGGCGTGCTCTAGTTCATTGGCGAAGCAAGGGAAGCTGGGTGTGCAGGAAATGGTGCAGTTGGTGAAGTGCGATTGTGCGCTGGTGCGGCTGTGGAATTACTACCAGTTCAAGAACGAAAAGAGGCCCGGCTCAAAGTGGAATACAAAGTACCCCTTCCTTAAAAAAAAGGACGGCAATCTTGAAAGAGTTCGACAGGCTTGGATTGGATGTCGAGTTGTGGGACGGGAGCAGGAAACACGTTGCTGACTCCAGACTATTCAAGGATTGTCCGTCGTACATGGGTTGCGAGGACGACAGGATGATTGAGGCCACCGAAAAGCTAGTCTGCAACAAGATGTTGTCCATCGAATGGAAGAACAAGGTCCTCTACGTGTTGACTGGCAATAGATTGAAGAGTAGGGAGATCGCACTTGTCGAAGGCATTGTGCACATTCTCTGGAAAGACACGGGGTACGTGACATCCATCGTGCCGTTCGACAACTATCCTTTGGAGGCGCAGGTGAGAAGCGCAGAGTTGCAGGTGGTGGTGGGAGGCACAAAGAGCCACACGTTCGTTTTGGATCTGTGCGAGCCGGTTGACCTAAAGTTGTGGAAACTGCAACCGTTCGGGACTTTGAATTCCCTTCTGCAGTTATTATGCCCATCACACTGGACGGTCATTGCTTTTGTGCCGTAGCAGTGGGACCTCTCGTTTCTGGCCAGCCTGCACCAGCTTTCTATCTTCAAGCTACTGGCAGGGAAGTGGGTGAGATTGACGCAGTAGAAGAAAAGTTTTCCCGTTGGAAATAACATATACTCGGTGGATGATCGCATGTACATTATCTTCAAGGGTGACAATTTGCGAGAAAACATGTCTCTCGTTTACGACGGAAGGCTCCCGGCAGGTGACTCTGCAGCTGTTCGTTTGCTAGAAAAAGTGACCTCGACGAATATATCGGAGATTCCGTCCATGCCTTGTGACTGGTCGTTGTCCGCCTCGAAACGAGAAGGCAACGTCTAGAAGGATATGGAGCGCAACCCAACCCAGTTGGCCGGTTTACTGGAATTTGTGAGCAAAAAGGGAAATTGTGTTGTCTTCCTTGGAAACCCGCACGCACAAGTCGTGTGGGAGCTTTTGAAGAGTGGCCGCCACGTTGTCGCCCTCGAAGGGAACTCCGAGTTGTTGCAGTTCATGATGGACTTCGTCAAAAGCAAGGTCAAATCTGGGGACCAACCGCTGCGAGTTCGTAGTGAAGAGGGACGAGCGGAAACCCGTTTGGGGCGCTACCATGAACATGTGGTTCAAGTTGAGTGAGAGAAAGAGAAACAAGATCTACAAGTTCCTGTTATTGGAAACGCGACCAAAGAAGGACAATGATGCCGAGTACATGCGCCACAAGGACCACATATTGGCGTTGTTGGACAACTACCATGGCGCCTCCTCCAAGAACGAAGACCTACCTCGATAGGCTAGAGTCTCTCCACTTCGTCGAGTCCAATCAAGATTTAAAGCTCGACAACTATGCTGCCTTGATCTCCATTGACAACGAGGCATTAGTCGGTGTCAAGTTTCACGCCAATTCGAAGGAGGAGGAGAGCCACAATGAATGTATCAACCTCGATTATAAGCCTCTTTCGGTGGAGCATGGACCAGGGTCCTCGTCATCCAGTCCATCAGCAAGCCCAACCCCCCACATATCACCGGTGCCCAAGGCGACCCTGGGCACAACCCTTATAGAGGTGTTCAGGAGACTGAGAACTCTAACCGGCGCCCCGAGCACATTACGTCTCGGGTGTGTGATTTCGCCCGATCATCCTTCTTGGAAGGATGGGAACATTCACTTCAAAGGTGAGGAGCACACTCGATCGCGTGAGGCAGACTGAGGGCGTGACATGATTTGGCACCCGGGAATTATCCAGTCCGCGATCCAGAAGGGCGAGTGGATCGTGGTCGTCACTACCAATCAAGGCGGATGGGTGTCATTCGCACACGAGTCCAAGTCCAGATTCCTGGACCTAACGAGGCTTTCGGTCATCGATAAAGTCAGGACTGAAAATCCTGAGCTTCCACCAAACGACCCGTCCATCGGTTTCACTGCTGATCGTTTGTTCCAAGAGCTTCACAACAATAAGTGGCTGGAACTGTCGGAGGAATTTAACAAACTTGACACGAGCCCCTCGAAGGGAAGGGTGGACTGGAAAGTGCCCCCTTCGACTGTGTCACTGGGGAGTTCGAGGGGGGGGGGGGGCGCGACTTCTGG
>BFEA01000113.1:1836626-1851017 GCA_003427395.1 Chara braunii | reverse complement strand
AAAAGAAAAAGGGAAAAGGGGGAAAAAAATAGGGAGCGGGCGAGCACATTTTTTTTACATCACCATCTTTGGCAATTTTTCTTTTTTTTTTGGATTAGCCAAATGCCCTGAAATTTATAAGCATGTACTCTACATGCTACAGAACAGACCAAAAAAACTCAAAAAAATTTTTTTTTTTTTTAGCCCTGAAATGATTTTTGGCAGGGGCCAAACTTTGGGAAGTTCGGCCCCCTTACTTTCGGCATTACCCCCAAACATTCGGCAAGGGTGGAGACCCCCCCCCAAACGTTCGGGTGGGTAACCCTGGTAATGACAATACTCTAATGACAATAAAAAAGGCCTGAAAGGCCGTCCTGTCCAGATTTTGCAGGTAATTGGATTTGTTGGGCTTAAAAGAATTAGCCTTTAAACCACCACTACCTCCGTCACTCTTGGGAAAAATGGGAAAACTGGCAGTTTTCCCACTTTTCCGCACTTTTCGGGGGTCTGCAGAGGATCGGCAGTTGGGCCTTGTGGGCCCGTTCGAAGAACAAAAAGATAAACGAAAGACCAAGTCGGGGAAGCCGTGCACAAAGTTGTGCTCACACCGAAAGTCCGAAACTCACAGGAAAGAATCTAACTACTATTGTGGCCAGTTTCAGGTTTTCATTGTTGTGTTTTTGTTTTCTCTCTTTTTCTTGTTTTGGTGCCCTGCCAGGGAGGCACGGCGCAGTGCACACGGGCTGCTGACACTTTGGGGAGGAGGGGCATGCCCACACTACTACTTTGCAGAATGTATGAACCCGCTTTCCCGCCCTCCTAAGTTCAGTTTCAATTTTTTTTCCCTTTTTTCTTCTTCCGTGCACCTGACACCCCTGCCGTAACGCCCTCACTGAGGGCATACTCACCCAACTACTTTGGGGTAGGTATCTACCTGGTATCACGTCGAAAGGGGTGTTTGTTTTTTTCCTTTTTCTTTTTTGTGGTTGTGAGCGTTGTTTTTTAAAAGCCTGGCCGTGCTTTTTTCTTTCTTTATTTCAGAAGAGTACCAGAAAAGAAACAAAATGGACCCAGGCTCGGCAAAACTTGGTGTGCAGTGACAGTCAGGGTCGGCAAAAACAGGCTCGGAGGTAGTGGCGGTTTAAGAAGTAAAAAAAAAAAAAAAAAGACCCATGAACTGACCACATGACATTTCCTCCTTTTCTTTTCCCTCTTTTCTTTGGTTCGTTCATTTTCTTTCTCCTCAAGCATCTGACAACAGCAAGCAATAATTGTGTCGATCCGTTGCACGCTTCCGGTTCTCTGGCACAACAATCTGAAGAGCACAGAATACAAATGGGAAAAAAAGAACAAGCAAAAAAAAAGCTCAAAAAAAGGAGGAAAAGTTGGAAAACCGAGTAATAGTGTTGTAACATGGGCTACCAGCCGGGCCGTGCGGGTCACCTTGTTTGACCAGGCGGCCCAGCCGTGCAAGGACCAGAGAAGGGCCCAGCGGAAAAGGGGAAAAAAAAAAAGAAAAAAAAAAAGCTATGTGATGCATTAAATAAACTGAACAACTTTTGCCTCAGGGTCACATCGAAATCTTTACCAAATTTCAAATAAAAAATAGAATTATTTTTGGGGCCGGCCGGGCAAGTTGCCCCGGTCCACTCTGGTAGCCTCGGTCGTAACACACAACAAAGAGTGGAGCACAGGGAAGGCGAAAAAGGCACCTGAAAGTCCTCTTCGAGGCGAGCCAGTTTTACAGCAGAGGAGACAGAGAGACGATTGTGTGAGACAGCAAGCGCAATTATCAAGGACCGCGCAGCGCCGGCAAGAGAATCTACAGCAGTGAGCTCCCACAAGTCCATATCCAGAAGCACCTTCCTCATTGCCTCCACTGCCGCGGGGGGTTGTTCGACCCAAAACAAGTTGTGGAATTTGGAGGGGCGGAAACCAAATTCTCTCTCAATCCACGCAAGCAAAGGGTCGCCAAGCTCAGCTTGCCGTTCTGCAAGCCTCGACAGCTCCGGAGCGCGGCAACAAAGAGCATCTGTATGAAAGAACTCCAGCAAAGACTCGATCACGCGCAAGCGATCCCGGGGCATTTGATCGACCGCCGTAGATACGAGCTTCATCAAAGGCATGGTGAACGGGAGCACTGCCCGCCCTTGCTGCATTTCCCATTCTGCTGCCACAGCGAGGGCCAGCGCCTCGGTTTTGAAATGAAGGGGTTTCTTAGCTGGTGTTCGAAGCACATACCCATCAAGCTGTACTGTGAATGGCCTGCTCAGGTCTGGATCTCCCAACCTCTCGCCACTCAAGTTGGGATCTCGTTGCACGTCCACTTTCTTGTAGAGCCTTCCGAATGTGGCCTTCGATCGCGTGGCCTCTGCTGATGCGGCAGAGGCTTTGATCTTCTGACACTTGGCGGTCTCACGTGTGTCTTGTGGAGAGGCAATGGAATCGGGCACCAGAGACTTCCGCCCAGGAGAGTGTGCAGCAACACTGGAGAATCTTGCGGCGAATTGCAGGGATCGAGGAGTACACACATCACAGTATTCTCTGACCAGCCCCTGAATCAGAGCCAACAAACCACTTGCCCCACTTCGCCGCAGAGAGCCCCGCCACATTCGGCTGGCCATCATAACAGCAAAGCTCACAAACAAAACGGACGTTTTGACTACTTACACGCTTGCAACCCTGCAGGTACACCTTGCCACCTTCAGTTCGTACATACGCTGTTGCTGGGACTATGACAGCCTGGTCGTGTCAACAAGCAAGCGAAAACAGGCAGGGTGAATTAGAAAACGAAGCTTCAATAAAGTGAAAACAAGAGGGAGGAATGCAAAAACGTGCTTCAGAGTCTTCAGGCTCCGAAGGCATGACATACACATAGTTGTCAAACATGCTTTAGAGTTTCCAAACAAGAGGGAGGCATCTGAAAACGCACGCATGCTTTTTTTAGAGTCTCCAGACCAGGAAGGCCAACGGTGCAACAGCTTCGGTAAAATCGGCCACCAAATATCGACGAATCTTCTGCATAAGAAGAACCAAGATGACAGATTTGAACATTCAAGCATTGTCCCGTCGGCGAGCTCAGTAGGTTTCATGCCTGAGCGGCACCGCGTAGGGGCTGGGTTCTATCGTCACTTTCAGTGGCCTGAAGGATTGGTGGCCACGGCCAGTCAACACTGCTAACTCGCTGGGGCGAGTTGTGCCGCCCTGTAACCCGTTGCAATACGGGAGCATCGGGCCAAGTGGAAGTGGCTGCTCAGGTCCTGCTGCGGCCGGTCGGGACACACCCAATACACATCCAATAAAAGAGCTCTCAGGTTGAGTTCTCAGTCAGAATTATCATAGCTGACATTCATGATTACAATGCTTATCAGGGTTGAGACCCTCAATTTCACGATATTTCCAGAGGCAAAAAACTCTCAACATACCTGTCACAACATAAGCTCAATAAGGAAGCTCAATAAGTCATGATCATGACATCTAATCTACAATAATAACTTCCATAACAATCTCGAATTACCCAGGGTCGGTCACCTGTGGATATATCTCAAGACTGCCGCCCTTTCAAAAAAAAAAAAAAAAATTATGGACCCTGCAGGGGGGGTGAGGAGATCATGGGTGGTGCATGGGGGGTCCTCATTCTTGATGGTCTTTTCATGTCCTTGATTTCTAGGACTATAATTTTTGTGATACTATTAATTAATATTTATTTAATTTAATAATCCTGAACAGAAATTGTCATCCAATGAAGTAGGCCCTCATGCAATGCTCGAATCAAACATGTCGAGGACAAGAATACTATTCACATGCACGCATGCACACACACACACACAAGCACACACACACACACACACAGTCTTGAAACGGTTTCCACTTTGCAGTAACAGATGCAGATCCCAGGGCTTGAACCCTAGACCTCACCTCACCCGTGTACAGTATCAAGTCGACCCTTGTGTGTTTTGAACCCGTGACCTGCGTTTTGATAGTTGACTGTTGTCTGTCATAGGTCTGTGTAGGTGTCGGGTCTTGAACCGTAGGTCTGTCCAGTCAGCAAGTACCATGTGGGACTGTGTGCACCATGGGCCGGTGGAAAAGGACCAGACCAGCTACCAACAGAAGTATAAATCAAGAGGCAGCGTCCAGCCATGGATTCATTCTGCGTGAGCCATGCGGAAGCGCTGCCCAGGCATCGTGCGAGGTGGTCTGCAGATGCCCGAGGTTGAAGTGGGCTACGAGGGAGATAGAGCAGCCATCGCTGCTAGTAGTCAGGGTAAACGACCGCCACAGCCGCCATAGCCTAGAGTTAGTCTACAGCATGTGAGTGAGTGAGTTGTGTGTGTGCCTGGGATATCCAGGGAGATTCAGTGTGGTGTGCGTGTGAACAAGTTGATGGGAATACAGTGTAGGAAGGGAGCTGTGTAGGCGCTCAGGCGCCATAGCTAATCTGAAGCGAGTTTGTATCCGAACTGTGTTCTCGATTTGAATATCTCTGAGTTTTCTGTGGGCACCTGGCGCCAGTTTGGGTTGCCACCTGTTTGTATGCATGCTGAAAGAAAGCGAAGGTGAGTCTGATTGCATTGGTATCGGAGCTGGTTCCCGATATTCCACGCGCCATAGCAGAAGTGCGCCGTCGAAGAAGAAGGGTCCACCATAGCTGCGCCACTGAAGGAAGGTGCTGCGTACCTCCAAAGAGACAACGAGGAAGAAAGAAAGAGAGAGAGAGAGAGAGAGAGAGAGAGAGAGAGAGAGAGAGAGAGAGAGAGAGAGAGAGAGAGAGAGAGAGAGAGNAGAGAGAGAGAGAGAGAGAGAGAGAGAGAGAGAGAGAGAGAGAGGAGCAATGCAAGATTGGTTGTGCGGTTCAAGGAAGGAGGTGGCGGCCATAGCCGCCGAGCTCGGACACGAAGTAAACAAAGAAGAAAGACGATAGAGATAAGGAGGAGGAAGCGACGAAGAGTAAAGAGAGGGAAGCCATAGCCGAGGAAGAGAAAGGAGAGACAAAGAGGAGAGATTAGCCATAGCCAAGGGTGAAGGAGGAGGAAGAAAGTGAAGGTTGGTGAGAGAGGAGAGGTCGGCAGCCATAGCCGAGTTGTGCGTTGACCAAGACGTTGACCGAGGGGTTGACCAATGTTGACCAAGACTTTGACCGAGGAGTTGACCAGGGAGTTGACTAGCGTTGTCCAAGGCGTTGACCAGCGAGTTGACCAAGCGTTGACCAGAGCTGTTGACCATGAATTTGACCAAGCTGGAGTTGGTATACTCTCGCCAAGCCTTCAGCCTATCCGCTCGCCCTATGGATGTGCACTCACCCCATGGTACTTGATGAGTTTGCCTGTCTCTTCTTTCTACATTGAGTCTCTTCTGTCCAGGTGATAGAAACTCCGTGCATGTGGTCATAGAGTTGTGTTGATCAAACCCACATGAGCTGAGTAGGGCTAAAGGCCGTGTCTGACGACTAACTGACCCAGAGGACAAGCCCTCCCAAGGACCGGTACAGACCGGTGGGCTGCTCAGTGTGGCATGGTAGGCCCAAAATCCGAGTTGTGGGCTGCACAACCAGCTGTCTAAGTCTTGAGAGGACTTGCCGATCGCGTCGTCCTGTTTGTGACGTTAAAGAATTCCTGAGGAGTTATGGGGGATCTCCTTAAATGCCTCCTGATCAGCATTGAAGTCCTGTAGTGACAGCCATAGCTATAGGTCCAGGCTAGAGACCCTGAACCGGAGTGAAAGCCAGGAGGGTTGACCGCAGGTTTGTAAAGGACAGTGGTGGCGAAAGCTTCCGTCGGTTGTGGTAACCTGGCTGGAACAAAGGGGAGTACTTTGTGGTCCTTAGAGAGTTGGTCAGTTAGTTAAGTCAGTCAGCAGGTGGAAGTCTAAGTGGTGAGGAGTGGAACGGTCATTTAGTTGTGCATCTTTCACCATGGTGGACACGCGTAGCGGTACGAGCACCACACCGTATACAAAGAGTAGGAAGGGCAAGCCGCCGCCGTACTAAAAGAAAAAAAAGAGAAGAAAGAGTTGGCGAAGCAAGCCAAGAAGTAAGCCTTATTGGAGCAGCAGGCGGCAAAGAAGAAGAAGTTGGAGGAGGAGATGGAGAGATTGAAGAAAGAGGAGGAAGAAAAGTTGAAGGCAGTGGGAGAAGAAGAAGAAGAAGAAGAGATTCCCCTGCAAAGAAATGTCAGGAGGGCAAAAATAGGGGAGTCGAGTGGCACGACGGAGGATGAGAAGAAATTGGAAAAGATGGTGACTGAGTGGGTGGCTAACCTATCCTTGGGAGAAGATGAAGCAATGATTTACATTCCCCAGGATGAGAGGGACGCGGCAATAGCCGAGATCCAGGCAGTTCAGGATCCCTTGCAGCGTCAGGCACTGGAGGAGAAAAAGAGGATGGAGTGGAAGTTGCGCCTTAGAAGGCAAAGAAAGAGGCGCATAGAGGTGGCGACAGAATTGGAGGAGTTGGCCGCCATGAGGGAGCAGCACGTACGTTTGGCCAAGCAAGCGGATCTCCAGAACAAAGTGGAGATCATATGTAAAAGTCTGGAAATGATGATCCAGGCTCAGCAGGAGCAAATGAATTATTTGAGGGGCCATGATATAGCCCTGCAGTCCATGTGCGTAGGCTTTAGAGATTTTGCACATCATAGGATGATGCGCATGGGCACTTAGATGCAAAACCGGCTAACGAATATGGAGAGGTTTTACAAAGGTGCGATTGAGGGAGTCAAATTAGTAGCTCCAAAAGAGGAGGAAGCTCGCCCGCATAGGGAGCCAGACAAGGTAAAATTTTCTGATTCCTACAGTGGGAAAAAGGAAGAGAATTTTGATGACTGGGAGGAGAACATTAATTCTTACGTTCACCTCCCGAAGATCCTCCCTGAGGAGCAGGTCTTCATTGCCTTTCACGCCCTTAAGGACGAAGCATCTAGCTTCGCCAGATCGCTTGCCTCGCTTGCCCACGCTGCGCAATATGACAATAATATGGTAGCGTACTCAAATATCACTCCCCTCGTTGAGTTTTTCAGATTACTCCACGAGAGGTTTGCAGATGTTGCTAGGGGGATTAAAGCCTCTGACAAGTCGCAAACCATCCACTCACGTCAGTGGAAGAATGGCAGGGCACTCAAAGGTGTTATGGGCAAATTGGTTGTTGTCCCTGGGCATGGGGTCACTAAAACCCAATTGGTTCAGTTAGTCTACAGTGCCATTCCTAAGCCCTTGCGTAGGCACTTCTTTGAGAACAGCAAGGAGCCTGCCATGACCTACGATACCCTGAGTAGGGAAGTGGTGGCTTTTGAAGCCCAGTCCATGCCAATATCCACTTTCTGGCACAAAGATTTGGACAAGGGGCAAAAATGGAAGGGTCGCACCATCTCTAGCCGAGTCAAGGCCAAGGATCATTTGAAGGCGGTATGGAGATGGTCTCGTATAGTCAGATCGAGTGGGGCCTCGAGTAGGAGGACAGTAGTGTGAGCCAGAGGAAGACTTATGCTGATGTCGCGGTTGGAGGGAGGCCGCAAGGAAGAGGAGGGCCAAGGGGGTCGGGCCTCTGGTGGTCGAGGACAGGGCGCTCAGGGGGTTGGCGGGAGAGGAAACCGCCAAGAGGGAGGCAAGGGTCAAGGTCCCCCGCAAAATCGCCCTCGCTCCAATCAATCACCTCCCAGGAGGGGTGAATGGCACCCTGCACTACCGCAAGGCAGACCCTGGGAAGAGTTGGGTTTGGCACAGACTGTATGGGAGAAGAGACCAGGATCAGTGTATCTATTGCGGTGATCCGAGGCACATTGTCAAATTTTGCCCCAAATATAAAGCAGCCTGACAAGCAAAAGGCAACTGTCGGTAGGGGTCGCAACTGCCCTTACCCCTAGACCATGTGGAGAAGAGTGCGCGCACCACAGAGGAACTCCAAACCACATGTGTCTATGGCAGAGGTTGATGGCCAGTGCCTAGATAGCTGTCTAGAGACTGCTTGTGTTAGGGTCTCTTTAGGCACTTCCCTCACAGGCGTGGCAGAAGAGTTGAAGGAGAGGACAGTTGGTGTTAGTAGACGTAAAAGTCTTCAGACGCAGGGTTGGGGCCCTTATAGATAGTGGGGCCACGCGCAACTATATCAGTAGAAAAGCGCTGCAAAAGTTGAAGTTGAATTTAAAGGTCCGAAAGTTGGAAGACCCTATAGTTAGCATCCTCGCAGACAATCGCACTATGTGAGTCGAGGATTACACAGTGGGAGTCCAGGCGTATTTTCGCCTAGAGAAGGATGGGAAGGTAGAGAGAGTTCTCCATTCTCTGACTCTCCTCGTAGAGGACAACCTTCCATTTAACATGGTCCTAGGAATGGATTAGGGAGAGGCACCATGTGCCACACTCCATTTGAGAGAGCATGAGTGTAGGCTCACTAGTCTGTCAGGTGAAGTTAAGATTGCTCGCCTGTTTCATGTCTCAGGAGTAGACAACCCCCTGGCACATTGCTGCCTCAGTGCTCCCGCGTTCGCACGCTTAGTGAAGAACGAGCAGTTAGAGGAACAAGTTTTTGTAGCCCATGTCAAGCCTGTCACTGAGCCTAAGGAAGAGGAACCCACCAATTCGAACCATTGCCCCGGATAGATGATCTGTTGGATTGGGTGCAGGGCTGCAAGTATTTCTCCAAGATAGATTTAAGGCAGGCTATCATCAGATAAGTCATCCTGATGATCAATATAAGACGGCGTTCCGAACTAGGTATGGCCACTATTGTGATGCCCTTTGGACTAACCAATGCACCAGCCACATTCCAGCGTTGTATGAATGATTTGTTTAGGTCATGGTTAGATAGATTTGTGGTTGTGTACCTAGATGATATTTTAGTGTTTAGTAAGACCCTCCAAGAGCATGAGGGTCATCAAAGGCAGGTCTTGGAGAAGCTGAGGGAAGCTAACTTCAAGATCAACGCGAAGAAGCGTGAGTGGGCCAAGCCACAAGTTTTGTACTTGGGCCACGTCTTAGATGGAGATGGCATAAAACTTGAGGACGGTAAGATAGCGGCAATTAGAGATTGGCTGACTCCCCGCACATTGGCAGAGTTGCGGTCGTTCCTAGGGTTGGCAAACTAGTATAGGAAGTTCGTGAGGAATTTCTCTGCCATCGCTGCAGCCCTTCGTAGGTTGCAAAAGAAAACTGGGAGTGGGATAGAGACTGTACGTCGGCCCTGAAGAAGCTAAAGCAGGCCTTGATAAAGTATCCAGTCCTCAAGGTAGCCGATCCGTCCTTGCCTTTTGTTGTCACCACTGATGCAAGTCAGTACGGTACAAAATGATGGCAATGGGTATAGACCCGTAGAGTTCATGTCTGCTAGGATGCCTTCAGAGAAGGTAGCGACATCAACCTATGAGAGGGAACTCTACGCTCTCAGGCAAGCATTAGATTACTGGAAGCACTACTTGCTTGGGAGACACTTCAAGGTGTATTCATGCCACAAGACGCTAAGGTGGTTGAAGACACAGGCCAAGATGACACCTAAGATTACTAGGTGGGCCACAGAGATATATCAGTTCAACTTTGAGTTCAAGCCCGTTCAAGGAAAGTATAATGTACTCGCAGACGCTCTAAGTAGAAGAGTTGATTACTTTGGAGCGATAGTTCACTATCTGGATATAGGGAGAGACCTGCAACAGAAAGTCAAGGAAGTGTATGCGCAAGACCCTATTTATTGTGATCTCCTCAAGAGAGTTAAGGAGCCTCCAGAGTCTAAGCCAGACTACCGCACTACAGATTGGTTACTATTTGAGAAGACTAACGTAGCTGACAACTTGTGCATTCCCAACAGTGAAGAGATCCGTAGTTTGATCTCAGCGGAAAGCCATGATACAAAGGGACACTTTGGTTGGCAAAAGACATTGGCTAACCTTCTTCGCGCATATACGTGGTCTGGCATGAAGGCCGACTGCATAGAGTATGTAAGCAGTTGTAAGGTATGCCAGCGGAATAAAACCACTCCGCGAGCCCCTCTTGGTCTTCTCAGACCCTTGCCTATTCTTGCAAGACCCGAAGATTCTGTGTGCATTGACTTTATGGACGATGGCGCCAGGAGTAGGCACGGCAAGAGCTAAGTCATGGTTATAGTTGATAGATTCAGAAAGTATGCAGTTTTTGTTCCTTTCCCCGTGGAGGCACGTACAGACTTAGTTATAGATAAAGTTCTTTGATCATTGGGTCAGTGAGCATGGTCTACCGTTGTCGATGGTTAGTGACAGAGATACCAGGTTCACTAGTCAGAGCTGGCAGGAGTTTATGAAAGTTTATGGCTCTAGATTGTTGATGTCGTCTGACCGCCATCCAGAGACTAACAGACAGACTAAACAGATGAACAAAATCTTGCAGCAAGTTTTCAGAATGTATATTAGACCTGATCAAGTTAACTTGGATGAGATGCTTCCCAAGGTAGCCAGCGCATATAACAATATTGTGCACTTAGCGACCTGTCGCACTCCCAATGAGTTGCATAAGTCCTTTAGACCACGTAGACCGTTTGAAGGACTGAACCGGGATCAAATTCAGAGGCTATCGGCCGGTACTAGGGAGTTTGCACTACAGCATGAAAGAGAGATTGCTACCGTAACAGAAAACCTCAGGAAGGCCCAGCACAAGATGATAGAACAAGCCAACAAGCACCGTCCCCCGTCACAGTTCCAAGTAGGCGACTTAGTCTTGGTCAAGTCAAAGGAGTTTGCTCCTGAGGAAAACATCTCGCAGAAGTTGTTGCCTGCATACCGAGGACCGTGGCCAGTCTTAGAAGTCAAGGGCGGAGAGGATGGACCGTCCTACACAGTGGAGATTCCAGCACACCTCCACACCTACCCAGTTTTTCATGCGTCAAAGTTGTTGCCCTGTACCACAAGTCAACAGTTTCCATCACGGAGATCCATGATCCCTCCGGACATGGATGGAAGGTACGACATTGACCGCATAGTAGGTGAAGATGTGTTCAGAACAGGAGGTAGAGGTCGTCCACAGAAACAGTATAAAGTCAGATCCTCCTTTCAAGAACCAGAGGACGATCGCTGGTTCACACGAACAGAACTTATAGAGCCCGCTCCCGACGTAGTTCGAGCCTATGAGAGAGATAAGACAGGTAAAGGTCCTGCCTTGGACTGAAGTATTCTCGGAGGACCTCGAATTTAGGCCGGCGGGAGTGAAACGGTTTCCACTTTGCAGTAACAGATGCAGATCCCAGGGCTCGATCCCTAGACCTCACCTCACCCATGTACAGTATCAAGTCGACCCTTGTGTGTTTTGAACCCGTGACCTGTGTTTTGATAGTTGATTGTTGTCTGTCATAGGTCTGTGTAGGTGCCGGGTCTTGAACCATAGGTCTGTCGAGTAGGGGTCATAGCTGTGTAGAGGTCATAGCTGTAGCAACTCTGAAAGGTCAAGGTCGTAGTTGCTACAGTCTGGAAAGGTCAAGGTCGTAGCTGCTACAGTCCGGAAAGCTCAAGGTCGTAGCTGCTACAACTCCGAAAGGCCAAGTCCACAGGCATCCGGAAGGTCCGGAAGTGGCCTTTCGAATGTTGCTCACATTAGGCCAGAGGCAAGTGGGCAAGTGGGTAGTCCAACTTTGCTTAGTCAGCAGTACCCAGTCCCAGTCTCACTTTGTCCAGTCAGCAAGTACCATGTGGGACTGTGTGCACCATGGGCCGGTGGAAAAGGACCAGACCAGCGACAACAGAAGTATAAATTAAGAGGTAGCGTCCAGCCATGGATTCATTCTGCGTGAGCCATGCGGAAGCGCTGCCCAGGCATCTTGTGCGAGGTGGTCTGCAGATGCCCAAGGTTGAAGTGGGCTACGAGGGAGATAGAGCAGCCATCGCTGCTAGTAGTCAGGGTAGACGACGGCCATAGCCGCCATAGCCTAGAGTTAGTCTACAGGATGTGAGTGAGTGAGTTGTGTGTGTGTGTGGGATATCCAGGGAGATCCAGTGTGGTGTGCCTGTGAACAAGTTGATGGGAATACAGTGTAGGAAGGGAGCTGCGTAGGCGCTCAGGCGCCATAGCTAATCTGAAGCGAGTTTGTATCCGAACTGTATTCGCAACTTGAATATCTCTGAGTTTTGTGTGGGCGCCTGGCGCCAGTTTGGGTTGCCACCTGTTTGCATGCATGCTGAAAGAAAGTGAAGTCGAGTCTGATTGCAGTCTGGTAGGATTGCAGGGTTAGTGTGAGTAAAGCCGACCATTTTCCTCAGGGGTATTGCTAACTCTGGGCGACGTGGTGAGTCCTTATCCATCAGTCAAATGCATCTTGGGCATACTGTTTGGGTTCAACCTCCCGGTAAGTTGATGAAAGTTCGACAAAACAGTCTGGCAGAGTCATGCTTTTTTTGTGGAGTTGTGTGTAGTGAACATGACAACACACACAGACAATCTTATGTACGTATCTCTTCCCTTCTTTTCATTCTGAGTATTTTCTGTGTCCAAGCAAAAGCCTTGTCAACTAGTCGGTGCTCAGATGGAGTGCCTGCAACACTATTAGCGGGAGCGGTCTCTTTGTGTCTTCGCGTTCCTTGGGTGATGACCATTTGTCAAAGTGGGTTCCTGGCTCCGAGGGTGGTCTGAGTAAACAGTCTGTGGTGTTCTGCTTGTGGCAGGAGGAGGTGATGGGCTGCTTTGGTCCATGTTGGTTCTGTGGACTGCTTTGTCTTTGCTGCCTTGCTGCTTCACCGCCCATCCGCTTGCCTAGCTTTTTCGGCTTGTCTTTCCTTGATGCTTGCCTTGTCTTTGGCTGCCTTTAGTCATGCTGCTTCCTCCCCTGCCTTCTGCCTCATTGCCTTTAGCCTCTTGCCTCTCTGCCTTTTACCTTGCCGCCGTTTGAGTCGTTGGCATTTGCCTCGTTGCCGTGTGTCTTGCTCATTGCCTCTTCCCTCTCTGTTTTATGCCTCGCTGCCATGTGCCTTGCGCCCCGTTTCCACACTGCCTTCATGCCTTGCCTGCCTCATTGCCTTTTGGCTCTTGCCTCTCTGCCTTTTACCTTGCTGCAGTTTGCCTCCCTTGTTTGCCTTGCTCATTGCCTCTTGCCTCTCTGGTTTTTGCCTCGCTGCCATGTGCCTTGCGTGCCGTTTCCACACTGCCTTCATGCCTTGCCTGCCTCATCGCCTTTTGGCTCTAGCCTCTCTGCCTTTTACCTTGCTGCCGTTTGCCTCCCTCTTTCCCGTGTGCCTTGCTCATTGCCTTTTGCCTCTTGCCTCTTTGTCTTTGGCCCCGCTGCCATGTGCCTTGCGCGCCATTTCCACACTGCCTTCATGCCTTGCCTGCCCCATTGTCTTTTACATCATGCCTCTCTGCCTTTTGCCTCGCTGCCGTTTGCCTCGCTGCCGTTTGCCTTGCTGTCGTGTGGCTTGCATGCTGTTTCCGCACTGCCTTCATGCCTTGCCTGCCTCATTGCCTTTTACCTCTTGCCTCTCTGCCTTCTGCCTCGCTGCCGTGTGCCTTGCGTGCTGTTTCCACACTGCCTTCATGCCTATAGCCTGCCTCGTTGCCTTTTGCCTCTTGCCTCTCTGCCCTTTACCACCCTGCCTTTTGACTCGCTGCCCTGTGCCTTGTGCGCCGTTTCCGCACTGCCTTGCTGCCTTTTGTATCCATGCCTTTTCCTTGTCACCTTGCTGATTTTGCCTCCCTGTCTTTTGCCTCACTGCCTTGTCGCCTTGCTGCGTTGTGCATTGCTGCCGTGTCGCCTCGCTGGTTTCTTGCCTTGCTGCTTGGTTGGCCGTTGGTTATCAGGTGGCACTGCTTGCCTCGTTGCCTTGCTCCGTTGCTGCCGTGCGGCCGGCTGCTTGCCTCGTTGTTGGTCTGCCCACTCACCTCCCCTGCCTCGTTGCTGGTCTGCCCACTCGCCTCCCCTGCGCCCTATGTGCCTTGCTGCTGCTTGTAGTCCAACGCCTTGTTGCCTCTCCCTTGCTTTGCTGCTTGTGCTGCTGATTGTCCACTTACAACAGGGGTCAAAAGGCGTTCTCAAAAGCGTCAATCTCGGGATCGAGGGTTCCGCCTCCTGCAAGTCCGTGCAAGGACGATGAAAAAATATGTCCCGATCCGTGTTCTTTCCCTTTTTCTCGAGTTCCGTTTTTCCTATTTTTGTAATGCAGTCCTGGGCTTTCCGTTCATGCACCAATTGCAAATATGCTTTCTATCCCCCTGTGAGACCAATCTGTATAAGAATCAGATCCCACCTCTATTCTTTTTGGCGAGAAACGGCCTTTTTTGGGATCCCACCTCTTTCCGCGTGAGGCGGAGAGGGCCCTCTTTCCCTCTTTTCTCGCGGATGTGGAAACGGAAGTGGACGTGTCGAGCCGGCCGCGTTTGCAGGCCAGAAAGTTTTTTGAAACCGCAAAGGAAGACGACCCCGTCTTTCCCCCGAAAAAGAAGGCGGGGTTTTCCTTTTTTTTTTTTTTTTTTTTA
>BFEA01000113.1:1823906-1834263 GCA_003427395.1 Chara braunii | reverse complement strand
CCCCCCCTCCCCCACTCTCTCTCTCTCTCTCTCTCTCTCTCTCTCTCTCTCTCTCTCTCTCTCTCTCTCTCTCTCTCTCTCTCTCCCCCGCCGGTCCCCCTTCCTCCCTTCCTCCCTCCCTCCCCCTGTCTTTCCCTTTTCTCTTTTTTCCTGCCGTCGTGACTTGAGTAAGATCATGCAGATGTGATCATCAATTCTGCATTTGATTTCAACGCAGAGATGATACAATTAAGTGTTGGCGTCACCAACGCCGCACGCGCAAGATATGAACGACGAGAGATGCAACCGGTCTGGCAACATTCTGAACAGTAGAACGGAGATTGAAATTTGAAGATAAAAAGATGTGATAGCAATAGAGTGCAAGAGGGGCTCCAGATGTGAAGAGACGACAGCATAGCAGCACACAAAGGGGGGATAAAAAAAAGAAACGGCACAGGATAGAGAAGAAGCTCTCACAGGGTGTAGTAATATCATACAGTAAATATTCCTCAAATTTTTTTTCTTCTTTTTTTTTGTAACATTTAGAACCATCTACGGCGGGACATGTATTGATGACGGGCGCGCCGCCATGAAGAGAAAATAGTGGCCCGAAAATTACTATCCCACTGGGAACTCTCTCTCCCCCGTGTCCCTCTCGCCATCTTCTTCTCCCTCCCTTTTCCCGTTCTCTTGCTATTTCCCCTCTCTCCATTCCTCTCTCTCTCTCTAGGGGGTGCGTCCGCTCATTAACAATTTTCAAATGCCCTCCCTCATGTGCTCTCTCTCTCTCTCTCTCTCTCTCTCTCTCTCTCTCTCTCTCTCTCTCTCTCTCTCTCTCGCTCGCTCGCTCGCTCGCTCGCTCGCCCGCTCGCTCGCCTTCCTTCCTTCCCCCCGCTCTTCTCTCCCTCCCCCCATGACCTTCCCGCTCGTTTTTTTCCCTTTCATCCTTCTCAATTGCCTCCCATACGCCTGGCCGACTCCGTCTTTCAGCTTGCACTGTCTATTCCCCCTCCCGATCTTTCCCCCACCAATCCGCTTTTCCCCATCCTCTTCTCTCGTTGTCCAGTGCCTGTCGCCTCTCCTTTCCCCTCTTTCTCAATGGCCTTCTCTCCTCCGTTGGGATCCTCTTCGCGCTTCTCTCTCCAATACCCGATGAGCCCCTGTGGATCTGGTAGGTGCTTTCCTCTCTTCCTCTGTCTGTCGCTTTTTCTCTCTTTGTTGCTCTCTCTCCATCACCTGCATATGCACATTTACCCTATTCCTCTCCTGATTGAGGCCTTTCGGCTGCTCTCTCCTCTCCTTACATGTTCCCTCCCCTCCGCTCTCAGAACCTCTTCCCTGCCTTGCAATCTCTTCTTCCCCACCTTCTCCGGTTCCCCCTACACGACCTGCACTCCTTACCATGTTGCCTTGGCCTTCTTTCCCCTCGACTTCATCGGTTCCTACATCTCACACTGATTGGCTGGCATTCCGACCTTCTCCTCCTCTCGATTCCACATCCTGATCGGCCCGCTCCCAATTCGCGCTGCCCATCCCCTTTGGGACCCCGACCTACATCCTCCTCCTTTAGGACCCTCCTCGACGTCTTCCTCCTCCTTTAGGACCCTCCTCGACGTCTTCCTCCTCCACAACCCCCTTAACGCCGGCAAACTTACCCTGCATGCTTCAACCTATAGTGTCGACTCTACTGCTTCCTCTGTCGTCACACCCCGTCCTGACCGACCAAGTCCCCACTCTCTCATCCTCCTGATCCCGCATCCTCGCCCTCCCCCTTGGCCCTTCTCCTGCTACTCCAGCTTCTCATAATTTCAATGGCGATTTTCTCCTGCCAACATGACCAGGCAATCGACCTCCCCGTGTTCCTTCTCCCCTTGCCTCTCCGCATGCATGGCATGATCCCCGCCTACACCTTCCGATAGCGGCCGTGCAAAAAGCCAGTCCCACTTGCAACATGGCACCCCCACAAAAAATGGAGTTACAGCCTTAACGTGGATGGTGAGAGGAGAGGAGGGATGCAGGGACGGAAGGGAGGGAGGGAGGGAGAGAGAGAGAGCAGGCCCACTTGACATACGCCGGCGGAACCCACCTATTTGGTTTTGGGGGCAAATGTGAACCGAGCCCTCCACCTCTTCGCGCAAAACACCGCTGAGAGAGAGAGAAAGGGTGGGCGGGAGGGAGGGCAGGAAGGAAGGGAGGGAGGGAGGGAGGGAGGGAGGGAAGGGGAGGGAGGGAAGGGAAGGGAAGGAGGGAGGGAGAGAGCGTGCACTTCGCACCTATTTCCTCTTTGGGCCGAGTGTGAACGGAACCCTCCACATCTTCAGGCGCAACACCGCAGGCACAGAGAGAGAGAGAGAGAGGCTGCGGCTGCGATTCCGCACGCCCGTTCGCACGCACCTCGACTCTACTCCTGCCATCTCCTTTCCGGACAGCGCCCGACGCCACTTCCCCGAGAAAAGAAACGCGCGTCTGAAAAGCCCATGTGTCTGGTCTGCCATCTCCTTCATAGCGTGAGCATGCCCCAGTTGGCACACCGATGAACTTTTGGGAAAAAAAGGGGCGTAGGCTCAGATCTCCTTGAATCAGTGTTTTTTTAGTAGGGGAGCAGTCTGCGTTATACCCCTCAAAGTTGAGGTATTTCCCAAAACGCCCCTAAAAGATGTGGGTACAGAGGAATACCCTTCTGACAATTGAAATTCTTTGCAAAATACCCTTCGCCCAGTTGGACTGGCCACCTTCGCAATCACCCGTACCAAATACTGGTCCAACTTATCAAAATACCCCCATCTTTGCCAACTTTTTTTTTTTTTTTTTAACAAGTCAACTTTGCATTCCATTACCAAAAGACAAAAGGAGGCCGGGAATCCCTCCACAACTCAACCCGGAAAAGAGGGAACAGTAACCGCTGGGACCATTACCCAGATTATGGTGCAGGCGTTGGGGATTATAGTCCAGTAACAGAATTGGCCGAATCCTGGCCGCTGCTCTGACATTCCCCAACCCTGGGAACAAAAGAAAAAAAAAAAAAAAAAAAAAAAAGCCCTCACGGCCTGCAAAAACCAAACAATTCACAAGAGGAATCAAGTCATAAAATGCCCTCACGGCCATAAAAGCCACACAAACACCAAATTGAAATGAAGCTAGTTCTACCATTCTTACCCTAAAACAGGAGTCGAGGGCTCCAAGTTACGAACCTCGAACTATCACGACTAAGTTCCAATCGTATCTATCATGTTCTACTATGTAAATTGCGGCCTCTTTGACCTACTCTCCTACTCTGCCCCTAAAAACGGGGACATTGTGTGAAATGCCGCTCCCTCCTCTGTTCTTCGCAACTGCCTGTCTACTGTGACCCACCAAGAGAAGCCAAATCAACCGAGCAAGCCAGGTTGCTACCAGTGTATCCAAAAGCAATCAAGATGCAGACAAGCTACTGCCTATCTAATCCTTGAGCAACCAGTCGCTGAAAATAAGCCGCTTACCTTCCACACTCACGATGGTTTTGCCTGTTGACCACGTGTCTTGAAACCATTGCAGGCCTGAGAGTGACGTCTCCGTATGACTGACTTTTCTCCGCCAGTCAGCTTGGACCGCACGTCTTATCCACAGACAGAAAGTGCTGCGGAATTGCTTATTGGTCCAATCCTTCCCTTCGAACACAGTTTCGTTGCGATGCTGCCAAATTACTGCAAAACCTACATCCCTGAAAGTCTGAGCCACGTATCCCCAGCCTTTCCGTTTGGGAACGTTGGCTGGAAGGCCCCCCAGTAAGGTTCATTCCTTGGACCAGACCAAGCTTGAATTTGATATTCTGTTCCAATGCTTAATGATCCATTTCCAAAATCTATCAGAGGCCGGGCAATCCCGCCATAGGTGGGTGAATGACTCAAATGCCCATTGGCATCTGGGGCACTTGAGATCGATTCTCATCCCCCGTTCTGCTACCCACACTGCAGAGGGGGTAGAGACCATCGAGACCAGCCAAAGAAGAGAGGCATGTCTCTGGTTAGGAATATATGATAGTTGTTCCCAGCAAGAGGTTAATGCTGAGTCTATATCAATCTCACTCGTTTGCAGAAGTTGAGCCCATCGTGCACGTGCGATCACTATCGGTTGTTTTAATGGCTGATTTTTCGAGTATCCGATTTTGATCGTGTAATCTGCTAAGTTAGCATTGGATCCTCTGGGACCAGTAATAGTCCATTCCCACAGAGCGGGGTCCAGTTTAAGCTGCTGAACTGGCTAGCCACAGTTGAATAACTGACCAGACAGGGAGCGGTCAGGTTCTAACCGTTCTTGCACTCTGATTTGTTGGAGAGTCTTCCCCACCGGTGGTGGAGGGTTGTCCTCTTCCTCCTCAATAAGAACTGAGTGATCCACAGACCAACATTGAAATTTTTGCAGCCCCTGCTCATCAATTGAGGTCAGTTTCCACACAGATTGCAAAGGGGGGTCAGAATCAGCGAACCAGGTTCCTGGGGGGTCAATCCCGTCTGGTGCTAGTAATTGTTTCCAGTGCAATGGTATTGCATTTAAAATCAACTGTTTTCTATCTTCCATTTGTCTTACCTGGCCCAGTTGTTGTCTTAACTTTGTATCTGTTATCCACGTGCCCATGATTGAATCCCACGGATCCTTGATTCGCAGCACGCCTCGCTCTATCCATGACCTACCAAAGCTTGCCCTGGATGAATCAGCTTTAAACCACTCCCCTGACTGATCCCGTATTTTGGGATTCTCAAAGAGAGGTTGGGCCAGGACTTCGGCTTTCGTCCGAGGTTCTGTCCAGCCATTCGGCCTGAGCTTCTTCCAGGCTTGAATGATCATTGCCCACAGCGGGGATTTGATCTTTCTTCGCTGATATGAATACAATTGGAGACAGGTCCAGACATCCTGTGGACGGAGTAAATTTCATTCCTGACTAAGAATTTGTTTCAGCCAGGTACACCCAGTGGGGAGCTGGAGAAGCAAGGCTAGCTTTGATTATCCAATTACACAGCATAGCTGTAATCTGTCTCTGTGGATCCAGTATGCCCAGACCTCCCTCACTACGAGGGAAGCAGAGCATCTCCCACGCCACTTTTGAGATGAATGATTCGCCCTCTTTCGCATATGGTTTCCATATCAGTTTAGCTGCTCTTTGTTTAATGAGGGAGTACGAAAGGTTACTCAGACCGCGAATGCGACCAACATACCACAGTAAAGCGAATAAAGCACTGTTTACAACTACGGCACGGCCAAACAAGGAAAGATGGGGGACTTTGCCCCACGAACCAAGCCTGCAGAGGACCTTCTGAACGAGGATGCTCTCTTGCATCTCCGTACAGTATTTCAATGTCACTTGGACACCCAGAAAACGTTCTGATTCATTATCTTTTATACGCTTCATGCCCCATTCCACGCAAAGTGAAAAGCTCTGTGGAAGAAAGTACATAGACTTATGCCAATTTAAGGCAGCTTCGGAAAGGTCTGAATACTCATCCAAGCATGACTTGAGTGCCCCCAAAGATTCAGGTGTGTTGTAAGAAACTGCAAACAGGTCGTCGGCCAAGACTTTCACCTTATATGGAGACGGGCCTGCCTGTAGGCCGATGATCCGAGAATGGGCCCGAATATTATTCAAGACACCTTCCATTTGAATGACAAAGAGAAGGGGGGCGAGTGGACACCCTTGTCTTAACGATCGTGTCAGGGAGAACTCCCCTGAAAGGCGACCATTAACCATCACAGCTGTTGTAGAAACTGTGTAAAGCATTCTTATCCATTTACAAAAGTTATGGCCAAATCCCATTCATTTCAAAGTGGTTAGGACGTATGACCAGTTTACCCGGTCATACGCCTTTTCCAAATCAAGCAAAAGGACGGTTATATCCAAATTTTCATTCTGAACCACTTCCAATGTTTCAACAGCAGTAATGATGTTATCGAATATGGAGCGCCCTTTAACGAAGGCAGCTTGACCTGAGTGCACGATGGAGGGCATATATTGTGCCAACCGTCTGGCAAGTACTTTCGCCAGAATCTTAAACGAAACGTTCAATACAGAGATCGGTCACCAATTTCGTATCTCCGATCTATCTCCTTTTTTTAACAAGACAGAAATTATGCCTCTACACATGCCTTGAGATAGTCTACCGTCATTAAGTACCTCGTTATATACAAGAGAGAGATGTTCACCAATTTCTGGCCAGATTGAAACGTACAATTCTGCTGGGAGCCCATCATCACCTGGGGCTTTTCCGACCGGCATGGCTTTCAACGCCTCAAGTGCTTGTGTGGCTATAACTGGACGATCTAAGTTAAGCCTACCAGCGTCCGAGAGGCGGGCTACTGTATTCTCCCAGTGTGAGGTTGAATCGTGCAGGTTATCACATATCGGGTGATTTCGCTTACGCGATGTCGATATATTTTTATAGTATAAAGCAGCATATTTGCATAGATCTTTGAGCTCTTTGGCTTTCGAAGCAACTTCGTCAAAAGGATGTTTCAGTTCTTTCATTGGGACTAACGACCTTCGGGAAAGTAACTTTTGAAAGGTTTCTTTCGTCATCCGGTCATTAACAATTATTCCTTTGACACGTAAGCGTTCTGTCCAAATATATGACTGTTTAACTTGCAGATCATCCCATTCTGAAAGTAAGCGCACTCTCTCTTTTCCCCAGACTTTCTCGAAAACTGGGTGCTCTATCATTCTAGACCCCGCATAAGGAACTTGTTTTTGCAGATTGGTCAGTTTCTTATTCCTCTCGAATGCGAGGATTCTCGAAATAACATTCAATAAATTTGAAAAGATTATTGTACCCGAATCCCACCATTTGACAGTCGTCGTGAAGTTAGGGCGTGAGGTAGCCCAATCTGACCATAATTTCCTCATCCATGCAATAAGCCCCGATTCGCTTACGTTTTGGGTGTTAAATCTAAACAGGTATTTTCCTCGCTTGGTCTCAAAAGTTGAAAATGTAATGATTATTGGGTTGTGATCGAACATGGGGTGCTGCAAGGATTGTAGATTCTCGGTGGAGTCCCACAAATTTGCAGTAGTTAAGAAATAATCCAGACGACGTTTAGTGATGTCTGTGGACTCACAATAATGTGAGTACCATGTCATCATTGGGGTGCGATAACCGAAATGGATCTATCAAATCCATTTAGTCCATTAGGACATCCAACTCGAGCTTATTACGAGTGCATCTGGCATCAGGCATCACATCGAGGGTTAAATTCCAATCGCCGACGATGATTATTTTTCCCCCCTCCGGAATAATCATCAACAGTTCCGAAAGAAAGTTCGTTCTTGCCTTAGATTCCACAGGTGCATAAATACAAACAAAGATCCAGTAACAACCATCCCTATAGCATTTCACCCATGACCATCTACCCCACAGGTCCGAATAAAAACCCACTATCTCAGCATCGCAGTTTCTATGTATTAAGATAGCGGTACCTCCTTTAGTTCCATTTGCAGGGGACCACAGTTGGGGACCATCCCACCAGTTTCTTAGAGCAACAATATTTTCCTCGTTCAATTTCATTTCCTGCAGACAGGTAATTTGCACGTTTTTCTAAAAAATCCATGATTTCAATCTCTCCTTCTTCTACCTACCCGTAGTCTCCCCTAGCCCCCTTACATTCCATGACGCGACTCTATACTTGACCATTGCTTTGGGAACCCCGACCGCCTGAATGGATGCTGGGAGAACCTTGTGAAAGAGATAGCCAAAAACATGTCAGCATGTTCCGGATATACGGAGAGTCCAACTTCTTTTCTCTGAGTAATCTACTGTCCACATCTGCCAAGCATTCGGCATTTCGAGCGGTGGGATTTTCAGACGTCTCAGTTCTGGCTTTCGTGACTCTGCTATCCATGCAAGAGGAATGAGTTTCATGCCTTCGTTTTCAAGTTTCTCTAGTTGTCCATCCACAAAGCGAGCATCCAGGACTGGAACAAAGAACTTTATTCTCTTTCCATTGCCATCCGGATTGTCAGTAATGATTCGGGGCATTGAGCAGTCAGGAATGATACGAAACAAGAAGCGGTCGGCAGTAGCCGGGCGAATCAGAGCTACCATTCCCGAAGGCATTGGTTGCTCTGGGGCAGGAAGTGTTATAAATACTGTGGAACCATCCATCATCGACCAGGCTATAGCCCAGAAGGCATTGCGAGCATAGGTACAAAATAGCGGAAGGATCCTGTTCTCAACGTTTTGCAGTTGCCCTCTGGCGAGGGAGGCTACCGGGGTGCGGCGCCTTGTGGTTTTGCTACCCGGAGTCCCAATCTCCCTAATCCGACCTTGCGACGGGTCGGAACGAGGGAGCGAGGTGTCAGAGTGCTCACCTTGGATTCTGCTGCTTGATGCAAAACTCCCTTCCAAATCTAATCTCCTTTGCTTACCTAGTGTGATAGATCGTACACCCGCAGTGTCGTTTACTACTTTTGTCCCATGTTGATGCTTCCGTCTGGATGGCCTGATGGTGGTGTAGATGCTTGTCCATCGTGCTGAGGAATCCTTCAAGTTGCCGGTTGTTGACCCAAAGTACCGACACCCGTTCCTGAGTGTACAGCTGGGGAGGGAAGCCCTCCATTCGGGAACAGCTGTGCTGAGTACAGCGACGATAAGCCTCCTTGTTGAGGTATCCATGGCATGAACGCGTGGCCCGCACCATTTGGCATCCCATACATTGGCATGTGAGCGCCGTGTTGAGCACCCGTTGGGTCGAAAGCTGGATTGAATGCTGGGTTGATGCGCAGGTTCGAGAAGGCTGGAAAGGCGGCTCCTAGAGGGACCATGCTCTGTCCCATCGCTGCTCCCAACATCGTCTGTGATGGAGAGGTGCCCAGATGGCTCATAGGGCCAGAATATACCACTTGTTGTTGTTGACCATGTTGTTGAAGTTGGTTGTTGCTCTGATTGCCTTGCTGGCTGTGAGCGCCTTGAGGTATCCCTTGATTGACCTGGTTTCCTTGGCTGCCTTGACTGATTGCTTGCTGGCTTGCACCTCCTCTTCTACACTCGTTCGCTGTATGGAAGAAAGCTCGACAACGCCGACAACGAGGAGTATCCGACGATGCAAGTTTGACTTCTAATTCATCGCCCTCGGAGGTAACGACCCAAATTTTGTCTTTCATATTCGGACGTGCATTTAGGTCGAGATTGAATTTCACATTGATGAGAGAGGGTTTCAATCTATCTGGTTCTATAGGGTGTCTACGTATGACTGATCCTATAGCCTTGCTCACTTGAGCCTCCAGATAGAAGAGTGAGTCCATTGGCACTTGTACAACAATGACTCAGAAGGATTGGAGATCCTTTTCCCGTCTCTGCTCTTTCAGTTGAGCCTTTGTTAGCCATGGTTTGAATTCCAGTCTATATGTAGTGGATCCTATAGTTATCTCATCCTGACCTTTTGTGACCAGCCATAGAGCAATCGCACTGTTCTTAGCTACATAGGAGACTACGTTCGGGCTTTCTATCTTCACCCTCCCTCGTCTGAAAACCTCCGCCTCGAAGCTTCCATCCTGTACCTTCTCGTCCTCATAGGCCCTAACTACATCATCCTTTACTTTTTATGGCAAGAACCTTGCTCCGTCTCTGAAAATAACCGTTACAGTATGGTCCTTCAACCAGGCTATTTTAACCCTATCAAGCGTCAGGTTCACTTTAAATTTCGCTTCTCTTCCATCTATCGTTGTTTCGCCTGGGTCGATCTCTGCTGGAAGAATCCCTTCCTCATAGCAGAGTCTCATCAGTTCCTTCACCCTCTCTTCATCCTCTTTGTCCATCCCTGGGTCCGGCGGGGGGGACCGAGGTCCCCTGACGCCGTCTCCTTCCGCCATCATGCCAGCCTCCATGTGAGAGTTCGAGCACAGAGAGCAACTGCAAGACCTCCTCGTATTGCTTGTTTTCCCTCCTGATCAGTATCAACTTGGGACATCCACACTTTAACATTTCCTTGATAGGACAGACAATTCCTACAACTGACATCTAAGGTGGTTCTGCACCGGCTGGGCGAAGATTAGACCTCTGTCCGAGGCACTCGTTACCGACTGCAGCAGGCAGTTCTCCGATAACATGGCGGAGAGAGATGGCTAACTCTATGGCCGTGGCGTCATCATGTTGGTGACGTCTCCGGCCGCTGCAGTCCCCTCGTTACCGGGGGGATAGCGCTTGGTCCGATGCGCTGTGCGTCGGCGGAAGCGCTCCGGCCAAACCCAACCCGAAGTTCCCATCTTTGCCAACTTTGAAGTGGCCCAATAGTTTATCCCTAGGTCATATATTGAATACCCCCCCCCACCGCCCCCCTTCCCCTCTCTCTCTCTCTCTCTCTCTCTCTCTCTCTCTCTCTCTCTCCAGCTCTCCCGGTCTCCGTCTGCCTGTCTGTT
>BFEA01000113.1:1777760-1809680 GCA_003427395.1 Chara braunii | reverse complement strand
ACACACACACACACACACACACATATTCCCTTACTCTCGCATACACGTTCACACTATTGGTGGGGAGCTGCACCTGCTGGAAACCGGGTCCAGCATCTCATGAACACCTTGAATAAAGCACCATCCCCTCCCCCCCCCCACCCCCCCCAACACTCTTAGGGTCTGATCTCACTTCTTATAGGTGAGGCACTTTTTTGTAAATTTGGGATCCCACTTCTTTCCGTAAGAGCCAAAGGAAACAGCGTGGCAGTGCGAGCACGATTGGAGGATTGGTAGTTCTTTCAAAAATCAAAAGACACCAGTCATGCCACCCCCGTACCCGGCACAGTGAAAGAAGGTGCCCTTGTTTTTTTTTTTTTTTTTTTCCCCCCCCCCCATATGTTGGTTAGGACAAGTCCCACAGAAGATAGCGCTAAGTGGTTAGGACAAGTGTCGCAGAAGTAGGGCATGTGGGGTTGCATTTTTTTTTTTTCCTGGTTCCCACTAGCTATGTTGATAAGAGCACCATCAGCTAGTGAATACCTTATGATGGCTCCGATCCATTTGTGGGGAGCTGCACAAGCTAGAAATCGGGTCCAGCTTCCCATGTGAAACAGAAAAACAAAACCGGACTGCACAACCCCAGGCCTCTTCACTCTCTGATGGCGTCAGGTTAGCTTGAAGATCTAGCCTCTATGTAAATACATACCTTGATTCCTACTTCTACCCCGTATTGTTCCAATTGCAGATGGTGGTTCCACTACGATGATGAATGCAGATATACGTTGAGGAATAAAAAACCGAAACCACAGGAGGAACTTCGAGATCCGAGAGCAGGGCGGCAGCGGTGCAAACCGACACAGCATGATAAAACGAAGATCAGTCATTCTTCACAACTGGAGAGCAGGGATTTTCCCCTCCTTCCCCCTCCGATTTCATCCTATACTTCGACTTTCACTAACAAATTGTACGACACCTTATCACATTTGGGATACGTTTGGCGCCCTAAGCCCCAAGCAGGGGAAGAGCAGGGGGAAGTATTAGCCCCGACAACATTGATGCAAATGCACAAATCAAGAGAAATTGAGGATATTTAAATTGAATTCGAACAGAATGAGGATCTGGCAACTGAAACTTCGAACAATAACGAACTTAACTAAAACGCCATGGAGGTTGTCCCAACCGAGAAGGAGAATCCATTGGCTCTCATAACATTGGGTCATAAGGAGACCAAGGCATCTCACAAAGCGAGCACATCTAAAAATCATCCAATAAGAGAGCAAGGAGATCAGAGACGGGTAAGGAAATCCCTACACGGTGCAACTCTTCGGATGACTCTGAAGGGGATCATAGCCAAGAGGAGCTGGTACAGGCTTTCGAGAGTGCCGAGGTAGCTCAAACCATAACCTTAACTCTTAGTGAAGGTCCTGGAGTGGTTACCTTGGACAAAGGACATGTTGTTTCCAAATACCTTGTTGCAATTTTTTGTGTTCCCTCCAATCAGGGACCAATGGCGTTAGTTTTTAAAAATCTGAACGATTGCAAATCCTTTCCAGTCACGGCAATCAAAGAAGATCCTATAGAAGCGTCAGTGGCTCTAACTGCGAAACAGCTGGTTCAGAACAAATTTCGCAGTCGCCTAATCCCAGGGTTGAAATTGGTGCGTCATTCCATCTCGAACACTACAGGCCATAAACTGACATGTTTTTATGCATTTTTGGATGCTCGGCCGCTAAGCAAGGACCAATTGAGGGAATTGAACATTTCTTATATCCCTCTGCTCCAATTGGCCAACCATGAGAAACCTGAGTTGAAAGACATTCAGCTGCTGGACGACATCACCGTGGACACTTTGGCTCGAAATCTGATCCCATCAAACAAGAAATTACTATTCTCCCCCCAATTGAATTCTACTCTGAGATTAAATTGGTCTACCCCAGCTGGGAAAAAAAGGGGCAGACGAAGAAAGTCTAGGTCACAACAAGGCACCTCTGACCGGATTCATTCTGCAACCGGGCGCTTAAGCAGTCATGCGAAATATAGTGCCTATTGTTACCTGGAATGTTCAAGGTTTGGGCGATACAAGTAATATACACAAAAGGGTCCGCCTGCTTACATGGATGAACGAGGCAGATGCCAAGATTGCCCTCATCCAAGAAACCAATCTTAATGAAGATAAAATTCGGGAAATGGGGCAATGGTGGCCTGACACCCAGGTGTGGGCTCCAGCAATAGGAACTAAAGGGGGTACAACTATCCTCTTTCGCCAAGATTTTCTTGTTGAAATCACCGACTCCGCTTTTGATATTTGAGGTCGGTGGTGTTGGGTTAAAACGGTTATTGATTCTGAACCATGGGTCTTTATGTCTATTTATGTGCCAGTAGATTACAAGGAACGAATTCAATTTATAGTTGAACTGCCTGAACTGTTGCCAGACACACAAAATCTCGTCATTGGCGCAGATTGGAACACAATCCTAAATTTCGGTTTAGATTCGCCAACAGTGTCAAATCTGCGCAGAGATTCCATGTCGCTTCATGAATTTATGGAAACTAATGATCTAACTGGCGCCTATAAAATTCTGAGCCCGGAGCTTCCTGGGTATACCTAGTTTGGCTCCTCAAGTGGAGCCTTGTCTACCCGCTGACTTGACTATGTCTTGATGCGGGGAACCCCATGGGATGGTTGTCTGTCAGCGGAGGTTAGAGCCTCATCCTTGTCGGATCACTCACCGGTCCGCTTTGAAGTACAGCTGGGGGGTGAAATAGACAGAGAGCAGGGCCTCTTTTGTTTAAATATCACTCATTTGGAGGACGATGCCTTGAAGGAATGGCTGAACCGAATAATTTCAAACTGGAAAAAAAATATTTCACCTCTACTCTAATCTCCAACAGTGGTACGATGGGGTTATGGCAGCAATTCAAGAAGCATGTAGTACTAACTCTAGAACCAAGAGCGGTAAACAGAACAAACAGATTAGACAATGGCAGACAGGTATATTGACAGCAGAACAACAGTTAGGCATACATCCTATCTCCGATTTGTATTGGACGCAGAAGCGCTCTGCAACCCTGTCAAACTTGAAAACACATTAAATTAAGATTGAGGAACAGCGAAAAAAATGGTTGCGAATCAAGGGTTACCCACTATGACCGTATGACGAAAGAGACATTCCAAGTGTTAATGAAATATGTGGCTAGACCTCTGATGAAGGAATTGGACCACCTCTTTTCCCTGACTGCACCCGAAGCAGAGAGCTTTATTCAAATGTGTCAATACGCAAGGGAGTACTTTAGTGATATTTTGACTACCCGTCGGCCTTTTGACCAATCGGACACAGATTTGAGAGAATTCTCTGATTTTTTGAAATTCTCTAAAAAAACACTTCCTTTGCATGCTGCACTAGATTTGGATCGACCTCTAACAATGGATGAACTTGAAACTGCAACTCATGTGATGGCCAATGGTAAAGTCCCTGGGCCAGACGGACTGCCGATTCAATTTATTATTGTCTTTTGGGACTTTTCTGGCCCACTGCTAACGGACCTGTTTAACAAAGTTTTGGTTGGGGAGTTGCTCCTTAGCTCTATGGTCGAAGGAGTCATATCACTTCTTTACAAAAAAGGAAGTAAAAAGGAAATTCGGAATTGGAGGCCTATATTACTACTAAATGCAACTTACAAACTTTTGGCAAAAGCTATTGCCCTACGTCTGGCTAAATATTTACCCCTGTTGGCAAGACAGGAACAAGGGGTTTTTGTCAAGGGCCGGTAGATTCGTGATAATATCATCACAATTCTCCAAGCTATTGAAATTATAGTTAAAGAAAGAAGGGATGTCACGATTATTTTATTAAATATGCAAAAAACATATGGTAAAGTAGGCTGGACCTTTGTCCATACCACTTTGAAGCATATGCACTTTGGTCCAAACGTCTGTTCATGGGTACGAGCCATGTACTCTAAAGCATCTACCAAGGTCTTGGTGAATGGGCATTGCTCTGATTCCTTCCGCTTGTCTCGCTCGCTACGATAAAGCTGCCCTCTGGCTCCCCTGCTCTTTGTGGTTCATCTAGAGGTTTTGCTTGATAACATTCGACATAACCCATAAATATCGGGCCTCAAAATTTATAGGGGTATCAAGTGGAAAGTAGGGTTCATTGCAGACGACCTCACGGTCTGCGCAGAAAACAATCCACAAGTGCTCGCCGAGGTGCAGAGCATACTAACAAAATACTGTGAGTTAGCCAAAGCCTCAGTGAACTGGTCAAAATCCTTTTGTTTATTGCCTAATCCTTATCACCTGTGTGTGGACTGGGGCATGAGGAGTGTCCCAGGCATTTCCTCAGAACAATTATTGGGGATACAGTTCTCTACGTCAAATTGTGCAACCTTTCAAGATCAGTTGGTGGTGGAAAAAGTGATAACACGTATCTCCAAATGGAACAAGTTTTTTCCGTCATCTCTTTTCGGTACATCTCTTCTGTTATCAGCCGCTGCTTTTTCGATATTATGGTACGTACTAGCAGTGCACCTCTTAGGGGAAAAAACCTAAATGGGTATTAAGACCAAGGCCAGGAGACTGGTTTGGAAACCGTCTGCGCTGGAAGATCAAGGTTACCTCTCGAAAGTAGCCTGGGATGTAGTGACCTTCCCTTGGAATGAGGGAGGTTTGGGTATCTTGGATCCTAAAAGGCAAAATCTTGCTTTGCTAGCCAGATGGCCAATTCGGGTGATGGTGGAAACTGAGGATAAGCACTGAATAGCGTTGGGATAATATATCCTCAGCAAAGAATGAGATTTGTGTAACCCATCTGATGTATGGAACTGTTTTATGTTGAACTCCTATTCCAACAGGCGTCCGAATTCGAACTTCTGGAAAACAGTTTTGACAGCGTGGAAAAAACTCAGACCGACAGTGCATCATGAGCCTACTTCCATGGCTGAGGTCTTAGAAGAACTCTTGTTTGAGAACCAGTACATCGTGGATGCACAATGGGAACCCTTCTCAGCAACAAACGAGCCACGGAGCTTCGGGAGATGTTGGATTGAAAGGGGAATATGCCGGGTAAAGGACATCAGGAAGACAGATAATTCAGATTGACTTACAGAAAGGGATATGAGGACACGCTACCCGTACCTTAGAGAGACAGGGTCGAGGCTGCGAGTTTTATGTGCATCAATTCCATCCCACTGGAACCTAATGCTGAAATCATAATTGAGCCCGACAGAGGATAGATGGTACAAAAGTGAGTAGAGTCAGTCAGTTCATACTTTTTTCAGATTGGTAGAGGGGGCTCAAGGAAATCCTCCATTACTGCAAACTTGGGTATCAGAGGCGAGCTGGGAAGAAAAACTCCCTTTTAGGTTCGAGTCAGAAGCCCCAACCACGGAGCTACTAGAGTTAAAACAATGTAGAGTACTGATGAATGTTGACAAATATAGGATACCTCACCCGCGGGTGAAATTCAGAGGTTATACTTTGTCATCTCTCAAGGTGGACTCCACTCGATGGAGCTGGAGTCTAATGACTCATGACCATAGATCTGAAGTCCCTATGTATCTCTACACAACTAAGATTGGCACCAGATTGTTGAGGGATAGGGTACCCCTGTCTCCCTATGAGCTCGTTAAGAAGCACATACAACAACTAGGCTTGGCGGACTATGATAAGGCGACCCGGGAGAAGCACTGGCAGCTGCTGATGAAACTTCCGTCGGAAAGACTAGGGAGCTTGTTGAGGCAACAATCTATGCTGGCTATTCCAACAACAACCTTTTTGGCAAGCAGGGGAATGGATATTACAACAACTTGCCCTAGATGCCAGTGGGCATGGGAAACAAATCGACATTTATGGGTGGACTGTCCTCACTCCAAAAGAATTTGGTTATGGTGGAGAAGACATTGGGCAAAACTGCCATGGTCCTCATTCAGCTGGAGTGAAGAGTTTATCCTAACTGGCATTGCAGTGCTGCAGGACAAAAATGAGAACACTTCCTGTTATGTGGCACAAACCTTCTGAGCCATCATTATGTCAACTATCTGGCACGGAAGGAACTCTCATGCCTTCAGGCAAGAACGATGCGAGGATATCCAACTGAAAGTCAGGATAAGATCCTTTGGAAGACAATGTATTTGGTCGGATTGGTATCGAAAAGCAAAGAGAGGACGGGTCAGAAAAGAGACTACCTGGTTCTGGAAAACGTGGGGAAAAAACAGTAGTTTGGTGAAGCCGTGCTCGAATGGTGGTTTGACTCTTTCCTCTTGGCTAACGAATATGTCGATTTAGACTGTCTGTTTTCAATAGTATATTGTGGTTTCAGGCCGGTTTAGGCCATCCTTTGTAGAATGGATGAGATAGTCACTATAGATTAGCTTGTCTTTTATCCTTTACACCGGTCGAGAGGCAGCAAGGCAAGTATCTTAACTTGACCACCCTTTTTACTGAGCTTCAAGGTAATATCCTTTTCTTTTGAGAAGTTTTTTCAAGTAGGAGTTCGGCTGAGATTGATGCGTAGGAGAGCAGAATGAGGGGGACGCTAATGGTTAAATGAATAAAATTTGTGTATTTTGACAGGACCCGTTTTCCAGCAGTGATTCGGGTGGTACTTCCGGGTCGAATTGTGAGGTCCCCGGCCTCAAACTTTTATGGAATATTAAGAGGTAACTTCTCAAAAAAAAAATAAAAAAAATCAAAGAAGATGGCAAGCTCAAATCGGGGACTCATGAGCCGGGTCTGCCAGGCGTTACATACTACTGATCAAAAGAGGTGGGATCAGACCCTTAGAGTTGTCCCCCAACCACAGCAGCAAACAAACTGTGGGTTGCCGTCACGGTAAGTCAATGAAATGAATAGCTCTGGGGCGCCCTTAGGCCAACATGCATCCCCTAACGGCGCGGTGTGAGCCCGATTCAGCGAAGCACCGGGCCTGGAGGGAAACAACCACGAGGCTCGGTCAAACGCTTGCGTGGGATCCTATGCTAAGGTGAGGATTTCTTTTCGGGGTGTGCCTGTGAGGAACTCCCGGCCTCATGTTTTGTATGACAATGGATGATAATGGATGCCACAACAACTGAGGCCGGGAATGAGTAAAATACTAAAATACTATTCAGTTCTATGATCATAAAAATCTCAAGGCCGTCGCCCTTGCAAAAAAGAAGAGATAATGGATTCCTCTCCCCAGAATCCCAGATTAAAGAAGAAGAAAAGGTTTCATTGATTTCTGCACCCCGCCCCCCACCGGCAAAGAACCCACCGTCGATGTCCGGAAAGTTCCTCGCTAACTGGCCGTGCGGACATCAACCTGCTTTTCCGTCCCGTGTGACCCGCCCCCAGCATTTTAGGAGATTCTGAACTTTCCAGAAAGTTATGTGGGGTCAGACAGACTCTTATACCGCCGCCACGATCTCAACCATACATGATTCGCGTCCGCTCTTGCACCACCACGTCCACGCTGCGCCACCACGCTGGGTGGTATATCAGTTTGTCTCATTTTGCCGCATTTAGTTGTTGTCTGTTGAAGTTTCCCTGTCTACGTTGTTTCGAGAAGCTCGGCCCAGTCTCGTCTGCGTAGTAGCTGGCAACTCCGCTGTTCTCGGAGGCTGCAGTCGCGAACTCCCCGCTTCAGTGAGGGCGAACATGGCTGCTGTCGCAGTTACCTCCGCGTCCTCGTCGGCTGTGAAGGCCGTAGCGGCGGCCATTGCATCGCCCAAGAATCCTTCCTCTCATAAGGCCGGAGGAAGCAGCGTGTCCTTCCCCGGCACTTGCGGCGGACATTCCCTGTGCCACCGCTCGAGATCCCGGAGCTGTTCCAGATGGTCATTCGCTGTCCGTGCCGCCACAACAATAACTAAGGTATGTGATTGCGATTGCAATTTTCTTCTTCGATCAAGTGCTTGTGGGTTCAAATGCGTGAGGGGGAGAGACGGGTGACAGAGAAGGAGAGCATGTGGGGTGGGAGGGGGTGAAGGCGCGTGGGGGAGAGGATGGGACGGCGCGCGGGTGAGAGGGAGAGAGAGAGGCGCGTGTAAGGGTTGGGAAGGTGGTGCTCATTGTATGGCCGGGGGGAGTATGAGAGAGGTGGTGGGTATGGAATGAAGAAGAGTTTCGGTATGGAAGAGGGTGATGGCAAGGGAAGGAAGATAAATGAGGGAAACAGTTTTCGGCAGGTCGGTGAGGGAAGACCGGAAGGTCGAGGGGGAAGTATGTGTGCGTGCAGTCCGTGTGTGTTTTAGATTGTCATGACAACAGGCCCTGTTCCGCCTAGATGAGTAGATTCAAAACCGGAGGCTCTTAATGAATCATTGCAGATAATGAATCACACTTGAGATGAGCCAATTCAACCGTGAAACGCAATAGATCCGTTATAGTAAGCACCGTGAAGCAGAATAGATCCGTCATATCGTTCTTGAATGTCCTGACTTTGGCTTTCTTCGGGGTATTCTTTTCCTGTGCTTCTCACGTACAAGGCTTGCTACGTTGGTTGTGGTTGAGCATCAGCTGCCCTCATCTCAGTGTCCCGTAACGGCACACTTGCATGCTATGAAAGGAGGCAGAGTTAAGGGGAAGGTACACGCCTGTTCATTTCTCTTCAGATTTTCAGCTGTATGTTTTGTTCTCTTAATTACGCTCATTCGTATGCATTTACACTAGGGGAGGGAGGAAGGAAAGGGGTAGGAGGCGGAGTTCTATAGGAAGCGAAGGGCGGGGGAGGGAGATGGGCCAGAGGAGGGAAGTGGAGTGGCAAAGAACAGAACAGAGGAATGTGGAACTTCACTGTCTGTGTGTGTGTGTGTGTGTGTGTGTGTGTGTGTGTGTGTGTGTGTGTGTGTGTGTGATGCTGTCGAGCTGCGAATGGTTTGTTATGATCGCTTTCTTTTGCAGGCAAGGGTGTTTTCATATCCTGGTTGATCTTGTCCCGTTGTTTGGCCTCGTAGGGGGCGGTGCTTGCATGTGGGACTTGTCATCTAGGATCTGTTTATGCTTGTTTCCCCCTGTTTTGTTATATCCGGCTTTTCCCTTCCTCTTTCTTTGCCTCTTCGCCTTTTGTCTGTGTGCAAGTGGCTCGATATGACCCACAGGGGTGGAGGCAGCCACCGCTCAACCTACATCCACGTGCGCGCCCTTGTACGCAAGAGATCCTGAATAGTTGTAAGGAAGAAGATAACAAACGAATTGATTGGTTTTGTTTTCCTTGTCTTTTTCGTCTTTGCGTTCTGATCTCTGTGGCGATATATCCAGTTTGTCACAGCCCCTCGTTTGCTGTCGTCTTCTCCCTCTCCGCCTACAGTTTGCTTGGCAGCTCTGTTTGACTATATAAATTTTCTTTCTGTTTTTTTCGCTTTTGCGCTCCGATATTCATGTGACGATACCCCTGTTCTGTATTATTTGGCTGTTCCCTTCCTCTTTTCTTTGCCTCTTTGCCTTCTGGCTGTGTGCAAGTGGGTCGATATGACACGCGGGGGTGGGGGCAGCCGCCGCTCAACTTACATCCACGTGGGCGGCCTTGTACGCAAGAGGTTTTAAACAGGGAGTTTTAAGGAATAAATAAAAAACGAATTCATTCTTTTTTCCCTTTTTTTTTTTTTTTTCGCTTTTGCGCTCTCATACTCATGTGATGATATGTGCGAAAACGAAATCTGTTCGGTCTCCTAGATCGTGGGTGGATACGGGGCGTATGTTTCATCGGGCGGTCGATCCGCTGGCCTTGCCTCCAACGCCCGGTAGGTGGATTTGGTGCAACTTCCAGTCTAGATACAGCTGAAGATGGTAGTCATCTGCCACTTCGATGTTTCAGTAGTGTATACTGATGCCTTTCTCGGCATTAGCGGGTGGAATTTGCGCCGGATTATGGTTTCCATCCGTCATGTTTTGGCGTCGATCTCTTAAGTGCTTTTATCTGTGTGCTCATGTTCTTATGAGTTTGTTACCCAAGTGTCACACTGTCCACGGTTTGGGAGGTGGAGGGCGTTCTTCACGTGGTGGCGGTCGGCGAACCAGCTGGGAATGGTGGCGAAACATGTCTCATGGTCGGTATCCATGTAGGTATAGCTTGCCTTGACTTGCCTTTGCTTTCTATGGCGTATTTACTCCGCATTGGTTGGGCGTTTGTTTATCTTTTTGGGCAGTTCAAGACGTTGACGCCTATGGGAGATCGCATCCTTGTGAAGGTGAAGTCAGCAGAGGAGAAATCGATTGGCGGGATCTTGCTCCCAACGTCGGTACAGTCGAAACCTACCGGCGGCGAGGTTGTTGCGGTCGGAGATGGGCGGCTAGTAGGCGACAAGAAAGTGGCCGTCAGTATCGAGGTGAGGGAAATATGATGACGGATGGTCCATTGTAGGCGCCCTTGTCTTGTCGTATTAGGTCTTTTCTTGTCAGTCCTTCCTCTTTGTGGGGGTCACTGTTGTTTGTCATTCTCTCCTCTGTTGTTGTTGTTTCTGTTTTTCGGAGTCTTACCGAGTCGTTCTGCTTCTTCTCTCTTGTTGTTGCTGCTGCAAGCTGTCACTCTGCGTCTGTTTGGTGAGGACTGAGAATTTGTTGCGTGAGATTGTTTTTTTTCTGAATTGTAAAAATGGTTCAATTATGTTTTCTTGGGTATCATCGTCAGTTATGTAAAGTTTATAATTGGGATAACGGTGAACAATAGCTGCTAACCTGTCTTCTTGTCGTTTAGCCGGAAGATTAGCGGAAACATCGATGGATGGAGATGGGAGCATTTGTCTGCGATGTCCTTTCTTTTTGGTCTGCGCCTCTCGGACGCGGCCGTCAGGGTTGAGGGCTTGTTCGGGTCTCGCTCTCATTACGGCAAAGCCATTGACATCCGTTCGGGTAGACGATCGTCCCCACGTCCTGCTTTTTTTTCGCTCCCCATTATCGTTCCCTCCTGTCTTTTTTCTGGGCTCGCTCTCGCTGGGATTCTGTAGGGGCGGTGGATATCGTTAGTCTCAGAAAGCCTGGGTCTGTCAAGGTGGCAGAAAATATTAGATGCGCCTAAGGGGATACTCGCACTTGGACGTTGTCCACTTCTCTGTGGACGTAGTTGCGGTCAGGTGCACCCAGACCTGGTCGGGAAAGTGGTCATATACATCCAGGGAAGTCCTAGTGGGAGTGTGCCCTAAGGACTTGAAAAGTCGCTTGCAAGTGAAGGGGGAAAGCGAGTTTTTGCGGGGCGCGGAACTTTTGAAGATAATGTCAAGCGGATATATCTGATTGTATTCGAGATTCAGGTCAAATGCATCATCGGGGGTAATGACTGGAATCGGGCGTGTCTTGTCCCGTAGCGGAAGATAGGTCAGTGCGTAGCTCGCCTGTCTTTCAGTTGGCCTTCGGTTTGAGAGGGAGGATTGTTATGTTGTATTTGGCATATAGACCCTCTCGTACCAGGCGCGCGTGGAGGAACGTTTGGTTTTGTGCTGGTCGAGCGAAAAGAGGGACAGCGGTGATCATTGTCCCTGCGTCTTCTTTGGCTGCACTGTAGTTCCTCCTGAGAAGGAAGGGTTGTTCATGTGGGGCGAATAGAAGGATGTTGGCGAACATTGTGCCTGGGGGTACGTTGCATTTATTTTACTTTATTCTGAGAAGATAGTATGCGAGTTTTGTGCGTGCGTTCGTGTGTGTGTGTGTGTCTGTGTGTGTGTGAGAGAGAGAGAGAGAGAGGGAGGGGGGAAAAGGGCTGGTTAGGGGAAGCGTGTGGCAGGGGGGAAGGTGGCGCAACCTTTTTCTTAGTTTTCTTTCTTTTTTCGGTTTGTTTTGTGCGTGCATTTGTGTGCGTGTGTTTCGTCTGTGTGTATATTTGTGTGTGTGTGTATGTGTGTGTGTGTGTATGTGTGCGTGTGTGTGCGTGTTCGTGAGAGAGAGAGAGAGAGAGAGAGAGAGAGATGAGGGGAGGGTTAGGAGAAGGCGTGTGGGGAGGGGGTTAAAGGCATGCCACAACCATGAATGCATCACCCATCATATCTGTTTTTGCGAGTGAAGCAGCAACAGGTCATCTAATGGGGCGAATAGAAGGACGTTGGCGAGCATTGTGCCTGGGAGTACTTTGCATTTATTTTACTTTATTCTGAGAAGATAGTATGCGAGTTTTGTTACCGCTGGACCTGCATCCGTCTCTGTTGAAGGGAAACGATGATAGTATGCGAAGATAGTATGCGAGTTTTGTTACCGCCGCCCTCGCACTTTTTCTTTCTTTGGTTGTATGTATCCTCGCACTTTCCTTTTCGTTTCTCGGTTTGTGCTCTCGCATTAGTTTTCTCTTTTGTGCGACCTCGCACTTTTGTGTTGAAAAAAATCCTCAACTTTGTCTGCTTGCGAGAAGATGATAGGTGGAAACCTACCTGCGTCGCTGCATTGTGGTGATGGGAAACGAAATAAGAGTCTTCCTTGTACCAACGGTCTCTTGTACCGAATATGGATCCAAGTTCGCGTCCAGATGTTGTCAGACGACCGGAATGTATATGTGCCGGGACGAGGAACGAGAAGGTTAATAACAGTTTGGCTTCTCTTGTACCAAATATGGACCCAAGTTTGCATCCAGATATAATCAGACGTCCAGAATGATAGGTGGTAACCTGGGTCACTTCATTGTGGTGATGGGAAACGAAATATGAGGTTTATTGCGGTCGGGTTTCTTGTACAAACGGTCTCCTGTACCAAATATGGACCGAGTTCGAGTTCGCATCCAGATGTAATCAGACGACCAGAAATGTATGTGCAAGGGACGAGGAACGAGAAGGTTAGTAACAGTATGTCTTCTCTTGGTGTTGTGAATTACCGGTGTGCAGTCCGGAACGAATGTGGTGTATGCGAAGTACGCGGGCAGCGAGGTAGAATTCAACGGCCAGGATCATGTCCTCGTCAAGGAGGACGAGGTTGTCGGCGTGATGGTCTCCGATGACGTCAAAGACATGAAGCCCCTCGGGGACAGGGTTTTGATCAAGGTATGTTAAACAAATACGTGTGCTTCATTCGCGTTTTCAGCGCGCGCGCGCGGGCGTGCGTGTCTGTGTTCCCGCGCGTGTATGCGCTTGTGTGCGTAGCCATTGAGCTTGTTTGGCATTACCGACAACGAACTCCCAGGGACGACAATTGGGGTAAAGAAACGTAAGGTATCTGTCTCTGTGTTTGTCTCTGTGTGTGTGTGTGTGTGTGTGTGAGAGAGAGAGAGAGAGAGAGCTGGGGTTGTTTGGCGTGGTCCGATTTACAGGCAATGCCTCTTCGGGGTCTGTAATGTTGTTTATTTCGCATGGAGTGATGTAATGATAGACGGTGAGCTGGTGCGGGTCTCGCTGGTGCAGCTTTGTTGCGGGGAAGTGTGGGCTGCGATAACCTTTTCTCCTCTGTGCATCGGGATAGCTGCCCTTTTGTGTCTATCTAATTATGTATGTGCTGTTATTTGATAAAACATTTTCTTCTCGTCTCGATTTCACGTTTCAATCTTTATTGCCGGTTTCTTTCTTGTTGCTGCGTAGTTTGGCCGTGATTACATGTTGTTCTCCTCTGCCCTTTGGGTTAGCTGCCGTTTTGTGTTCGTTTATTGATGGTTCTTTGACGAAAACAATTCGTTTGGTATGCTTGCGCTTTCTTAAAGCTTGCGGAGGCTGAAGAGAAGACCGCTGGCGGAGTGTTGTTGACGGAAAGCACCAAGGAGAAGCCGTCTATTGGAAAGGTGAGGGAGCCTCGTTGATCTGGCGGCCTCAATTTTCCGTTGTGTTCAGCTGTTGGTCCGGAGCAGAGATGGTCCTTATATGATGGAGTGCATTTTTTTTTTTGCGAAGACGTGGAGTGCATCCGACCAACTGAATGATTGCGTTGGATGAATTCAATGAATCTGTTACGAATGCGCTGAATGATTTCAAAGTATCTGTTATGAATGAATGAACGAATGCGTTGAATGCAGTCAATGCATCTGTAATGAACAAACGAATGCAGTCGATACATCTGTCAAGAACAAAGGTGGTGGGCAGGGACATTGCGTAAGACATTCATCCCATGCTATCGGCTGGGATGTCTGGGCCATCACTGCCATTCGGATTGGGGACGGATCTGTCCGGCACGGCAGGAAACAATCAGTTTCTGAAAGAAAAAAAGATCCTACGTTTGAAAGAATGGAGTTTGTAGAGGAGAGCGAAACGAAGAACTTCTGCCTCATCCCAAAGTTATAAAATAAGTCCGACGTGTAAAGGTTATAATATAAATTGTCTACCACGCGGGCACGGGGAATGCGGCCCTCAGGTAGCCAAAGCAATGAGACTAAGAGCGCTCACAACAGAGAGAGAGAGAGAGGGAGAGTTTTGTTCCATTTGTTGTTACGAGTGTGTGTGTGTGTGAGAGAGAGTTCTGTTCCATTTGTTGATATGAATGAGAGAGAGATATAGAGAGAGAGGGAGGGTGTGGGGACTACCACAGAGTGAGAGAGAAAGAGATATAGAGAGGGAGGGGGTGGGGACTACAACATAGAGAGAGAGAGAGAGAGAGAGAGAGAGAGAGGCGGAATGGCAAAATTGAAATATGCTCACAGAATGATTTTTTAAAATTTTTCTAGCGTTTTTCCTGGAAAGATCACAACAGAATCTATGAGCACTTCAATTTTTAGGTTTTTTCACCTTCTGAGCTTGAAAACTCACATGTCGAGTACTTCTTCTGTTGGCCCACACATGGCTGAGTGGCGAAAATGGGAATTGTGCCGAATTGACGCTACAATTATTTTGCGGTCTAAATGATGTTTTGAAAATGTTCTTAATATATTACACGACCTCGTCTATATGGATTCTCAGGATTTTCAGATTTTTCTGCGGGTTCTTCCGAGCACAGAAAATCGCCAAAGTTGCCTCTTGCAAAACGCCTGTTTCGTTGCGCCTGACTACCCTGTTTTAAGAAGATGGGCCTGAGGGCCCTTTTGCAGTTTACATGTCGTCACTTCTTTTTGGGGTCCTCCTGAGGACCAGTCCACCCCCCCCCCTTCCACCGGACGACCGGGCCTTCTTTTTCCGAAAGTCTTGGTTCTATCAGAGCTAGCTGTAGGTAGTCCGCAATTTTGCTAAGGATCGGTTCCCCAATTTTTTTTGGCCCTTAAGAACCCACTTTGCGTCCTGGTCGCCCGCCACCAAGAATGCGACACCTTGACACTGACGTCGAAGCCCACTATACCGCAGCCTTAGGGCTGCGAACATTTTTCGTCAAACTCAAAAAAATAGTTTGGACTCGTGTCCGGATCTATCATGCCTATTTGGGGAAATCGGGACATCTGATAGGCTGGGATGTATTCTATGTATCAATGTCCTGAATGGACGTTGAGGGTGAAGCTGATGGGCAGGATGTATTCTATGTATCAATGTCCTGAATGGACGTTGAGGGTGAAGCTGATGGGCAGGAGTGGGTAATCCTGGGCTGTATTAAAACAAGTGCACGTTGGGCAATGTCTTAGGAAACGTCCTTGCAGAGGATAATGCTAGGGGTATACACCATTTCAGAGGATAATGGTTGTTTTCTGGCTAGTGATGGCTGGTTCTGAAGTATTTGTTGCTGCTGTTGTTGAACCTGAGGGGCGTTTAGTGTCTTCAACACGCCTTGCTGATGGCGATCTTTGTCGTGGGCATGGACGTGATATTGGTGGTTGTATTAATCTGAAGTTGTGGTTCTTGCGGTTTGGAAGTGGAATGGTGAAGATGTCAAGCGTATTGGGATCTGCGGGGTAGGGGGTGAGGTGAAGGGGCGGAGGGGCTTATCATTATGCTAGTGTAGTCGTGAAACAGTTTAACTGTGGTGGGCATCTGTGTGGGTAATGTGTGTGTGTGTGTGTGTGTGTGAGAGAGAGAGAGAGAGAGAGAGAGAGAGTTTACCTGCATGCAGATGAGATGTCATTGGCAGTCTCCCGACTTCGAGAAGGCTGTTGGCTTGGCAGTCTTTTCTTACTGTTTGGAGTGGTCTGCCGTTGCTGTGCAGGTTGTTGCTGTTGGGCCGGGTCAGATTGCTGAGGACGGCAGCCGAAGACCTCTTGATGTTGGTGTCGGTGATAATGTGATGTACTCGAAGTATGCTGGTCAAGAGTACAAGAGTGCTGATGGCACGCAGTATGTAGTTGTCAGAGCCGGTGACATCATGGCGTTAATGTCCTGAGGCTTTGGGTCGCCGACAGTTTTTCCTTTTTGCTTTTGTCGAGTTGTGTCCGACCATCCTCTTCCTCTCTTCCTCTGTTGATGATGAATCAACGAAGCTCTCGTGCGGCTGTAGTGTAGCATATTGGGGGATGCGCTTTTGTTGGTCGTTGTTGGGCCGCAGCCTTCCTCCGTCAGGAGTTCTAAATGTACCACCTGTCATGGTTGGTGATCAACCATTCTTCTGTCCGACGTGTAGTTGACATTAAGGAAGCTGATTTCGAGTTCCAATTTGTTGAATGCCAGCAGGCTGAGTATTTTGTATATGACAACGAGATTGAGATAAAAGGGACCGTTGCTTTGTTGTGAACTTGTTGGTCGTATTCCCTCATTAGTCTGGCGGGGCGGAACCTGTGGAATGAGGGTGGATGATGGTACATTCCTGTGGGTACCACATGCTCTGTGTTCGTGTGGTGGCCATGTCCTCTTTACTCTCTCATTGCTGTCTGTTTCTGGGCCTCAGAGGCAGACAGTGTTGGTCAGTATACGGAGAGAGTGTGATCTTTGTCAAACCTCGGAGGCTCGGGGGTCAGTAGTCTTTTGGTGTGTTCAACCCCAAAACAGCTCAATCTAGTACGAATTTCAAGTCGAGGCTGGGGACCTCACAATTCGACCTGGATTACTGACGGCATCCAAAAATCAGCCAGCGTAGCACAGGCTCTTGCCTGTAGAAAATCCTTGCTTCGACTTTCCAGAATTCCAAAGATCAAATAAAGCCTGGAGTGAAGATTTACTGGAAGCAACATCTAGCTTAACATTCAGACCTTGCCTGCTTTCGGTACCGACGAGCACTAATGCTTCCCAACTTGAAGATATTGTTGATCATTTCGGTATTGTATAACAGTATGCATCCAAAGTACGAGGTCGGTAGACAATGGTAAGCTAAAGAAACCAACTATATGCGCAGTTACTTCGGGGACTAACTCGGCCCAGAGGACCTAGTCCACAGCGGCGTTACCAATCGAGTGTCCTGGTTGAAGCGATTGAAGCGGGACCTGTGAGATGATCGCCCTTGCCACCTGTGCCACATAAGCCCAACCCCTCTTGCCAGTGCTCCCCTCTAGTGGGAATCTGAGGAGAACCCATCGCTCTTCCCACTGTACACCCTTGCCTCCGATCAGTTGCCGATGGTACTCCCACCACTTCTATGCTTGCCGCGATGCTGGCAGTCCCACCAGAGGTGTCTGGTGGATTCAGAGGGCCATTTACATCGAGATCAACCCAGGCTCACGATCACATCTCTTCCATTGCTGAACTGCTGAGGGAGCGACCAGTAAAACTTTCATAAGATTGAGGTGTGCTTGAGATGTGGGAGCACCTGTAAGACACCCCACCACAGCTTCCTGAAAGCTCTGGTCGCGTTCTGCGAATCAATCATCAGCACTGAACCTTACTTGCAGATGGACACAGGTATGAGCCTACAGTCTTCTCCCGAATACAACGTACTGTCATCATAGCTGAATTTGGGGCATCTTTCAGTCTAAATTCGGCTATAATGACCTTGTATTCGGGGGAAGACTGTAGGCGAGTGATATAGTTCCCCTACCGATGGGTTGGACAGATTCAGGCCCTCCCTGCGGGGAGGAGGCAGAGATTGCTCCTCGCTGCGAACGCCATTGCACAGGGTTGATTGATTGTCAACTCCCTCAGCGCGGAGGTTTACCTACGCAATGGTTGCATCTATGTTTTCCTTTGCCGTCGATCCATTCCATCACCCTAGACTAAGGGGGGTCGTCCCATCTCATGATTACCTCTACTCTGAGATGAAGCCTGTTGTTCTGACGGAAAGCTGCCCACACCCGGACCTCCCTAAACCCTTGATAAAGTCAGCTCCACCAGTTTCACAAAGTAGGTGGCCTGGTCGCTTCGGAAGGTACCAGGTATCCAACGGATCCGGGCCCTCAGCACCGACTATGACTTCCACTCCTCAGGAATGGCATTTGGCACTGACTACCAGATCTCTTCGACCTTCCACGGAGTCTGCAGTGCGGTGAGCAGTTCACTGAGAGAGCGCAATGTGTCCATGACTGTAGACCACAGACGTGCTATGTGAGAGACTCCCCTGCGCACCCAGGCTCTCCCGAAAGTGCCTGGTTCTGGGCCTGCAGAGAAGGGACGGCCGTGTTCGTTCAGCAGGAAGGGGTTCTTTGAAGGGACCTTGTCTTAGCATCCCCCTCCATTGCTGGTGGGAGAGACATCCATGCTCTCCGAACAGCATCCAGAACTTGCATTTCAATACACATCTTCTGGCCTACTCGGCTGCCACTCTCGCATGAAAACGATTTCAGCCAGTTAATTCCAATCCGCTTCGACTTCGGCCATTGCCACTAAAAACTAGTGTACGTTGCTCCGCTTGGTTCTTCCGAAGGAAGGGGGTCCGTAAGTCCTGAGCTGCCTTTCTCGTTGGGAAGGTAACCAGTTTCCATGCCACCTTATTGATGAACCCTTCTTCCAGTTTACCTCGAGGCTTCCACCAGAATTCCGCAGCCTGTTTCATCATTCTGCAAGCATGCAAAGGAAAAATCCCTCACGGTACCCACATACCATAGGAGGGAGAACGAGGCCACCTTAATGACCATGGCTCCCTGCTGAACAAGAAGAGGTGCAATGCCGACCCCCACACGCGTAACTTAGCTGTGATGCTTTGCTGGAGAACCAAGTCTTCCACAGAAGACATGATTTGCAGACTCACCAGCACTCCCAAAAAGCATTCCCCAGATCTCGAGTCCACCCGCTGTTACCCAACTCAACTCTCAGGGGGACTCTCAGGGAGAATTGCTGTGGGAGGAGGTAGATCCACTTGTTTCAGTTGTTGACTAGGGCTTCGGACAGTCGGGATTAACAAAGGCGAGCGTTCGAGGAGGCTGGTGAGTTTTCTGCAACTGCGAAGAGGTCATCTTTCAGGACCTTCTCTCGACAATCTCTTCCCTCTGTCGACTGGATACCACGGATATCTGGATGTTTCCAGAAGCAGTTCATTGGTACTGCCAGCTGTAGAAGAAACAGCACTGTGGCCAGGGGACAGCCCTGGCGGACGGACTTGGTCCGGAAGTAGTGGGGCATATGACCGCTGACAAGGACTGCAGAAGTAGATGCAGTGTACATGGCGATCACCCTACGACACCTAAAACCCATTCTCCTCAGGGTATGCCCCTCTGAGATAGCGGTGGGGAAGGTGGGACTGTCCGAAGTTGGGGCTGTTATGGCTGCCTCTCGGTAATCCATATCGGCGGAGGCAGCTTCAGGACAGGGTGGAAAGGAGGGGAGGGGAAGATTAACCGTAGGTGTAACATTATCATCATCCATGTTATATCATGCATCCTGGTTTTCTGAAATGCTGGGCGGCATCTGGCGTACCTCCTCATTCAGGATATAGATTTCAGAGATGATTGAATCAGTACGATATCTGCAGAGTTGCCTTGTTCTGTGCCCCTGGTTCGTCGATGCCAGGACGATGCTGGCCGGAGCGGGGCGTTGCCCTGTAACCTGCTTTGGCAGGGGTACGAGGCTTTGTAGAGAGATCTGGGGTTTTGCTGAGGGAGGAAGGCAATCCAAGTGACGAACTGGGGGGGCTGCCTTGACGACCTATGGGGCTAGGAATAGTCTAGATGGCGAGAACAGGTCAGCTATGGCTGACAGTGGTTAGGAGGGCATAGTCTCCGAGATGTAAGGTCTTGGCATAGGGAGGGCTAGGAGGTGCTCTAGGAGTAGGAGGCCAGTGGTGCTGGTATAGCATAGTCTTCTAATGTTTTACCGTAATCATCATCAGCGTAATCATCTTCATCATCATCATCATCATTAGTTTCAGTATCTCATCATTGTCATTTTAAGCTTTCTGGTGTTCTGGAATTTTTGGACAGCATCTAGTTTTCTTCCACATCCCGGATATAGGATTTCAGAGATGGTCGAACCCGGACCGATATCTGCAGAGTTGGTTCTTTTCTGTCCCCCTGTTTTGCCGACGCCAGAACGATGCTGGCCGGAGCTTGGCCGTTGCCGTGTGACCTGCAAAGGCAGGAGCGTGAGGCCTTGTAGAGAGATCTGGAGGTTGCCGAGGGAGGAAGGCAATCCACTGGTGAATCGGCGGGGGTTGCTCGGTGGCGAGGAGAGATCAGCTATGGGTGACATTGGTTAGGTTGGTTTTGTCTGGGATTTACAATGTCCTAGTACAGGGAGGGCTAGAAGTTGCTCTGGGATTAGGAGACCAGAATTGTTGACATAGCATAGCTGACTACAATTAATACATTTTTTTTTATCACCATCAGCATCATCATCATTAGTATCATCATCATCATCATCAGGATCATCATCATCATAGTCACCACACGAGGGACGCTGAGCCTGGTTCTCAGCAAGTTCGGTTCGGTTTCTCCGGGCAGACTGAGGGAAAAAAAAAAAAAAAAGGCGCAGCCTACATGATTGTAGGATTTCTCCAAAACTAGCATGAGGGCTGGTACGTCAATTCTCAGCCTGTATCAGTTAAGTGGCGGTTGTTGACAAAAATAGAGACATTGTAACGTCAGTGCATCATACATAGCAAATGGAATTATATGAGAGTCATGGAGCACTATCCTCTCTCTCTCTCTCTCTCTCTCACACACACACACACAAACACAGACACAGACACACACACACACACACACACACACACACACAGAGAGAGAGGCCGGTACTCCAGCTGGGTAGACCTCTGAATTGGGCTTGTTCCTGTACGGCAAGGTTCGTGCGCTTCCACTTACATTGGGGCTGGGGGGTTGGCACAGCCTTGGTGCTTGTCACTGCTGTCTGGTCCAAGTTGCCCTCGATACTGGTAGGGTGATGGTCCTGACTCCTGAGTGCTGGTCACTCTGAGGTAGGATAGTAGGGACATGGGGTGCGCTGAGAGTAACAATGTGGGGATGGGGATGGTAGGCGGCGTATCCTGTTAGGACAACCATTGTCTGCCGCTGCAAAATCATCGTGTAGGTCTGGTCCTTGGCCTCCACAACACGCTGGGCATAAAAAAAGGTAGAAAAAGGACAGGAAGAAAAGGTTCAAGATCATCATAGAAACCAAGAATAGGAAGAGGCAAATAAGACCAGGTACATATAAGCCAGTCTCTCAAAAGGACCACCAGAGAAATTCTGGAAAGCCTGGACTTGATACAAATTAGAGAGCTCACGCCTGACCTCCAAAACAACTGCCTGACCTCCAAAACAACTGCAAGAAATAGAACTGCTACTTCTCTTTCAGTCCACCAGCGTAAGTATGAACCCAAAGCTTTTTTCTCTTGGGAAAAAAAAATGTTTCGAAAGGAAAAGTCCGAGAAGAAAGAACAATAACAAGGAAAAAAATTAAAGGAAAAGGAAAAGAAAAAGAAAAGGGAAAATTGATGGAGTGCCTTGAAAGTGCACTTCATCAATTTTCCCTTTCAAGTTGCGTAATTGGGGGTATTTCGCAAAGTCTCGCTACTGCAATTGGGGGTATTTCGTTAGATACTCGTAAGGGAAATGGGTTTGGCGAAATGCCACAATTACAGTAGTGTGAGACTTTGCAAAATACCGTTGTCCCCAATTACGTAACGTGTCTTTGTGTCCTAGTATTTTATGCTTTTGGACCCTGCAGATTGCAAGAGAGAAATGGATGGGCCCCGTACAGCAAAGAAGGGCCAGGGCATATGGCAAAGCTGCCAATGAGCGTGACAGGGGCAGATGCAGAAGGTTGGAGCATTTCCGTGTACCCCTGTGCTTAACGGGTATCTCATGAAATATCCAAACGTTTAGGGGTATTTCAACAATTTTTCCAAAAGAAAAAGGAAAAGGAAGGAAAATGAGAAAGAGAAAAAGAAAACGAAAAGAAACTGCACTAAAGGAGGAGAAAAAGGAAAATACAAGGAGAGGCTTCAACACTCCTTTCAGTCTACTGCCCCTATTCATGCCGTTGCCCCTAACATTCCTAAGCCCCTTTGCAGGATCTCCCGCCTTAAACGACCAGTCCATCACCCCCTGTACTGTCCATTTTTTTTGTCGTCAAGTACCGGACCAAAAGCTACAGTGTTCGGGCGCGGGACAGGCTCGGCTAGCGAGGGCCTCTGGGCCTCAAAAAGTCTTGGGTGGCACTACTGGGTCTCTGGAAAGGGCGGTGCAGCTGCTGGTGGGAATTGTAATGGGCGGGCGGCGCATGTGAAAACACGCCGCCCGCCCATTTGAATCCCTGCCAGCAGTGACCGAAAAAGGGAAGACACTGGCGGGAATTCAGCAGCAGGAAACTCGAAAAAAAAAAAATAAGCAGAACTCAAGTCTTCATGCGAGGGCACTAAGAAATGGGGACCCATACATACCGCTGGCAGCTCACCGTCTCCACCATCTCGGACAGGAGCCAGAACATGGGGAAGAGGGTGAGCATCTCCATCGGCCAGAGGTAGTGCTTTGGCGGCGAAGTGTGATTTTGTGTGTGTGTGTGTGTGTGTGTGTCGCTGTGTGTGCGTGCGTGCCTGTGTGTGTGTGTGTGCGTGAGAGAGAGAGAGTTGGTGGCGGCTTCGGCGGGAAATAGGGGTCAGAGGCAGGCGGGGTGTGTGGGCTCGAGGCCGATCAGGCGGGCATCGAGCGGCATCTTCCGGTGTCGGGCCACCTTGCAAGCGAGAGAGAGAGAGAGAGAGAGAGAGAGTTGTCCGCCTTTGTGCACGTGGCGGCTTCAGGCGGTAATTCGAGGTTGGAGGCAGGCGGTGTGTGTGGGCGCGACAAGAGGCAGGCCGCAACTCTTGTCATCGAGCAGGCGGAATTTGTCTTCCGGCATCGGGCCATCATGTGCGCGTGCACGAGAGAGAGAGAGAGAGAGAGAGAGAGAGAGAGAGAGAGAGAGAGAGAGAGAGAGAGAGAGAGAGAGATTTGCCGCAACGCCTGGACGAACCTAGCAGGGAACTTGCTCAGGATCATCCCCGTTCACGCACACACACACACACACACACACACACACAGATTTCCGCAACCCCTGGAGGAACCTAGCAGGGAATTCAGTCAGGTTCATCCGTGTTCACACACAGAGAGAGAGAGAGAGAGGCTGTCGGCTTTGTGTGCAGAGAGAGAGAGGCTGTCGGCTTTGTGTGCACAGAGAGAGAGAGAGAGAGAGGTTAGGGACCGTTGTTTTTTTTTCCCTTTATTTTTCCACGCACGACCTTGGCTTCCTTTTCCTGGCAGGTTCATCCCCGCGTTTTCTATGTGTGTTTGTGTCTGTGTGTTTGTGTGTGAGGGCGAGAGTGAGAAACGTGAGGAACCGTTTTTCTTTTTTTTTTTTCGTTGTCTTTCTACCACGAATGCCCCTGCTGTCCTTTTTCCGCCAGGTTCATCCCCCCGTTTTGTGTGTGTGTGTGTGTGTGTGTGTGTGTGTCATATTCGGTATACACTAAAAAAGAGCATGAGTGTGCCAGACTGTTTCGTCGGACTTTCACCAACTCATCAGGAGGTTGAACCCGGACAGTCGGCCCAGGATTCATTTCACTGATGGATAAGGACTCACCACATCCTCCCAGAGTTAGCGATACCCCAAAGAGAGAAAAGTGGTCGACTTTACTAAGTCTCACACCAACCTTGCAATCCTAGCAGGTCGGAACCTGGTCCAAACCCTTGACAAGAACGGAAGTCAGTCTGAGAAACGAGTCTGACACTGTCATAAAACCCACTCTACACACCCACTCAGCCATGGGCACCCAATGGCGTGTGTGTGTGTGTGTGTGTGTGTGTGTGTGTGTGTGTGTCACAGTCGTTTCTCAGGGTGTGCTGCGCCTCCCTCTTCTCCATATGGATGCTGCCTGGGGCGGGGTAGTGACTGGCTTGTGGGGAGGAGAGTTGGGCTCGACCGTTTGGAGGGGGAGGGGAAGGGCTCTCCCTTGACGTTGAAGGTCTGAGACCGTTATTGTGTTTTTTTTTTACTTCAGTGTTGCCTTCGGGGACAGGACCCGTCCAAATAAGAAGGATAAAAAAAACAAAAAAATGTTAGGCGTGTACTTATTTTTCCTTTTTCTTTTGTGTCAGCATACACTTTAGGATTCGGAAACCTATCGCAAAAAAAAAAAAGAACATATGGTGGGCCTTGATCCCCAATATCAATGTGTGTTCCACACACACACACACACACACACACACACACACACACACACTCCTTTTTTCTACTCCAAAAGGTAATGGTTATATATTTACTTTCCCCTTTTCGCTTCTGTTGTAGGACTGCCAGGGTGGCAGGGAGTGCAGTATGGGCCAAGGCCTCTCTTTCTTTTTTTTCCCGTACAAATTCGCTGTACAGAACTGGATAATGAGACGCATGTTCATCCTGATAAATAAATTGCTTCTCTCTCGTACTCGTTTTATGTTATTATGTTTTTTTTAATTTTTATTTTGGCTGAAACAGCGGATTGTTTGATCATATACAGGTCCGGTGGCCATGGTTGACATTCTTGTTTTCCAGGCTGTAACTTTGCATGCGCAATGAACAGGAAGCTTGCAGAAATAAAAGAGAAAAAAAGGAAAAATATATTCTTCGACTTTCAAAAACAAAAACAAATCTAGACATATGCATAACAATATTACTAATCATATGGGTGAGTGATAGTCTACTTTGATTTTGGTTAAGGTGGATTATCACTTACAGTGGGATTCTACAGACTGTTGAGGGTTCAGCCTCCTGATGAGTTGGTGAAACTCCGACGAAGCAGTTTGTCACAGCCCCTCGTTTGTTGTCCTCTTCTCCCTCTCTGCCTACGGTTTACCGGGCAGTTCTATTTGACGATATATATATATATATATANCGTTTGTTGTCCTCTTCTCCCTCTCTGCCTACGGTTTACCGGGCAGTTCTATTTGACGATATATATATATATATATATATCGTATATATATATACATATATTACCGGGCAGTTCTATTTGACGATATATATATAGTCAAACAAAGCTGCTTGGTAAGCCGTAGGCAGAGAGGGAGGGAGAAAAGGACAACAAACGAGGGGTTGTGACAAACTGTTTCGTCGGAGTTTCACCGACTATATATGAATATATATACTCAATGAATTGGTTCCTTCTTTTATTGGTCTTATATTTTTATCCTTTTTTTTCGTGTTTTTTTTTTTTTTTTTTTTTTTTTAATTTACCAAATCCATTCCATTATAAGAGGAACAAGAGGCCGGGGACCTCACAATTCAACCCGATATTCATGTTTTCAGGGCTGTGCCTATGCATGTACAAAGAACCGGACGCAACACTAACCAGGAAGTTGCAAGATGTATTTGATGTTTTTCACGACGGTGGATTTCTAAGCTCATGTGAAGGGTGAGTCGCTCCCCTTATGATTATTTTCCTTTTTCAATTTCATCATCTTTATACATGACATGAGCACTAAGAATGAATTTGTGGAGAACGGTTTGGACATTGAAGGATTTTGTTGTTGTTTTTTTCCTCGCAGGTTTTTTTTTCCGCATTAGTTGCTGGTTATATTCCTGTTTTCTGAAAGTTATTTTTGTTCATTTAGTCATCAAATTATTATTTGTGTACAATATGGTGGTCGGTATGTTTCTTTCTTTTGCGCAGGTTCAGTTCTTTTGTTTTCGTATCTTGGCTCGTAGTTCTATCTCTGCACTCTTCACATCCATTCCCCTCCCACCCCACTGGGCACCCCAATGGTATCAACACTCTCTCTCTCTCTCTCTCTCTCTCTCTCTCTCTCTCTCTCTCTCTCTCTCTCTCTCTCTCTCTCCCTTACTATCTGTCCAGCAATCTATCGATCATTATTTCTTATTCATGTAGCACGTGATGTAGACAATATTGAAGGTCACGAGGATGTGGATGCCCCTTACTATCAGTCCAGCAATCTATCGATCATTATTTCTTATTCATGTAGCACGTGATGTAGACAATATTGAAGGTCACGAGGATGTGGATGCCGAGCGGTCTCCCGAAGGAGGGAAGACAACCCCTGTAGTTCAACTTCTTTGTCGTTCCCCGAGATTGGCTATACATCACAGCTCGGAGACACATGCACAACATGTGGACGTCCGTGATTCTCGTGCAACTGTTGCACACAATTCTCGAACTCCAGGTGCACAATCACTGGCACATTTGACACCACCACCGCGACCATTGCACACAGAGCCACCTCCCGCAACTGGAATTTTATCTTCATGCGCGGGTGCATGGATTAAGGTCAGTCGCACGCGATCGGTGCCCGACATGCAAGCGAATGCCCATTCCTCTCGTCCTCACCGTACCTTATTCCGGGATGCCGTCGCAATTGGTGGTGGATGATATGCGACTCCCAAGGATGGTTGCCATAACACAACCGTCGGTTGTTGCACGCACTGATGTTCCTGACCAGCGGCAAAAAGAAGTGACTGCTGCCGCAGATCAACAATCAAGTCAAGCGGCCGTAGGGGATACGTTTAAGGCCGTGGTGCATACCTCGCCTGCTCATATGTTATCCACGCAGCCACGGTATCGTCGAGGGATGCAACTGTTTTTCTCTCGTTCCTCTCGTGGACGTAGTGCTCCACCAACTTCACCCGAGATTCCATGTCCACCGCTGGTTGTGGTTGAAGAGCCTTGTCCTCCACAACCGGACCCTGCTTCATGCGGATCGTTTCTACCGAGGGTTGTGATCGTGCTCCTGAAGTGTGTAGTCCCTTTCCTTCTGCTGACGTTGCGGGTAAGGCTGGAGACTGCTCAGACCCTGATCGAGATGGCGCTACAAAATGTAGCGGAGGTTTTCAGAAGTCGTATCCTTATACGGCAACAAACAAGTGCGACTTCAACCACATGTGCTTCAACGAGTTGAAAATTTATCACGTTGTTTTCCTGGAAAGAGCACGAGTCATGTCATTGAGACGCTCTTGCAATGGTTATCGATCAAAATTCGCATATGGAGTCATTTGCTGCCACGCCCACCCCTTCACCATTATTCAAGTAGTTAACCTAGCAGTGGACATGGTCGTGATCCCGGTATACCATGGACGGATGGGTTGGGCACATGCTCTCCCACCGGTCATGTGGCTGAGCGTAGTAGTGTGAAGGATATGATGAGTAAATGGTTTGCCCCTGATCGTCCAGACGTCGTTCTAGTGGAACCTGCGAAGTTGTTGCAATTGCTCGGTTTGCTCGATCTTACATGCCCTCTTCATGGCAGGGAAGCGAGTATTCGACTCGTCGATATATCGTACCCTGACTAGGATAGAGAAGAAGATGGAAGAAGAAGGGGGGGAGCGAGATGGCACAACGCAACTCCCACGGTAGACTCCAACGCACGTACTCCAAACTGTGTGAATGTAGAATGATCTGGAAAACAGATAACAGTTGGGGTATATACCCCAATGGACTGATTGGACTGGACTGGCTGGTACCGACAGAGGTACCGGCCTGGACAGGACTACGCTAAATACAACTCAAGCCTGCGAGAACAGGCCAAGGGGCTGGTCTCACAGGCTAACCAGAGGTCCGCTACACGATCCTCGATCTGTGATGGCCTAGATACAAGCACGCTTCCGCCAAGAAGCGGAACTCTACCAAAGAAAAAGAAAACCTGAGTAGTCTAGGATGCGGAGCAAGCTCCATGTTGAGTCCATGTGATGCAACCTAGGATAGAAAATGTCACAAAAACAACAATGTCACAATGAACAGCCTAAGTGAAAGCAGAAGCAACTAACTAGCATACATGTCATATGAAAGCAGAAAGTAATGACAGCTAAATCCTTAAATGTTGGAGGCAGTAGCCTCAGTCTAGAAACAGCTGACTAGTGTAGAAGTCCTAAGAACAACAAAATCAGAACAACTAAATCCTAGGAAAGTCAGATGCAGTAGCCTCAGTCTGAGAGGAACAAAGCAACGACAAGACAACCATATGTCACAGGAGGAGTGTGTCGCAAACCAAGGGTGGGATGGTCTCTGAGGGTGGCGAATGCAGCCTAGGGGTCTAAAACTCCTAAGGGCATCCACACGTAATGACAGGGGGACACATGTCATCAGACTCAATGAGGGTAGGGAACTGGGAGCGAACAAAACCAATGACCTTAACAGATAGACCATCAGGGCGGGTAATGCTCGACTAAAGGGGTGACCGCTATGGAGGGTCGACCATGAAAGGGAACAAGGGAGCCTGGTATACTGGACGCACCTAGATGAAGCATGCGAGGCTGCCTAACTAGGACGTGGGGGACGACAAAGAGTACAAAAAGTGACGGGTAAGGGAATCATGCAAATGACTCTAAAGGTGGGGAAGTCGGAGCTGGATCCGGAAGCTGGGAAGTGAAGGCAATGCTACGGTCCCGATGCCTATGCGTATACCAAGGGAAAACCCAACTCAGAGGAGTCCGGCGAAGGGAGACCATCATGAGACACAACCAGGGTAAACATCCGATTGCTGCTAAAAGTTTTCCTCTGACGGAGCAGGCTCGACTTCAGTGGTCTCCTCAGCCGAGGGAGGAGGAGGAGGGTCAGTGGGCTCAAGAGGAGCAATCAACCCAGCACGACGAGGACGATTATAGACATACACCAACGCGCGAGCGTATTGCAAGTGCTCGAGGGGCTCCCAAGTAGCCTCCTCATCAGGGTAACCCTTCCAACGTACGAGATACTCTACATGGGGAGGATTGTCGTCGGTGACTCGGTGACCAATGATGTTTGAAACGAGGAACTCCTCGTGGCCGTCCACCATGATGGGTGGAGGGTACTCGTATGGTCGTCCAATGAAACGCTCAGATGGTCTGCGGTAGGGACGTAGTAACGAGATGTGGTAGACATCGTGCACACGAGTCTGGCGTAGGTAGTCGAGCAGCTTCACACGGAAGTTGACCGGGCTAGAAGCTGTATCCGAACCGACGACTTGGAGAATGCGGCATGCGTCAAAGAAGCGACGCCGAAACTTCCGAAGCCATCCGCTTCGAGCTGTAAGTGGTGGGCGTCGATAAGCACATCATCACCGACTTTGAATGGATGATCCATCTTCGATCGGTTCGCACGTGATGCCATGCGAGTCTGGGAAGCGGCTATGTGCTCATGCGTGGTCTTTATGATCGACGTTATGTGTGCAACCCAATTATCCAGCGCGGGACAACTCGTATTGGGGTGCATCTATGATGGTCAAAGAAAGTCCGTGGGAACACAAGGGTGATAACCGAGGTCGCAATAGTAAGGCGACATCCCCGTGGCTAGCGAGACAGCGTGGTTGTAGGCTATCTCCGCGTGGGCAAGATGAAAATCTCACTGCTGGTCGTCACGAACAATCTTTCGGAGAATATCTCCGAGAGTCCTATTCGTGACCTCGGTCTGACCATCAGTCTGGGGATGGTAAGACGAGGAGAAGCGGAGCTGGGTGTCGTACACCTCGTGGAGCCGTCGCCAGAATCGGCTGGTAAAGCGAGAGTCACGGTAAGATATGATGCTCAGAGGTAAACCGTGGTCACGCACGACTCGGTTAAACACGATGTCCGCCACCTCACATGCACTAATGGCATAGTGGCATGGAACAAAGTGTGCACGCTTCGTGAAGCAGTCGACGACGACCAGGATAGCATCATGACCGCAGGGGGTCGGGCGAAGAGGACCGATAAAGTCCATCGAGATGGACTGCCAACGACCCTCAGGGATGGGAAGAGGTTGGAGCAAACCATAAGGCAAGTGGTTCACACTGTTCACTTCCTGACAGGTGAGACACTCTGCGACGTAGTCCTTCACAAAATCCTTGCGCTTCGGCCAGATGTACAAGCGGCTCACATGAGCCAACGTCTTGTGGAAGCCCATATGACCGACGACTGCCTGGTCATGAAACTCTTTTACTGCCTGGACACGTATGTCCAGTGGAGGGAATGCAAATACAGGGCTATCTGGTGCCCTGTGAATCGTGCCAGTACACAAGACCATTGTCCCCAAGAGAGTAGTTCGGGACGGTCTTGCCACTCCGAAGAGTCGCATGGATGTCCGATAGTTGGGGCAGTGGCGGTACTGAGTGCGGAACTCATCGATCACCGAGTGGTGGACGGTGGTGACTGAGATGACAGCGAGTTGGATCTGTTCATGATAATGGTCAGGGCGGCGGGATAAGGCATCTGCGACCCGATTAGTCTCACCCTTGATGTGCTCAGTGGTGAAACTAAACTCGGATAGGTCGCGCCACCAGCGAGCCTGTCGAGCAGTGAGCTTCGACTTTGTCAGAAAAACCTGAACAACAGACTTGTTTGTGCGCACCGTGAATGGTGCCCCGTGCAGGTAGTGACGCCAGTGCCGAGTGGCATAAACTACTGAAGGTACCTCACGTTCATCAGCAGTGTAGTTTATCTCGGCGGGCAGGAGCTAACGGGAGTAGAAGGCTATCGGACATCAAAATCGCATCCTATGATCCCACACACCATAATATGTGCACCTCAGGGGTCTGTAATGCCTTGTGGTTTCCTTCACATTAGCCCTCTGGTTGAAACATTCGTCTTGCTTCTTTGTCTCTAAACTCACATTCGAAGGGGTCATAATATTTTCTCGAGACTTTATCTGGACATCCTGCAATGATTCAATAAACCTATCTTGATTCTCCTTCCGACAAGTCTCTTGATCCCCTTCAGCTAAGTTACGCGCAACCCTCGCAGCCTTAGCAAACTTACGAGGTTGTTTCAACTGATCGGACTACTCCTCGCCACTTATTTGCACTAGCTTCCTTTTTCCCCTATCATTCTCCTCTTTAGGTGACTCCGTAAACTTGGCAATCATCAACCTTTTTAATTCAACCAAAGTTCCGGAAGCCTGTGAAAGAAGTCCGACGTCAAATTTTCACTCTTCGATGACAAAGTTCAGAATAAAAAAGAACTTGTGATGTTCCTCTCAAAGCATCAATGACGCCAAGTTCTGAAAAGTCTGTAAGAACTCAACAACCTCGATGCCTTTGAAGAGAGGACACATATAATTGAACGTTCCCTTCGTCATCGTTTTAGCCTGCAAAAGACACAAAGTTTTATCAATAATCGAATATAATGTTTTAAATTAAAACCTCGATAAAACCTATAATCTTAATATTTTTTAATATCTTAAAATTCATAAGATCTACATAATGAAATAACTAGATAAATCAATAGAAAAATTATACTCATACTTAGTATATATATATATATCCCTATATCATTTCAAAATGATAAAATCGTTCAACATTATTTATTTAAACATCCGTTGAAGAAAATTATATCACTCGAGTGTCGTTCGACCACGGACAACAGTAGTTTGCCGTTATCCCCAGCAACGACGCCACCAGTCGAGTGCATCGGCCCCCGCCTTTCTTCACGAAGAGGCGGGAGCCCTCCCGGCCATATCACGTAGGAGTTTGAACAAAATATAAGGAAGAGACAACTTGGGGACGATGCATAAATAATACAACGAGCTACAAAAGCGACCGTGGTCGCGTCATGAGGTTGTCACCACCCTTAGGGGCGTATCCCCACCGAGCTACTGACCCACGTGCAAAAACTTTTACGTGCAATCGTAGAGGTAAGTTAGTCGAGGGGGTTTGCTCACTCTCTGCAGTATAGGTACTACCCACGTGCGAAAATTTTTACGTGCAATCGTAGAGGTAAGTTAGTCGAGGGGGTTTGCTCACTCTCTGCAGTATAGGTACTCGCGATTAAACGTATATTGAACCCGGACGTCGTTCTTCACTTAGGGCGCTGATCTCCTAAGGATGAAGCGTACGCCGGAGGATTAGGGAGGTCTCAACCATGTGTGAAAACCACAACTCAATCCTAGTCTCTTACTCACATACTTATATATTGCCTCTAGTGCCAGCGGCGTGTCTGGAG
>BFEA01000113.1:1756551-1777010 GCA_003427395.1 Chara braunii | reverse complement strand
CTTACAGTGTAATCAGTGAGGGGATTCTACAGACTGTTGAGGGTTCAGCCTCCTGATGAGTCGGTGAAACTCCGACGAAACAGTTTGTCACAGCCCCTCGTTTGTTATCCTCTTCTCCCTCTCTGCCTACGGTTTACCAGGCAGTTCTATTTGACGATATATATATGTATAATTTATCCAAACGAACTCACACCTGCCTAAAACAATATATATATACACAAAGTCGTTATTTCAATCAATCATCTCGACAATCATTACTATGAAAACATAGCACAATGTTTAATATAGTTGATTTGGTCTGATGAAAAAATAATGCTAATGTAATCCCTTCTTGTCGTTAATATAACCTCGAAAATAAAGCTTTCTTATCAAGATATACAAAGATAACTTTTTCAATCCTTCAAACAAAATCTCATAGTTAGACCCTTTTTATTAAATCTGTTTTAAGAGTCGGGTTTTCAGGTTGCCCTGTAAGTTACAACTTGAAGTTTTTGTACTTGTCTTCTACAAAATGTCTAAGGGTGACTTCAGACTGATGAAAAGTATTTGTTTTACTTTTCTTTTCTCATCTATTTACCCCTCAATGCCAAGGCATGATAGTGAAATCATCGGGGTAGTCCGAATACTATCCATCCGGCGGTCCTATCTACATGAAAATTTTTGTTTCTATTTTTGTTTTTTAGATTACCTCGTGAAACCATGAGTCAACGGGATTAGTGTACGCGAGGTGTTTTCTGGAATCCGAACAAGATTTTCAGAAGACGGTGTCTAACCCTGGTAAATTTATCGTCCTCCATGCACCTGAGCCTCCAATAAATTCAATCTTGCAATCTCATCGTTGTCAAATACCAAGATCGTTGTCCGTCCAGCTCACATAACTCTAACAATTCGAGTACCATAGAGGGAGGTCATACGTAAGGCTAGTGTCCACACTATAACTTAAAGATGCCGGCTTAGTCCAAATAAGTGTCGGGTCTCTATGTCCCGGATCCGGATGACACCGAAACGTCTACCGGAAGAGTTAATCCTAATACTCACAATGACTCGAGAGAGACATTGGACTTGGGAGGTTACTTGCGCGGTGGAAATACAAGGTATATCCATAAAACTCCTCACGAGTTCGGACTGTGTTGGCCCGAAAATCCGCGCGAGTATTAGGGGAAAATCCCTTGCCATTTCGAAGTAACCCGATGAAGTCGATCCACTCTCCCGCAAAAACTGCTCCGCTCCTCTGATAAGATCGTCCTCATGTGTGTTGCGAACCAACAGATACCTTGGGACTGTCAAATCTCGTTGTGCCCCAGACATATGTGAATCAGAACAAAACTGTGTTAGTCGCTTAATTGTTCTATGAGCTCGTCCTCCTCGTTTTGCCAACCATATTCGGAGAACTGCTCAATACGTAGGATGGGGAAGCTGTTGGCACTCTCCCTTCTTACATGGTATATACCAAAAAATGGACCTTGTCGTTAGGTTATCTAAAGTACGAGACGAACAAACATTAATCTGATTTCGGGAATCTCGTCCATTTGAGGGTTTATCTCGTAAGGCCGCATCACTACTAAGTTCATGTTCGCGAAATCACGTTCAGGCAGCGGTGACGCGAACTCATAGTGAAGAATATCCAATCCAACCCTCGTCCTAAAGATGAAGCGTCTAGGGGGATTTTGCGTGCTACCACCCCAGAATCGCTGAATATCCTCATTTGAAAACAACTCATATGGGTTGTAGACAACTCACCCTATTTTGTTTAACCTCTCTCTGGGGATGCAGCCCATTCTGCCGTTGCGTCGAGGTTACCATAAATATGAAAAACCGCCGCCTGATGTCATCTGAAAAAAAAAAAAAAAAAATGGTAAACACGATAGACTTAAAATATGTTCCTACGATTTATCGGTTCAAGTCCGATAGTGAGCGTACTCGCTTGGTGAAAATGAGAAACACGACGGAGTCTTTTTGTAGGATATTTGGGCAAAGATATGATAATCCGCACAAATAGGACTCCATACTTGGTTACCGGATGCTATGGAGGGCCCTACCCCAGTATCAGCTCTGATTTATGCAGCTACTATGGTAACAGCAGGTGTTTTCATGATGGCAAGGTGTTCTCCCTTATTTGAATATGCACCCAAGGCTTTAATTGTGATTACTTTTGTGGGAGCTATGACATCATTTTTTGCGGCAACTACAAAAATTTTACAAAATTATTTAAAAAGGGTTCTCCCAAAATAAATCAGTATATATGGCGCCTCTTCCTCGGCCGAGCCAGAACTCGGATCTCAGAAGTCAGGCCGTCTCCACCGAATCGGGAAAGCACTCCCCCGTTAAAACGGTCCACTCTGGGTCGATAACATGGCCGCAACGAACCCCCGCCCCAATTTTTTTCCTAGAGCGAAAGAGCCATCAGACTCAGAATTATAATGACTACCCTGGACATCTACGCGAAGGAACAACTTAGACGAATTAGAAATGCAGATGAGGAAGGAGTTAAAGTCTAAACTCGTTTGGATGGGAAATAGGTTGAGAGGGTCATTCGTGATAGAAAGGGAACCTTAGTGTTCCGCATTTATTTTTCGACCCCGGTTACTTTCCTCATCATGATCTGACTGTTACTTTATCATACAGGTGAAGGCCTTACAGAGAAAGGGTGGAAGAAACATTCAACGTTTTCACCATTTCAATCAGCAAAACTTGAGTTCCTCTCTCAACACTTTTTTCTTTTCACAAACTTCCATGCAAAGTAACGTCAATATTTAACGAGTTCAACCACGAACGCATTGCCCAAGTCAGACCTAGAGTCCCACACAAACATGCCCCGTCACATTTTCTTTCCCTTTAGCCTTTCCCTGAGCACGCAAAGAAAAAAAAGAGAAGGGTTATACAACGTGAGGGTGCACACAGGTGTGAGGGATCCGTGCCAACCACTGACCTTGAGTAGCATAAAGCCTGACTAAGACCTCGTGTAAGAACTTAAGTAACGAGCGCGCCTCAACTAGGAGACCGCCGCTTCAAGTATAAAATGCGCAGGTTACTAATCCCGGTCGACACCCAACTCACTAGTATAAAATGCTGCAGTCCAAGATGCGAAGGTGACAAGTCCCACTTGGCTCCAAGCAGTCCCACGTTTGTGCTAAATAATTCTAAGTGGTCCACGATGGTACCAACTGGTACCAAGTGGTTCGCGGCGATACACACTAGTGTCAAGTGGTCCCAGGCAGTTCCACGTCCTCCTTTCTCACTTCAAGATGATGTCGTTTGTCAAAACAGTCTCTCTTGGCTGTCACAAAAAAAATAAAGGACCGCCTGACTCACTCACGTTCCCCACCAGTCCCACTGGCCCCACCTCCCGCCTTCTGCTGACGTCGAGGAAAAAAATAAAATGTCTCCTCCCACTGGTTTTCACTCAATAGTGGTAATTTAGGACGTCGCCACCGACAACCAGCACTTTCCTTCCACTTAGTTTGACATGACGGCCTTGAATTTCGGCAGCATAACGCTGCCAAAATTATCACTCTTGGCTTCAAAAATTTTCGGCAACGCTTTCCCGCAGTAGTGGGGGAAATAACTTGCCGTAATTTTGTTGAGCCTGGTGTTGCCGGTAATAACTTTGTCGTCTGTCGCTTACCGCCGTAAAAAATTGTTAGCACCTCCCCACGCAAGTGAAAAAAATGACTGGCCAAAATTAGTAAAATTTGGGCCCTATGCCCAAATTTCACTGTGTTGCACCACCGTAGTCCTGCAGCGTCCCTAGGTCAGTCTCGTGGGACCAACACCAGCCAAAGGGGAGGGGAGGAAAGTGCTCCCTGCCTTGGCTATGGCTGCCCAGCTCCTCTGCTCGCGCTCCTGTACAGGTCTCCAACCTCCTCCCTTGTTGCCTCAGGGAACACCTCCAGCAGCTAGTAACACTCAAGTATGTTCGTCACACACTGGCATCACGAGTGCTTTGTGTAGCAGCTGGGGAATAACTGCCTGTTTTATAGCAGTTGAGGAGGGCTCGACGTCACTCCTGCCCCCAGGCAAAATCGCGGGCTCGCAGTAAGCCCTTGATTTTGCCAAGATCCAGGGCTAACTTTGACCACACCACAACCGCAGCCTTAGTGAGGGCAATTTCTTTAACTGCCTCATTTTTTTTTTAATTTTCTTTTGCCCAGCTATCTCATAATTTCACGAGATAGTTGGGCTTCTGCCATTTTCAAAAGTGTTTTTCTTTTATTTTTCTGATAAGGGGTTGGGCCTTTTCAATTTGATGTACTTGGACCTTTTTTCCAGGGCAGATACATCGGGGAAAAGGTTGTACTTAGCCTTTTCCTTTATGACCCCTCAATTTCCAGATTCCCTCTAAAAACAGGAGCCTGACAATTACCTCTGGCAGGTTCTACCAGAGGTAATACCTCGTGAGGACAAGTGTCCTCACGAGAATGCAAAAAAAATAAAGAAAAACAGACAAGATAAAAATGCAAATAAAACTAACTATAACTACAATGCACCCAACCCTTACTTCAGCCACGTGCATGATGTTCAAACCTACAGCACTTCCTCCTTTTCCTCTGCCCTCCCCTGAAAACAGGGAGGGCAGTTGCAGGTTGGGAGAGGTAGGGAAACAACTCGTGAAAATTCACATGTTCAAATTCTGACAGGCTTAGAGTAGGGTTGTAAAAAGTACCCTGACTTTGATGATTTTTAAAAAACCATTTGCCGAATGAAAAAATCTGAAAAACGTCACGCGCATGACCTAGGTGCCTGACTACCTACAAAAACAATTTTAAGGCCGACAAAATTGTTCTACGCCATCAAAACAATATTGGCGCAAACAAAAAAATACAGATTTTCATAAAATTTGATCCCGTTTTCTCGTTTTTTTTCTTTTTTTTCTTTTTTTCTTCCCCCCCCTGACAACGGGGAGGCAGCCGGCAGGTCGGGAGGAGTAGGTCCTCTTCCCTCCCATCTTCCCATTTTTCTCTCTCTCCCTCTTCACGCAACTCCCATAGTTCCTCCTCCGCGCGTGTGTCGTGAGCCGCGAGATTTAAGATCTCGCGGTCACGAATATTCGTGCCTTTTGAGTGAGGAGCTAAACATGCTTCCACACAGCCTGAAAAGGTTGTTCTTCTGCCTTTTGTTTCCACGAGGCTGTTGCCTCGTTTTTATTTTGTTTCCGTTTTTTTTTTTTTTTTTTTTTTTTTTTGAAGGATGTCAGTCATTACCACGCCTTGCTGGCGCCTTCCCCCTTCCCTTCCAATGCACGGACCTGAGTTTGATTCCCATTTCTCGATTTGTGTGTGTCATCTTTGTGCAGGGGCCATGCTGTATCCGCGCGACCAGTTTTGGCCGTGAGATCTTGCAATCTTGCGGCTGAAAATGATCACGCCCCACACCCATTCAGGTGGGTTGTTCCCAAAAGGAGCTAGCGCTAGTAGGGCGCATTCATATTCGATCCCGGTATCTGCCGAATGAGAGTCGTGCACTGAAACCTACTGGGCTAGCTCCTGTTTCACGTTGAATAGGAGCAACTCTTCTTTATGAAGAGTTGTGCCTTGCGCAGTTAGTCAACCAGTGGCCTAGTAAACCTTTGTTTGCCCCACCACTCAAACACATAGTCGCCTGCCCCTGATGCAAGCGCACTCCTATTCCCCATAGGGTGGGACGTGAACTCTTCATCTCACTGGTGCCAGTTCGAGTCTCAGCGGAGCAAAAATAGGTCTTACGTCCCAAGTTTTGCACCGCAACTGTCAACACGACGCGACCGTTTTTTTTAGCGTACTACCTAGGCCCTGAATCACGCGGCTTAATAACCGGGATGTCGAGCGCGTCGGTCCCGCTCCCGGCCGCGTCACGCACGATTTTGCATGACTTCGTCGTAGAGCGTTGCCGCTCTGGCCGAGTGCACCAGCTATACCCCTTGCGAACCCTGTCGGCGCGAACACCCTTACAAGGGTATTCGCGCGCACATTTGTACTTTACACAAATAGCGCCTGAGGGGATGCTAGAAACCATAATTAATATGAGTATCACTCGGTCCACGCTCGACTGATTTTAGTCAGACGGCGGGGCGTGCGAGGTGAGATTAGAGGGTGTGTGGACGAGCTAGTTTAAGGCGCGGCAGAAGTTGGCAAGGTTCTCCAATCTTTGTTGCTCTCTAAGTTGTGCGTTCGTCAGCCAGAGTTTGAACTCCATTTTATAAGTGGAGGAATCCAAGACTACCCCGGCTCCGCCTTTCTCGACCATCCATGTGAAGATCGTTGTACTCTTGGCAACATACGAAGCTACATTAAGGTTTTCAATCTTTATTCTTCCTCTCCGGAAATTCGCCTCGAAATCTCCTGCTTGTATTCTCTCATCTTCGTACGCTCTAATAAGGTCTTCTTTTATGTTTCTTGGTAGAAACCTTGCCGGTTCTCTGTAAATAATTGTTATTGTTCTCTCCTTTAGCCATTGGACCTTCAACTTGTCAATTGACTCCTTCACCTTGAATCTTACATTTCGTCCATCCATTGTCATCTCACCCGGGCCAATGTCGCTGGGGAGAAGTCCATCCTCATAGCAGAGGCGAAGCAGTTCCCTAATACGGTCATCATACTCCCGGTCCCCATGAGGGGAGGGAGGAGACCGTGGTCCCCGCCTCTCCTGCGCAGGTCCATCTTCCGGTTCCATCTCATCTCGAGTTCGATAAGTGGAGTGAGTCGTATAACACCGGGGCGTCGGAGGGAGGTCAGGACTACAGTGTGTAGCTTTCGAGGAGAAAACGATGTGAGTGGCGGAAGAGTATGGAAGAAGTCCTTCTACAGTAAGATTACAGAGAGAGGGGAGTCTGTGGTATTGCGTGTGTGGGGCTAGCTATGCTGTTCACGTGAGATCAAAGCCACCATGGGAGAGGACTGTCGTCAAACTTCCATGTTCCCGTGACAAGGCACGAAGTGGGTGACGTCACCTTCCAGACCGTCGTCGCGTCGATAGCGGAAGTTGTTGAACAGGTCTCCATTGCCGGTTGGTACAGTGCCTGGTCCTAGCGTATGAGCGTCTGCGGAAGCGCTTCGAGCCCCCCCTCCCAGTCTCATTGATTTGGCTACCTTAGGGCTGCGTTCCCAGCGCCCACGTGGTAGACAATAAGAAGATTATTTACTTTATTTTCCCGCCTTTTGGCACAGTTGTAAAAAACTAAACTACACGGCGCATGTGGGGCGAGACCACGGGGAGAAGGGCGAAAATGGCCCGGCTATTGCAGATGACCTTACAGTGGCATGTGACAATAACTCTTCCTCTCTGCAGGAATTGAGGAATGTAATAGACACCTATTGTGATTTGTTCGAAGCTTCTATTAGCTGGGATAAATCTACATATTTTCTTCCCTATTCCCGGGAGTTGAGTGTGGATTGGGGTTTAAAAAGGGTGCCTGCCAACTCCTCTGAACGTTTCCTGGGAGTGCAGGTTTCTCTGTCTGACTCTTCTGCTGTTCAGGATTCAATGTTGGCGGATAAAGTAGCGGCAAGGATCTCAAGCTGGGCTCGAAATTTCAAGCTGTCACTTTTTGGAAGAGCCCTGGTATTGACAACGACAGCCTTCTCTATATGCTGGTTCCCTCTTTAAGTTTATCTTTTGGGAGAGAGGGTTTATGCTCATATCAAGAAAGATGCAGCCCGCTATTTATGGAAACCTGCAGCAGAGGCTCAACAGGGCTTTATTTGGAAAGTGGCATGGGATACCGTGTTGACAGCAAGGTCTCGGGGCGGTCTGGGTATACTTGACCCGGCCCAGCAAAACTTGGCCCTGCTTAGTAAGTGGGTGATCTCGGCAGTATTTGGCTCCCGTTCGAAACTGTGGATCCGGGTAGCAGAATATATTTTCACTAGGGAATGGGGGCTTGTCGAGAGCGTCTGACGTGTGGCTGTGCTTTTTTATCCCCTCTTTCACATCAAGAAGACCAAAGTCGAAGTTCTGGCATAACATTCTTTATGCCCGGAAACAAGAGGGGAGGTCTTAAATCAAATTTTATTCGAAAATCCCCATATTAAGGCTGACAACGTTAGCCTGAAAGCAGATGGGAGCCCAGGCTCCTTTGGTAAAGCATGGATAGAAAAAGGAATCTCTCAGATCAAGGATCTGTGGGATGTGGACCAGGAGACTTGGGTGTCTATAGACACCCTGAGAGGGAAACTCCGCAGATTGCGGAATGTGGAAATCCATTACGAGACTCTGCGAAATGCTATTCCAGCCTATTGGATCTCACTGCTGCCGAGATCTGTGGAACAAGGACCGGGGGCTTGGCTGCTAGACCCTGAGGATAATGGGGGAGTCTTGAGGGTCATGGGTCCGGACTTACCCCAGGGCATAAAAGTCCAAGTATGGAAAAGGAAGCAGAGGGTTGCTGCTGAGTCTCCACTTATTATGGTAGGAGAAAGGACCATTCCTTCAACGGTAGACTTGGTGGAATGCCGGGTCCACCTTAATTTGTCGGCGAAACAGGAATCAGTCATCCTTATGAGTGATGATGCATCAAACATTCATATAGAGCCTCTATTATACGGATGGCGAGACGGGCCATAGTCCAATGTTCAGATACCAGTAATTGCTTATAAGCCAAAAATTGGTGTCCAGGTGCTGAGGGCCAAAGTTAAGAAGTAGCCTGTGATGGCAGCCTCAGAGCGTTTGCCTAAAGAGTCGGGCTTTGTCCTAGGGAACTTGGATCTTTTTGGTCTATGGACGACATTGAAAGTGATGGTCTCACAAAAGCAGGCAGGCCTGATTTGGCTGCAATTGCTTTTACTCACCCCCTCGGCAACATGGTTAGCATCTAAAGGAATGGATATATCCCGGCAGTGTGTTCGCTATAAGTGGGGCTGGGAAACGGCGGCCCATATCTGGCTATACTGTCCTTATTCGCTCCAGGTGTGGGAGTGGTGGAGAGAGAGACGGAAGGCAACGGCGGGACCTGATTTCATATGGACGCAAGAATGGTCCCTCTATGGATTGGCCTCACCAAACACGGATTTTCTCTCAGGCTGGGGTTATGTGGCGCTGGCCTGTCGAGGAGCAATCATGGAAACGTTGTGGAAGTTTCGCAATAATGCAGTGTTCAAACAGGAATCAGTCTCCCTGCTGCAACAGATAGCGATTTGCAAGTCCTTGATCAGACAGACAATCAGTGTTGACTGGTTGGCAGCACGTTCGCAAATACGGAAGAACCGGTTTTGGTTTTCACAGTCATGGGCCAAACGTGGTGGGCTCGTGTCAGTTTCCGCAGAAGGAAATATGAAGTTCGCAGATTGGCTGCACTCATAGCAAACTAAGACGACGGTCAGGATTTGAGATAGGATTGAGGGCCGCTTTAGGCCACGAAGAATATCCTTTTGGTTGTATTGGTGTATGTAATGTCATGGCATTATGGTAGTTGTTGTACCTTTTTTTGATAGTTATTCTTTCTTTTTGAGATCTTCACATTCGTTTAGTTCACTCTTAGAATGTAATGCAGATGGGTTGTGCTGGTACTGCGGGTGTGGCTTAGTCTATGTAGGTTAACTACTACCTGGTTATGATTTGGAGGAGAAGGTTTTTGTTGCCAGGATAAGGTCTCTTGGGTCCTAGTTGGTCCCATCAAAAGCGAAACTGGGTAATGCTCCCAGAGGTTCTATTTTCCGGGTAAACTGTGAGGACCCCGGCCTCGATTGTGTTCCTTTTTTTTTTTTTTTTTTTTACAGAACAACACACGTCAGTTCATTAACAAATAGCAAGGAGAGGCCGGGGACCTCACAATTCAACCCGGGTTATCTGACAACATCAGCCAGCTTAGCTTACAGGCAATTGCCTGCGGGACCCACTTCTAATGAGTCCCAGTTCCTATTGTAGGTTTTCGCCTATATTTAACCAAATTGCAACTCTAAATACAGTACTTCTGTCTATGGGTGCCTGTGAGGAGCGTCTGCCCCTATCCATACTTTTGCTGTTTACTTTGGACCTTTCAATAACTTTGAAGCTGGACATAATCGATGTCTGGGACTAACACGGCCCAGGGAAACGCATCTAGGACCTACCTAGGCACTCCCCTAGTAGCCTACCGCGGCCCTGATAATCGAGTGCCCTGATTAAATCTGTTCCCAAATCTACTGCTACCAAACTAGCTAAATTAGTTCCCAACTGGACAGTCCCCTTCCGCAAGCCAATTGGACAACACCAGACCCTTGATTGAGTGAATCTCGGCCAGCCGGTGGTTTGCTGTCCATGTACGCATGAACCACCGGATCTGTCTCATGCCTCCTCTGCCCGCCTTGGTCGTCCTTCTCCAGTCCACACGGATGGCTTGCCTCAGCCCCTTTTTGATTGCTCCCTTGATTTCCTTGTCTGAGAACGGTTTCTTTTGAAAACGGGATCTGTTGCGGTCCACCCAGATGATCTGACAGATAATACCCCTCACCACATGCGCCACGTATCCCCAACCTCTGGCCCCTGACATGTGAGCAGGGAGGAAACCCAGTAGAACCCACTCTTCGTTCCACTCCACTCCCTGCCCTCCGAATTCCTTCCAGTGAATGTTCCACCATTGCCACACTCGTTTGGAAGTTGGACATTCCCACCAGAGGTGTCTGGTGGACTCAAAAGGCCACCTGCATCTTGTGCAACCCAGACTAACCTCCATTCCCTTACTTCTCAGCCACACAGCCGACGGAGTTACCATGAGGGAGAGAAACCAGAGTATGCTAACCTGTTTCCCATTTGGCAAGGCACAGAGAGTTTTCCACAGACGCTCGAACTTTGGTGCCGCATCTGAAAGATCTTCCCCCCGGACAGCCTGCCATCGAGGGATTGTTGTCTGGGCCGGCGACTTCAGTTAGCCTTTTGACTGCTGATAGCCCTAGGCTACTGTGTAATTTTGCAGCGTCAACTCCGTATCATTCGCGTTTCTGGCTGACCAGCTCCAGGCCGTCGGGTCAATGGTTAGACATCGTAGTGGGACCCTACCAACCCACGTTAAGGTGAGTCCTGATGGGTTCTTGTGTCTTGTCTCAACCACTCTCGCCTGCGCAGGGTTATCCCACACCGTTACTGTTTCCTCTTCTGCCCTGGACAGAATGTTGGCCGTGTCCTTGCAGTGCCATTTCTCCTCTCGCCTAAAACCGTTGGGGAGGATCTCAATGACCTTCCACAGCGTGTTATTTGGCTCCGAGTTCGGAACATACCACGTACCTGGGGGGTCCAGCCCCTCCGGTCCCAGTAACAGCAGCCACTCTCGGGGGATCGTGTCTATGATTCCCCTCCAATGGACCTCCACTTGCTGAAGACTTTTGAGCACCACTTTTACCTCTGCGAGCGGTTTCCAGCTTCCGAAAATTATGGACCAGAGATCTTCTATGCGGATTACCCCTCTCTTTACCCACGACTGCCCAAATGTGCCTGCGGATCCGTCCGCTTTGAAGGGGACCCCGTTCTGGTTCCGAATCTCCGGGTTGTCGAACAGCAGTTGGAGGAGCACCTCCTCCTTTGTGGATGGAGGTTTCTGTACATCCGGAGGCAGCTTGTTCCATGCCTTCCTGATTGCCTCCCAAAAACAGGACTTTAGTCTCCTCTTTCTGAAGGATGTCATGAACAGACAGGCCCAGGCATCCTTGGGTCTGGCCAACTCCCACTCTCTTGCTAGGATACGCTCAGCTAGGACCACCCAGTGTTCGCTTGGGCCCAGCGTGGCCACCTTTGCTACCCAACCTCTATGTTGTGCTTGGTTCCTGCGTGCTGGGTCCATAAGTCCTAGACCTCCTTCTTCCCGTGGGAAGGAGAGCGTATCGAGGGCCACCTTAGAAATGAATGAGTCGTCCTGTTTAGCTCTTGGCTTCCAAATGAAGCGGGTCACCAGTCTCCTGATCACCTTCAGCACTCCAACAACAATTTCTCTCACCGTTGACACGAACCAGAGGGTGGAGTACAGGGCTACGTTGGTATCCAAAGCCCTCCCTACAATTGAGAGATGCCAGACCACACCCCACGTCCTCAGTCTATTCGAGATCCTTTGCTGTAGTATTTCTCCCTGCGTCGATGCATCAACTTGGAGGCTGATTAGTACACCCAAAAACCTTTCCTCTTCACCCTTCTCAACCCTCTTCATCCCTCATTTTACCTCTAGTCTGAAATCTGTTGGCAACAGGTAAGTGGACTTGTTCCAGTTGACTGTAGCCTCGGACAGGAAGGAATATTCTCTCAGTATGCTCTTCAGAGTTGACAGCGAGGTCTTCGAGTTTTCACTCAACACAAACAAGTCATCCGCTAGTGCCTTGACTTTGCATTCTTCCCTGCTGTGCAGACTCAAGACTCTAACCACCTGGTTTCTGCGGATCTTGTTAAGGAGCACTTCGAGCTGCAGTACGAAGACTAGCGGAGCCAGCAGGCACCCTTGATGGAGTGATCTTGTGAGGACGAAAGAGGTGAATAGATGTCCGTTGATCATTACTGCTGACGTCGAGAAGGTGTACATGGCGATGATCCAAGCGCAGAAACTCCTTCCGAACCCCATTCTTCTCAGCGTAGTGAGGACGAAGGCCCATCCAACTTTATCATAGGCTTTCTCCAGATCCAGCAAGAGAACCGCCATCTCTAGGTTCTCATTTTGAACAGTCTCCAAGGCCTCGATCGCTGTCACGATGTTGTTGAAGATGGACCTACCCTGCACAAAGGCTCCTTGATCTTTCTTCACCAATGTCGGGAGATACTTCGAGAGTCTTTGCACTAGAGATTTAGCGAGGATTTTGTAAGAGACGTTCAGCAGCGATATCGACCGCCAATTCCTCACTTCAGCCTTGTCCCCCTTCTTAAACAACACTTAAATCACGCCGTGTATCATCCCCTTTCCCAATTTACCTCCCGTCGTCACTTCGTTGAAAAGTTTCACCAGCGACTCCCCGAAAGCTCCCCAATTGGCTACGTAGAACTCCACAGTGAGGCCATCCACCCCGGGTGACTTCCCCCTGACCATTGTTTTCAGTGTCTGTGTGACTTCTTCCAGCGTGAGCGGGCGATCTAAGTCCAATCTTGTTATAGTACTTAGCTGGACTGTCGTGCTGTCCCACGTGACAGAGGACCTTGAGAGATCAGAGTTTACATCATCTTGGGGACGTCTCGTGGAGAGCACATCCTCATAGTACAACCTTGCGTACTGCAGCATTCCTGCAGCTGTGCCCGTTGTTGGTGCGGACTCGTTGAAAGGGTGCCTTAGTTCAACCATCTGGTGATGAGATCTGTTGGGCAGTAGCTTCCGAAAGGTATCTTTTATCATCTTGTCATGTGTCTCGATTCCTTTGTCTTTGAGCATCTCGTTCACCATCTTTGTTTGTCCTCCTGAAAGTTGTCCCACTCTTCCAACCTCTTCTCCCGTTCCGCCGCCCACACCATAACTGATATTGGGTGACCTTCCATTCGCTCCTCGGCCTCTTCCACCCTCTTCTTGAAATTGGCCTCCTTCTTGTTTCTCTCTCTCGCCAGGATTCTTGAGATTGCATCAAGGACCCCGAACGTGATTGAGATGCCCCCGTCGAGCCAATCTGTGGAGTCGAAATGTGGTTTTGCTGCTTCCCATTTGGCCATGTGATCTGAGATCCACTCACTCACCCCCGGAACCTTCAAGACTTGGTTGTTGAGGCGGAAGAACCCCTTGCCTCTCTCATCCTCCAGGTGGAGCCGAATATCCGCCACAACCGGTTTGTGCTCAGATAGGGTCTGACTGACCTCCCGGACTGAGGTGATCCTGTCCATTACTTGGTCTACCACTAGGAAGTAATCCAGTCGCCTCCTAGTCACCACTTGTCTATCCCTGCTGAGATGTGAAAACCATGTGTAGCCAGCCTCCCCCGGGTTCAAGATGGGAAACGGATCGGACAGCGCTAGCTCAGCACTAAAGTCTAGGAGAGTTCTGACATCATTCCTGTTTGCTGACGGAGCCCCCGGCCTCAGGGCTTCGTCCAGTGAGACGTTCCAGTCTCTCGCTACCATCAATCTATCCACTTGAGGAACGTGCTGCATGAATTTAGAAAAGAACTTTGTTTTTTTTCCGGGCGCTATTGGCGCGTACACCGTCATCAACGCCCATTCCTCGTTCCCGATTACTACCTTCATCCATGCCCATCTACCCCGTAGGTCCGCCTCAGAGTCTATCACGTGCGCCTGGAGATCCCTATGGAGTAAGATCCCCACTCCCCCTCGGCTACCCTGTGCCGGAGCCCAAATCTGTGGCCCCTCCCACCATCGAACGAACTCCTTGAGTTTTTCTTCGTCTAGTTTAGTTTCTTGAAGAAAAATGCAATTAATTTTCCACTCGTGAAGCCAGCTCTTCAGTCTGCTCCTTTTGGACCTCCCATTGGTGTCTCCCAAGCCTCGGATGTTCCAGGTGGCTGCCCGAATCTTATCCATCCACCGTACTTGTGACCGCCTGCGATTGGATGCGGTTGTTGTGTGCCTGTTATTCGGACTCCCACGACTGCTGTTCCGACTGTACCAGCGACATCCTACTTCTAACGGCGGAGTCTCTTGATCTATGCTGTGACCTGCTTCTTACCGAGCTAGCCTTGGAGAGGGACTTCCACTCTTCTGTCAATTTTCCTGCCAAGAAACTGGAATGCATGTTCTCCTCCGAAGACAACTTCTCGTTGATGTTTAATAGGATCAACGCAGATATGTCCGGTATGACGTTGATGAGGTCTAGCTCCTGCTGATTTCGTTCCCTGACCAGATACATGTGGCACCAGCGAATACCGGACTGGGACAGCAGGCTCGCCGTCTCTTGCGATATTCTCGCATCTAACAGCGGGAAGTACATCTTCGTATATCCTTGGATTGTTTCCACTATCACATTCGCCATCTCGGTATGTGGAATGAGCGTGATCGGGGCATGCGCCCCGAACAGCTTCTTCGTTTCCTCTAAGATCAGCGTCGGAGTAGGGGACCTGTCTATTGGTGCCGAGGAGATAACAGAAACATCTGCTTCGTTTGCGATCGCTAGGAAGCAAATGCCCTGAGCGGAGCTTGTGCAGAGAAGCGGGACCAAGCACCTCTGAACAACTTCCATTTTGTTCCTTTCAAAGGTCTCCGCTCGCTGACCCCTATTCGGAACACGTCTGCTTCCCACTTCCTGTCTATTCCGAGTGCCCTGCCCCGACGCTGCTGAGCTCTTCAGGGAAGATGAGTCATCATCCTGCTGGGACGAGCCGTATCCTTCCTCACAGCATTCACTGCCCCATCTAATCCTTGAGCGGGACGTGACTGAGGTCTTTGATAATTCCTCTTGGATTACTTCTGCTCGAGCTAGAGGATTGCACGGGGTTCTCCCCTGCGCGGCCTCCTCTTCTTCTCTCCGTCTCGAGTTGTGTAATTGGGGGTCTTGCCTCCACGGTTCAGAGATAGCCCCTCTCGCTCTGTGTGGGTCTTCCTTCCATGCGTCCCACCTCGTGCTGCTCGACCTTGTTCTTCATCTGTTCGCCCCTCCCCGGGCATCCCATCTCGAGAAGTCCATGGAGGGGTTTCCTCTCCCCTGTGCTATATAATTCAGTTTCCGCCAGTCATAATCTGCTGAAGGATAGCCTGGGACCGGATGCTCCACCTGTCCAAAATGCCTGCCCTGACCAATCTGTTCTCGAAAACTGCCTGCCCCTGCTCCTGCTGTCCCAGCTGCTGCTGCATAAATCTATGTGCCTGGTAAGCCCCGCTGACCTCTGTCTCTCGTTTGTACCAGTGGTGCTCTTGCCAGTTCCCATGCGTCGAGGGTCCCTGAATCCCTGGGGCAGCACCTGGCCCAGACATCTGAGTGTTGTGTACTCTGTTGTAACCTCCTTCTTCCCCTGGCCACTACATTCTTGCGTTCCAAGGGGTTGACATTGGCAACCCTGCTCCTGGTGATTTTCCTATCCCCACAGCTGGTATCCTTCAGTTTGGTCCCCTCCCTGGGCCCAGGGGTCCGCAGGACCACAGGCCTGGTTGCTAAGCTGCTGTTGATGTTGTGGGAGCCTGGGGTAAATCGAAGTTCCCCTCTGTGCTTCCTGGCAACTGGTTGGACTGATTCCCTGGTTCCATTGGTGGCCGGTGGCTGGTATCTGCTGCTGCTGCAACTGGTGCCCGTTTCGCCCCTCTACTTCCCTGGAGGGCTGCGCTTGTGTGGACTGTCTGGAGATACGAGATACTACTTGTCCTTGAGGATGCTGTCCTGCTGAGGGTGGCGCCGGAACATCTGCTTGTTTGTTGCCTGGGTCCCTGGCTGTTGACCGTTTCTGGTTCTGAAGATGCTCTGTGAAGCAATTTCCACTTTCCAGCAGGTACCTTTTCGAGACTGGATGACCAGCTCATCATCTATTTTGGACTGAGCTTCGGGAGGCATGTCAAACTTTACATTCATTAATTTTGGTCTGTCTTTGTCGTATTATGGTGAGTGCATCTCAAGAACATCTCTGAAAACCCCTCTCACTGCTCTTCTTAGGAAGTAGTACTTGTCGAGCGGAACTCTAAGGGCCAGTATCCAGAACTTCGACTCTGCCTCCAAAATTCGAGCCTCTTGTAATTCTTGTCTGGATAACCTCGACTTGAAGGAGACTACATACACCTTGTCCGCCAATTTGATGCTTAGTTCCTTCTGTTGCACGAGCCAGTCCGCAATCTCCTTCGCCTTTGCCACATAAGAGGCCACGTTCGCACCTTAGAATTTGACTCTGCCCCTGCGAAGCCCGGGTTGGAAGAGTTTCTTTGCATTCCACCTGTTTTCATATGCCCGAATTAAGTCATCCTTAACTGAGCGTTGCAAGTTTCTAGCTTCCCATTGTCTCTCACCCTCAGTCAGACTCGTTTGGATCCCCAACCCTGGGACCATGGACCAACTGCTGGGACTGTACTCATACAGCCGAGAGGATTGCTTCCACCATGTTAGGCCTTGGATTCCGGAACTCACGCCACTTAAATTCCTTTCTTGCCCAAACTCTTCCCCTTCCCACGCTGCTCATGCCTCGTCTTACTGCTACCTTGCTTCTCTTTGGGGTACCACCTCTTACGTGTTAGAATACAGTGCTTCCCTGCCCCCTTTGGACAGCCCTGTGCCTTTTCCCACCAATTAAAACTTCGGATCTGTCACCCCTCCGGTGCCTACACGCAATCTAGCTCTTTAATTTTTTTTTTTACTTTAATGATCCTCCCACTACCAACTCCCTCGAGTCAGCGCCGCTATAAGCTTGCCAGCTAACCCCTTTCGAACCTGAGCAGCGTGTGAGGGAAACAACTTGAGAGAGATCAACAGCCAATTTTGTCAGAAGAAGTAAGTAATTTCCTCTCCCTTTGTGCCCTTTCAAACAAGCTCGACTTTCCCCACTGTAATTCTTTATCACCGCTTGCCTTTCCCTCCCTCCTTAAATCGGGGGACACTGCTTCCCTCGATTCCGAAAACCGCACCATCGACCCGGTGTAGCCGAGCGTCCTAAGGTAAGATCCAACATGTAAGTCCTGTGGCAACTATTGCAGACTCCGGATCCACTTGCTCCTGGCGACTATGTAGCAGATCTCTAGGATGTTGTCATCGCTCAAGTTTCAATCGGAGCGAAATTTTATATGCGCTGCTTTCATCAGGGGAGAGCAATGTCGCGTTTTCCCGTACCTGTCCTCGACGAAGGTCGGACAGTAGGATCGACTTACCTGTTGATGATAAGCGTATATCCGATGGTTAGTGCCAGGAACACGAATGGGTACCTGCATACATTTTGGCCGCACCAGACCGGAAGTATATCTTGTATACATTCATAATCAGAGTGTCGAGTCTTCGTGAACAGAAAACGAATGTGTACAAGGACTCTCTCTCTCTTTCTCTCTCTCTCTCTCTCTCTCTCTCTTTCTCTCTCTCTCTCTTTCTCTCTCTCTCTCTCTCCTCTCTCTCTCTTTCTCCCTCTCTCTCTCTCTCCTCTCTCTCTCTCTCTCTATCACTCTCTCTCTCCTGCACTCGGATCCCGAATGGATTACACCTTTCCTCTCGCTCCCATTCTGGAAACCATGTTACCGCGGTAACTATTGCGTTTCTGATGCAGTATCTTCTGGCATAACCCTACCGGATCTCACCTGGCTGGTTCAGAACACTCCAGACCCCCGTCTACCTCCGGACGAGTACGCAATTGCGCTTTTCCTATTTCGAAAGAGCGAGTTACTGTGGTAACTTTTAGGTAATGGATTACACCTTTCCTCTCGCTCTCATTCCGGAAAAACATATTACCGCGATAACCATTACGTTTCTGATGCAGTATCTCTTGGCATAACCCTACCGCATCCCACTTGGCTGGTTCAGAACACTCCAGGCCCCCGTCTACCTCCGGACGAGTACGCAATCCCTCTTTTCCTAATCCGAAAAGGCAGGTTACTGTGGTAACTTTTAGGTAAGTGAGGGTGAAATCACCGACGTACCACTTCCCCGACCTACTCGGTTATCGCTCCTTCATTCGGCGTGGCGGGCGTGCAGAATCGAGTGCGAGCTCCCTCTTCTGGAAACTTCATCACTACAGCATTGATCCCCTTCCTCATGGTAACTTGGCTATTGACACTGAACTCTTCCGATACACCAGAGACAATAGAGACGCTTTACTTGCACTGCGCGTGACTGTCCCCGGGAGTGCATCCTGAAGTATGTCCGAAAGTATCCTCTTCCGGTGTAAGTGGCGCTATGAGTACACCTACATCGCCCATCCTATGGGACTGATCGGCGGTGGTAACGACTTGAGACAGTGTCTCCACTCTTGTAAAGGAGTGCGCGTTACCATCTTTCTGTGCCCCGTCATGGCGGCGGGGTTCTCAGACGAACAGCGCTACGCGAGGGGGTCCGCGTAGCGGCGCTGAAACCGGAGCGCTATGCTACCGGCCCTGAAACAGCGCTCCTTCCATTGATTGTGTTCCTTCGGTAAAAAAAAAAAAAAAAAAAAAAAGGCCCGGCTATAATGAGCCCTCCTCAAAATGACGCCGTTTGTACCATTGCGGCTTACCGGGTCCCTCCCAAATATCGGAATGGGAGACCTGGATAAACATAAAAGGACCATAGGCGCGAATGAGCCTCCTGTTGACTTCCAAGGGTGTGGCAGGCTGTTGCCTCTTGCTGCTGGACCGAATTGTGATCCTCATGCATGCTGCAATAATTTGCCTCCTGCTGCTGGACAACAGATGCGTGGCCTCGTTCTGCTGCTGCCGGCCAGTTGGCCAAAGAACCTGAGTAGGACGCTGGCACGAAGTCTTGGTTCTTTTCGAGATCCTGGCACGAAGTCTTGGTTAACGGGTCTTCCGAGAAGGACGGGTTTTCGAGAGGAGAGCAAGAGTCGTATCCAATGGAAAGCGAGAACTCTCGCCTTCTAATGAGACGCTGTCGTTCGCGACGCCGAATGATCACACGTTGATGGCCATCAGCGGTCGCGAGCTAGACGCCATCGAAGAACTACAGACCCGTCCGGTGTGCGCACCCGATGTTTCGCGCCTCGCGCAGGTCAGCGCAGATATCGCCTGTGTTGTTTGCTGTCAGAGCTCATGGCGCCACGCCCGACCAACCCCGCCGGCAGTAGGCGGCAACTCCGCTCATACGTGGGGGCGCGGGAACACGCGCTTGGGTCTGTCCGGCAAACATGGCAAGTCGGTTGTTTCTGCTAACAGAGGCAGTCTCCTCGCGGGCGGGCGCGCGCGCGCGTCCGTGCGTCTTGACCTGGCGGAGCCGGCTCTCTCTGCGCCCATCCGGCCATTCATCCTTTTCATCGATCAACCGATCACGGGTGGCCAGCTAATCTGAGCCCCTGCGTCGTCAGTGTTGAAATTGAAGGAAGGAAGCCATATGCTATCTTGGTGGAGGGATTGGGTTGGAGAGGCTGCCGTCCTCTCGCCGTTCGCGGTAGGGGGCGGCGGTCTCCTCTCTCCCGTCGCCCTCTCGCTTCACAGCATGGTGGGGAGCCAGCAATGGTCGTCTGTGTCGTCCTCGTTTTAGCGGGCGAATGCAGCGTCGAACGATGAGCTGCTGGTAGACGAGGTTGAGGCAGCTACAAGGAGGAACGTGTCATTCTGGCGGTGGATTTTCTCAATTCATCAAGTACACCCTTCTGATTGGAGTGCTTGGCGCTATCGTCAACGTGTGTGGAGCCGATCTCGGGTCACAGCCTCTGAATGCTCAGTGGAGATGCTTGATTCGTTTCCTTCCGCCGAGGCGCGTTTTTCCCGCACGACGCTCGGGCACGTGCGTTTACCTTTCTTTCTCGGTCTTTGGATGCGTTTTGTTGTGCGTCTGTGTAGGTGAGGGAGAGTAAAGTCATAGCGGTGTACTCTACCAGGTGATTATTAAGTCAATCGTGCTCAGTTTTTCCTTTTTGGTTATCGTCGTAATTCGTGGATGACCCGAAATTGAGGTTGCGTGAGAAGATTGCCATCCAGCACCTAGATTCTTCGGAATCTTGCAGCGACAGTGGTGAATTCTCGTGTGTGTGTGTGTGTGTGTGTGTGTGTGTGTG
>BFEA01000113.1:1732539-1743122 GCA_003427395.1 Chara braunii | reverse complement strand
CTCTCTCTCTCTCTCTCTCTCTCCCCCGTCGTTCCCACTGCGCACGACTCGGTCGTCGTACTCCCACCCTCCCCTCCTTCGCACTACCTCCTGCCTCCACGTATCTCCTGCCGACGCGGGGGCGCACCGGCCTCATGCTGCCCCGCCCGCTTCAGTTTTTGCGCCCGTGCCGCCCAGCCATTCCTTGCGTACCCCTTCATGCCAGCCACGGCCAATTCCGTCGCGCCGGCCTATCCCGGACGGCCCCCGCCTCGGTTTTGTGTGCCTACCTGACGGTTCCCCCGCGTCGGCTCGGCCCTCCGCCCCTTGGCCGCTTCGCTTTGCCCTGCCCCCCGCGACGGTCGACGCCTCCTCCCGGCTGTGGTGTCCCAAGCGGTTTGCGTTGGGCCCGCGACCGACCATGTCGCCAGACCCTTTGCTTGCTTTAGTATGTATAGAGAGGAGAAGAGATGTCATTGCGGGTGTGTTCGCTGACAAGGTGGTGTCAAATAGAACGCATGGCCATTCTCACTGGATCTATACTGATAGTTGGCCCGAATACAGCTATAATTACCCGGCGTTCTATTCAGGTGGATACGGAAAGTAGCAGTCGAATAGAGGTTGGCTGGACTACATTTGATGAATGGCATTGGATGTTGGAGAGGTGACTCGCCAGATGGAGGGGTTGGGTCTCACCCTGTGCATTTTGACAAAAGAGGGGTTGGGTCTCACCCTGTGCATTTTGACTAACTGCTTCCGTTCGACTTTCCTTCGAAGACAGCCCACCCTGATCATGAATGGATATGAGCTAGCTATCTTTCCGGTTCGATGCAGTAGTGATGAGAGGGTGTGCCATGTTGCAGAGAAAAGATGGTAGAAATGCGCCAAGTGCGGTAGTGTGACCCATTAACAACCAGTGGCTTGGCCCCGTTCATTTTGTTCTGGTGCGCAGGGCGTTTTTCCAGGGTCGGAGAAAAGTGCCTTGGGGGCCCAGCCCTACTAAGCAGCGTCGAGTTTCCCCAACGCCCGAATCTGGATGTGTTTGTGGAGTCTGACCCATTAACAACCAGTACCTGGCCCCGTTCATTTTTCTTCGGTGGGCAGGGCGTTTTTCCAGGGTTGGAGAAAATTGCCTCGGGGGCCCAGTACCTCTGAGCAGTGTTGAGTTTCCTCAACGCCCGAAGATGTCTTTGTGGAGATGTGCGGAAAATCGCCTAGAGTTTCCTTCAGAACACGTCCAGATTCGGACGTTGAGGAAACTCAACGCTGCTCAGTGAGACTCGTCCCTGGAAGTACTGGTGGTTATAGTGACAAAGGGAATCGGGGGAAACTCAACGATGTTTTGATGATGCTTATATGGCCTCCTTGCTGCACGGCTCACCAAAAGGGCCCTTGCGGTAGTTGGCCCGTACATGGGCCGCGAGCCTTCGACGTTAGCGCGCCGCAGGGAAGGCCCGGCCTTGCAATGCAGGAGGACCTGCGTGGGCCCGCAGAAACCGGGCAAATGGACTGTAAGATGTCCTGGTGCTGTGCTAGAGAAACGGGGCAAATGGACTGTAAGATGTCTAGGTGCTGTGCTATGTGGAAACGAGGGGAGGCTGAAGGCGGCGAGGCGGAAAAGAGAAAAGAAAAGGAACTGCCACATGAGAAAGGAAAAAACAGATCGTTGTTTTTCTTTTTTTTCTGTTTTTTGGAAGGGAACTGGTTTTTCATGAGTGCCCGCCAGCCCTTTGGATTTCAGGGCTTCCCTGTAACATTAGCAGCTTTTAGAATGTATCTGGCTGCACTTGTGGGCGCAGTGGATGAATCTGAGGGCAATCACCTTCAGAGCTTGGTATCTCTTTTCCCCTTTGTTTTTGTTTTTTGGAAGCAGGATCTCGGCTGTTTGTGGTCTCTGCTCCCGACGAGAGACGGGGAGGGCTTCACTGTGACGTAGGACTTTTCAGAACGTATCTGGCTGCACTTCGCTGCAGCAGTGGATGCATATGAGGGCAATCACGTCCAGAGCTTGGTACCTATTTTCCCCTTTGTTTTTTTGTTTTTGTTTTTTTTGGTCCTTTTGAAGATTCTTGCCTGTTTGTGCTTCTCCCGGCATTCAACAAGATCTTTCCAGACGGATCTGGCTGCACTTCTGCCCAGGCCATTTTCATGTACACGCCCCTGTACATTCCACCTGCTGGCAGCAGGTAATAAGGGCAGTACCTGTGCCAAGCATCAAATGTCACATGTTGGTTCCCGCCCCCTGCAGGCTGATTGTCCTGTGTTGGTTCCTGCCCCCTGCAGGTTCGGCAAAGGTTGGCGCGCAGGGCATATTCAGGCTCGGCGTCAATAGCTGGGCCAAGTACTGGTGGTTTAACATTTCCCAGTGAGTTCTTCAAAACTCAGGAAAATGGGTCTGAAAGCTCCTCACTAAAAGGGCCCTTGCGCTCGTTCTCCCGTCCAACACCCGAGCTCTACTCCGAACAGAATTTTAGATGAACAAGGGGACGCGCCGCGGCTTCGGTCGCGGCAGACCAGGAGGTAGGAGAAAGAAGCTGGAGGCCGAGGTGTGAAGAAGGGAGGGCCAGATCCAAAATGGAGGTTTCAATGGAGCAAGCGAGGAATGTGTTCACAACTTCACACGGAACCGAGGAGAGGTCAAGGATGTGAAGCAAGCAGTAAATATGGATGAGTAGGTTGGATAACGAATGAAGCGCAGAATGTGGCTGTGATGAATGAATCAATCATTTGATAACAATGCAGAGCAACCTGTAAAGATGAATGCAGAGGGCAGTTTGAATCTGCCTTTTTGCGCTTGCAGCCGAGTTTGTTGTAGTAGTGTCCTCGAGTCGCTGTAATCCTTGTGATGCTGCTGAAGCTCCTGCCGGGTTGTAATGTTGCTGAAGCCGTTGCTGGTCTTTTTGTTCGGAGCTGATTTTCCCTCGAGTTGTCGTAGTTCTTGTGCTGCTGTTGAAGCTGTCGTTGGTCTTCAGGTCGGATCTTCAGGTTGGATGGCTGGAGGAAGGAAACCGCCCTTCGGATGAGGTCTGCCCTGTAGATGTGGAAGGGAGGCAGTTGACGATGTGTTTCGCGGTGATGGACGACGATGAGATCGCTGAGATATTCCCAAGTTTGGGGGAAGTGGGGAATGTTGTACATGGAGACAGTGTGGCGTGAAGCGAGTTGGGATGTGTACATCCCCATTGTTCGAGCGGCTTCCACCACTGAGGGTTTGTTTCGTGAGTTGGTAGGAGAAGGGGGGGGGGTGTGGTATGTGCAGAAGTGATGAAGGCATATTTATGGTAGGCATCGAGTATCCGATCGTGTCAGTATTTTGCGAGGCGTGCGTGAGATCCTGCAGATCGGTAATGGTCACGCTGGAGCAGTTGCAAGAGAAATGTTTTGGAGCGGACAAATGTTGTATTTGCAGAGGAATGAGGCGGTGGACAATTTAGTTATTGTTCACGGTTGTGTTTGTATGAAGCGAAGAAGGTGTAAAGGGAGGGAGAGAAAGCAGCGTGATCTGTTGGGAGGAAATCTTCCCAGAGAATTTGGTCAATGATGTGCTCTATAGTGTCAGGACGGAGTACGTGGTGCCACCCGTCCCATTTGTCATACTCTTGGGGATCGTCTTCTGGAGTTGATTGTGATTGGTAATGGGGTGGAAGAGGTGTGTGAGTAGTGGAAGGTGTTGCGACAGTTGCAAGTGCATTCATTGGAGCAAGCAGCGGAATGTCAAGTTGGCTGGGAGTCACATCGTCTAAGCCGTGCTGCTCTAGAAAAGACGGATCAGTTAGCAGAGAGAACGTATGAGATGCAGATTGAAGTGAAACGGTTAGGGAAGTTGTGCGCGATGGAGGAGGAGGTGTACTTGGGAAAGACTCTGTGGTAGGCAAGGATGTAGATGTGTGAGTAGTAGGCGGAGTTGTGATCGTTGACATGCTGTCATTTTTGTGAGGAAGAGTTTTAATTTTTTTTGTCGGCGGTGATGTCGTCGAAGCACCTGCACACAGAATGACACAAAGAGGGGAAGAACCATGTGAGTATTGTGTTTGGATCTCTTTGTATACAATGTTTGTTGATTGGTCAGCATCGCCGGGAAGTGCGAAACGAATGTGGGAGGGGTCTTCGACACGAGAGGCAGCAACGTAGAGTTGGCCGTGGGCAAAGGCGTGTTTGATGGATTGGCCTTGGGATTTGTTAATAGTTATTGCAAATGCAGGCCGGACAAGGAATTGTCTTCTTTGCCAAGGGAAAGGGTTGCTTTTATCACTGACAGTCAATAAAATGTGTGGAAGGAGAACCGGTCGGTAGCGAAGGAAGGGACATGAAAATCAATCGACCATTATCATCTCATATTACTATTTATAAGCCACAATTAACTTCTACTTTCTCTATTTTTTATAGAATTTGTGGTGTTTTTTTAGCTATTACTGTTTTATTTAGTATTCTTTTTGTCAAAAATTGTGAACTTAGTCTGATTTTTTATCACTTTTATTTGTTTGTTTTTTACTTCATTTGTTATTTTCATTGGCGTGCATGCAGGAGTCTATTGTTGGTAATGTCATTGACGATTGAGTGTGTTTCGTTGCATAAACCATTCCGCATAGCGATATTGCGTAAGACACAATTATAGGCGTCCCTTTTTTTATGTGGAGAATGTGTGGTGGCAGGGAGGGGAGGTCGAGGGTGTTGAGAGTAATAGTAGAGACGTTGGGATAGTTGTCATTCGGGAGGAGTATATCAGCACTTAGAAATGTGATAAGAGGGCCTGAAAACTGGTTCAATATGATACTGTTTAGGGTGGCGACTGTTTTGTTTTTGGGCGCTAGGAAGAGGCGCTCAGCGAGCCATTGAGGGTTGTTTGAATTTGTCGGGAGGGCAGGAAAGGTCCATCAAATGAGGTTTGCTGTTCCTCCATGAAACACAGGTGAGGGGGGAGTTCAACGGTGTCAGGCGTTGTGTTATGTGGGGGAAGAAGTTCGCCATCGCCGAGGCGTAACAAACCATGTGCTTCGGTGGTGTTGCTCGGAGTGATTACACGCATATTTTCTGAAAGGTGCATTGTCTGAAAGCAAGGCCATAGTTTAGAGGATTTTATGCACGCGACGATTGTTTGTGCGCATGTTCCTTTTGTGATGACCGGGAGAATTTGTCGGAAGTCACCTACGAGAACGATAATTTCCCCCCCAAATGGTTGGTCGGATGAACAGATATCTCGCAAAGTCCTATCGAGTGCTTCTATGTGGTATCTGTGCATCATTGGCTTCGTCCCAGAGGATGACAGTGACCATTCTTATAATTTGTGCCAAGGTGCTTTCTTCGGGAATATCAAGAGTTGATGTTTTTGTAGGTGTGGCCGCAATGCCGCTAAATGCGACAACAAGTGTTATTTGGTCATATGGAGGCGTATTTGCCGGTTCCCGCAAGTGCATCAACAAACAGACAGAGGGGTTCGACAGTCTCTGCAGCGTCAATAACACGTTGGAATACTGCATGTTGTGACGGTGTGTGTCGGGGGAGATTCATATCAAGCGTGCGTTGTAGTTTTTGTTTGTCGTATGATATCTCATCATTTATTAGTCTAAAAATTCCTTCTCGATGTGATTTTTGTGAAATGTGAGTTGCTTCATTTCGATCCGCGGGAGCAGGTGGGTTAAGGTTGACGTCTTCAAGCTCTTTCCCTTCTTTCTGCAGGCGGCTTTCAATGTCTAGGAGTGTCATGGCTTTTAGAATTCCGTCGGAGACATGTACTCGGGCGAGGTCTCTACGGAAGTCGTCAATCATACGACCCCAGTGCGTTTCGAATAGTTCATTCGGGTCGGCTGGACCACAGTGTAGAACAATATGCACAAAAAAATCACGTAGCATTGGTGATGATGACGTGAAAATAACATCATCAAGAACTGCATCGAATTGTGTGTTATCGTTGAGAAGACATAATGCTTTGCATGCAGTTTGGAATGTTGGATGAACCTCACCGTTAACTGTACGCAAGTTTTCGAACACCGCGGGAATGAGGAGAATTGAGGAGCATACAAAGGTAGAACGTGTTACCTGCATTTGGATGTATTGTATGAATTCGCCCAATTGTATCAGCGGAGCGTTGTCTGAGAACCTACTTTTTCTTTTTCTGGTCAAATTGGATTCTACGAACCATGTCTTTATAAAGTGGTTTACTGTTTTCAGGATTGTGGGGCCGTGCAGTGTTCCACTTGAACCACGCGGTGAGTTCGGTTTCAAGGGGTGGATTGCGTGCTATCTGTTGAGCCTGATGTTCGGTAAAGTATACGCGTTGTTTATTTTCTGTTTGGCCTTATCGGCGCCGATCGCTCGCATATCTTGATACATTTGTATTTCGTCATTATTGTCAATGGCTTCAGCGACCATTGCGCAATCGAGTCCTTTGAGAATATACTCAAATATGTATCGGCAAACCGCCGTCGATGCACAAATTTCGATATTGAGATGACATTGATATCGTAGGAGGAGATATGGGTTGTAAGGTACCACCCATGAGTTATCGATCAATTCATTGTGATGAACACTAGCAATTCCTCCGTCCGATGGTGAATGACGGCGATAAATAGGATATCCCGTTTTTTTGTTCCACGTGGTTCGGTCTGAAAAGTCTTTTGGGAAGTAACGTGTGCAACGATCGTTGTGCATGCAGAAAGTTTGCGGATTACGTAGATCACACGGGTTGTGGATCATGTGCGTTAAGACGAGGTCGCGTAATTAAGCGTTTTGTGGCAGTTCAACACAGACAATGCTATCTATTTGTTGAGGTGTGAAAACGTTGGCATTTTCTTCAAGGAGAATGATTATGTGAGCGTGTTGGAAACCACGTTTTTGAAACTGTATAGAATAAACATATGTAGCGGTCGCACCAAAAATATGAGAAAAGTGAATGCCATGTATGAGTTGTTGAAGATAGCCTTTAAAAACACGAGTTAGCAAATTCAGTCTATTTGCAGGCTGTTGATTAGGAAGAAGGGTTTATTCAATTTTCGGCCAGTGGGAATTACATGTTATTGTAATAAAGAGGTCCGGGGCACCGAGTTGTTGGATAGCAGTCATTGCATCTTGGTTCCGTAGATACATATCACGAGGACCTCTGGTGAAAGTTACAGGTAAAATAATACGTTGGCCAATGTTCTCAGCGTTATCATAACGCATGAGATGATCACGAAGATTCTTGTAAGTTCGGCACGAATCTCTTTCTGGTGCAGACGGTCGAATAAAAAATGTTCATTTTCGATCTTTGCAAAGGCCATGCAGGCGTATTCTTGAAAAAATCGAGATGCACGAAAAATCGTTGTTCGTTCTGTTGGACGTGTGTTAAGATGGAAAGCGTAAAATTTGCGCGGTGTACTGTTGTGAATGTCAGAATTGGAACGTGTACCTTGTTCAGCAGCCCATCCATTCTTGTCTGACTGGAAAAGCAGAACATAATGCAGCGGATCAAACGCTCGATTCGTGTCAGCAATAGCTACAGTGCCACCAGTTTGACGATTTATCACAATTTCACGCCTGAGAGGCTCATCTCGCATAAGGATATAAAATTCTTGCAATCCCTCTGGCCTGTTATATCTGCGCATATGTTCGGTTGATGGATGCAAATCAGGATTGATAACAATTTTATGATCTTGTATCATATGGTACGGAAATTCGGAGGTCGTAATGAAATCTTAAACCCAACGGTTGAAGCGGCAAAGGAGATAGTGCAGTTTTCGTATGAGGGATTTTATTTGTTGTGCTGTGCTTAGTGGCATGTCTGGCGGTAGATTGAATCCATGAAGGCGGAGAGTTGTCGCATTATTTTGGTCCAAGGGGGGTTCGTATATGTAAATCTGAGCGAAAGACGACTGCTGGTTTTCATGTGGCATGAGAGGTCCTAAGAACTGACGCAGTTGTCCTTCGATTCTGAGCATTCATGGCAATGTCCGGGTGGCCTTTGTGTTTCTTTGACAGTCTAAGACGCGAGGGCAAATGCATTATTGAATTGTCGGGCTCGTGATCGAAGGAGTTGGCCATAGTGCTCGTCACTTTCCCACAAACGAGGAATCCAGTTAGCAGAACTGTCCGGTTCAGGGTATGCCCATAGTGGTGGTTCAACTTTGCCTTTGAGACAGCACAATGAAGTCAAAGTGCATTCGTGAGGCCACTTTTCCGCTTTGAAGTATGTGCATCATGTTCTGTCACCGACAACCATAATTTGGATTTCAAGTTGTCGAGCAAAAAGTGTTGATGTGTAAAGACGTGTGCTGTGGATTCGGGGCTGAATATTATCTGCGTGTCTTTGTCTGTACCGACGCTGGCGTTCTCTTTGCATGTGGCATGCTCTTTGTTCAGCGTGTTGCAAACTTTCAGCTAAAGCGGATCGGATCGGATGGATGTACGGGAGTGTGAAAATACGGAAATGTAAAGAATAAAGGAGAAGACATATCACACCAACGACAAATGAAACCAACAGGTGTCATTTGAGGAAATTTAAAACGAAATCATGTCACCAGAAAATTTAAAATGAACTCATATCACGAGCGAGAAATGAAATCAACAGGGTCCTGAAAGTTCTTTTTTAATGAAAGACAAAAAAAACAAAAAAAAACAGCAAACAAAATTGAACCGGTTTGTGTTAGCGTTTTTTTTACAAAGGGGAAAAAAAAAAGACAAAGCGAGTTTAATTATGATATCTTAGAATTGTCATGTTTTTAAAAATAAAAAAAAAAGAAAAAAGGAAAAACTCATAATTGATCTGATTCGTGTGGGTGAATGAAATTCGCACGAAATAAAGGCAAACAAAATTCAGGTGGTTTCTTTGCAAATTTCTCAAATCTAATTCCCCTTTCCCTACATGCCGACTTTTCTTCTCCCCCCCCCGTGAACCTTTTTCTCCTTCCCCGATCCCGACTCTCGTCTGTGTCTCAATCCCTCCTAGTCTCCGTAAGACTCAGCACGTCCGTTTTTTTTTTTTTTTAATCACAAWAAGAAAACTGAATAAGTTGCCCAGGAAAAAAAAAAAAAAAGCACAATGACAAAAAAAAAGATGCACAACAACAAAAAAAAAGATGCACAACGACTTCTTTTTAATCATTATAAAGCAAAAACCGAATAAGTTGTGGAGGAAAAAATAAATAAAAAAACGCACAATGTCTTTTGCTGCAAATGCATGACCAATCATTTCCTATCTTTCTTCTGTGTGGTGAGGAAAAAATAAAATAAAAATCCACGCAACAGTCTCCCTCTCTCTCTGTCCCGAAAATAAAATAAAATAAAATAATTTCCCACCGAAGCTGCCCCGTCGACGTCTCCATCCTTTGCAATCTCAACACTCTCGCCTCCCACACGAAACCTCGTCCTCCCCCCGATATCCATACCTCCCCCTCCTCTCCCAATCCCGACGTCCCCATCTGTCACCCCGATGTCAACTTTGCCTCTGTCCCCTCCATCCCGGCTTCCCGATCCCCCCCCCCGATGTCCATATCTCCCCCTCCTCTCCCAATCCCGACCCGCCCATCTTTCGCCCCGACTCCAAGTTTGCCCCCATCCCCTCTATCCCGACTTCCCGATCCCGACTTCAATACTCTGATCCTAAGTACCCTTGCCCCGATCCCAATTCCTCTCTCTTCTTCGAATCTCCCCCTTCTCCCCCAATCCCGACTCGCATCCACGTGTCCGTCTCTGGTGATGACGACCCCACCCTCTCTTCCATCGAACCTCCCCTTTCCCCCAGATCTGCTCCGAACCTCCCCCTCCTCCCCCATGCTTTGCGATCTCGCTCCCGCCTCCTGCAACAAAGTTCCCCCTCCCGTTGATCCGAACCCGCCCCCCCCATCTTTCTCTCCGATCCCAACTTTGCTCCCATCCCCTCCATCCCTACTTCCTGATCCCGAGTTCAATACTTCGATCCTGAGCTCCCCCGCCCCGATCCCGATTCCTCTCCTTTGTTCGAACCTCCCCCTCCTCCCTCAATTCCGACCTTAACCTCCCCTGCCTCGATCCCAATTCCTATCCACCCTTCGAACCTCCCCGTCCCTCGCGATCCCGACCCCGCCCTCTCTCCCATCGATCCGCTCCGAACCTCCCCCTCCTCCCCCATGCTTTGGGGTCCCGCTTCCGCCTCCCCCAACAAACCTCCCCCTCCCCCGTGCCCCGATCCCAATTCGTCTTCCCCCTGCTAACTTCTTCCTCCTTCCTTCCCCTCATCCCCTCCATCCCCTTCTCCCCCAATCCCTACCTCGACTTCAATACTCTGATTATAAGCTCCCCCGGCCCGATCCCGATTCCTCTCCCTCCTTCGAACCTCCCTCTCCTTCCCCAACCCCGACTCCCGCCCAAGCTGAGAAAAAAAAAACAAAAAACAAAAAACTTACCTTGATCTGTCATTTTTGTTGAACACTACCGCAGGCAAACAACCACCTCTTCTTCTCGTTTCCTCTCCAGCCGTCCTTCGTCGCCTCACTCACACTCTGCCGCAAATGGCCGCCCAGATAGTGCACACGTCAGATGCTTTCCTCTCCTACTCTTACCTATATCCGACGGTTGATGCCCAATTCTCTCTCTCTCTCTCTCTCTCTCTCTCTCTCTCTCTCTCTCTCTCTCTCTCTCTCTCTCTCTCTCTC
>BFEA01000113.1:1715943-1732444 GCA_003427395.1 Chara braunii | reverse complement strand
TCTCTCTCTCTCTCTCTCTCTCTCTCTCTCTCTCTCTCTCTCTCTCTCTCTCTCTCTCTCTCTCTCTCTCTCTCTCTCTCTCTCTCCCCATCTGTCTGTTCGCTATAGAAATTCGCACATGGATAGCCCCCCTCGTGCTCGGATCTTCGGCGCGCAAACTGGCCGACGTGCGGAAACATGCAAACTGCCTGACGTGCGCGCCACAAACTACCTAACCGGTTGACGCGCGCGAAACTTCTAGATTTGCAAAACAAAAAACCCGGTCCCCCAAAATGCGGCGGATCTTGCCAGTGTTCCGCGCGAGATACAGCGGTTGACCAAATGAAACTTCCAGATTCACCTTCCCAAGTCGGTTCCGCAATGACCCTCCCGGCCGACAAAACGAAAAAAAAAAAAAAAAAAAACCGTGCATCTTCCTAGTTCCCCGCACCACATTCATGAGCACAAAACGGAAACCCCCGTCCGTAGCACTCGACGAAACGAAACACACCAACAAAAGGGAAAAAAAAAAAAAAAACACGGTGCATCTTCCTAGTTCCCCGCACCACATTCAGGAGCACAGAACGAAAAACACAGTCCATCGATTCGGCGAGTTCCCTGTGGGCCCGCCCAATGTCCGACAAGTTTCCCAACACTGAAAAGCGGGTCTCCGTGGGAGCGTCAAGCGAGACCCGCTGTGCGCTTTAAGAGTATTAAGGATGAAACGAAGTGCTTTCTGAATTACCTGGCCCTGTGTGCTCGGTTACGGTATCTGAAGGCCGTTGCCCTCTTTTTTTCTTGAAAATGGAAAACCAGAGTTCGCAAAACTCCGCCGTCTTCCCCCGAACAGATCGCACGGTCATTATGTCTGTACCAAGACTGAGAGAGGGACCCCACAGCGGCGTGGAGACATTTTGGAATTCCAAAATGTGGTCCGCAGAATCCCACAGATGTGCGCGGCGGTTTTTGGAAACGAGGGAAGTGTTTCCGCTACACCCGCAGCCCATTGGTACCCCCGGGCAACAAGGAATTCCATTGGCATCAGAAGGGTAGGGGGGGGGCGCACCCCTTCCGTAGCCAACGGAGAGCTGTGTGCAGCGTCCCGGGTCGGACGTGTGCAATGTCTGGTGGAGTGGTCCTGGGCAGAGGGCGGACATGCAGTGTCCCGGGTCGGACATGTGCAATGTCCTTTGGAGTGGTCCTGGGCAGAGGGCGGACATGCCACCTCTGTCACACAGGAAATGGACCGGTCCCATGCTTCCCTGTTGTGTTTTGCGACGCCGCACTTTTTGAATTTTCGGCGCGCGGTAGACATTTTGAAATCAGGAAAGGGTGGGAGGTGAAAAAAAACAAACACAAAATTCCACGAACGGAATGCAGGGAGCAACCAGGGACGCCCCACACGAGCACGCAGTCTGTCAACAACGCGCATCCTCTGCATGAGGCATGCATGTCGACGGGACGTCAGCCATTACCATCAACGCCGAGAGCATAGCCAGGATAGCAATGCAGCGCACGCCCTCCATCACCCGCACTGTAGTCCGAGGTGTGCATTGACTCCAGCCGACCCTGTTTGGAGGCAGGGCATTGACAGTGATTGGTGTCGGTCTTGCTGCGAGGCATTGGATTGAGGGATCTGTCGAATAAGTTCGTGAATCGGCGTCGTTGAGGGCACGGAAAGATTGTTCACGTGTGTCGTGTGAACTCTGTGGTGAGGCGATTGGCTTGGACGGGCGTTCGGTTGTTGTCCGGCATCTGCCAGCCACACCTTCCTCTCTCCTATCCTCCAGTTCCTTACCGAGCCGTTCTGCGTCCACGGCAGTGGACACCTGCACGTCCGGGGAGCTTGCGGGAGAGTGGGGTGCCGTTTGACGTCCGCAGCGACTCGCTGGAAGGGAGGGGACGCAGGACACTGGTGGCCAATGTGGGGAGGGTTGTTCATCGCTGCGCTGCTGGGGCAAGGAGGCGGGACAAGCTCGGTGCACAGGCTGCAGTTTCCTTTGGGCAGTGTCGATCACCCTTCTGTTGCTTTTGGTTGTCGTGGCCATCGCCGTTCTCTTCTTTGCTGTCTTGCTGCTGCTAGCGGTGGTGTTGTGGGTTCTCATCTTCCCGAGGTCTGCGGCAAGGTGAGAATATACAAACATCCCCCCCGAAGATCGGACCTTTCCGGAGGTGCGAGGCGAGTACGTGACATGGAGAGGCGGCATTGGTCGCAGGAGGCGACCTTTCAAGAAGAGTATGGTGAGACAGAGCATCAGAACTGGTCAGCTAATTTGCAGGGTTTGCAACACACTCCTCCACCAGCACACCTGTCCATGTTGCGGCAGGATCCGGACAGGTACGGAGTTCCCCCGTCGTTTCCTTCCCAAGTCCGGCCGCTGCCGAAGTGGTGGAACGGTCCACCAGGCCTGCGCCAAATGCGGTGTGCGAGCCAGCGACCTTTCCAGCAGTCGGTGATGGCCACTGCTTACGGGGGACAGCAGATGATGGGGTCGCTTCAACCCCCCGCAACATCCTCTCATTTCACTGGTGCAACTTGATCGCTGCCTCTCGGGGGATTCACAGCAGCGTTGCTCGAGGAAGACGACGACATGGAGTGTGGTGTGGACGGGAGTTGGGGGGGGGACTGGCGAACGGCGGGCACCTCGTGAGCGGTCCTATGGCAATGCGGGCGGGGGGGGGTTCTGGTGGCGCAAGTCAAGAATTTGGCTGCTATGAGCACTGCGGCGGAGGACACGGTGCACCTGATGGCAATTGTTCTCCGCCTCCAGCAGCGGCCCAGACTGCTGTGGATGCAACGCCCGCGCACGGGCAGCAGAGTAACTATGGCGATGTGCCTGCCGCATCGGTGCTCCAAAATCCATCTCCATCTGCCCCCGTGACGGGAGTGAGGGAAGCCACAGGGACGACTGCGCGCAGACGTGGGCATCCACAGCAACACCGGCCTGAGGCTGCGCGGACGGGAGCACTGTCATGCACAACACGAATGCAGGAGGCCGCAACTCACAGGCCGGTTTGGTGCGCAAGCTCCTCCTGCGCAAAAAGAAGTTCAATGGTCTGTGGAGGAGTGCTTGGCTCTTGCCAGGATCCAGCGTGAAGACGACGCTCTTATGGCGGATGCATCTAGTGTGCACAAGCTCAAGAAGCATGGTGAGAGACGGGAATGGATCGCCCATCGGATGAGGGACGAGGGCTAGAATCAATCTGCGGAAGACTGCAGGAAGAAGGTCGGTCGGTCCTGAAAGCCTGGATACTTTGACATGACAGTGGAAGAGAGGGAGGCAGTGGGGTTGTACGCAAACTTTGATAGGCGGTTATGGGCGGAGATGAACTGGATTCTGCAAAAGCCCTCGTTGACCTGTGACAACACGCTGAACTCCGACTCTCTGAATGCCAAGGATGGGGACAGTTCGGTGAGAGGGTCGACTGACAGGGGAGGTTCGGACTGGGAGCGTTTGAAGGCTACCCCAACGCCGGTAAAGCGAGACGCACGTCTAGTGGGAGGGTGAGCGATGGGGATGGGCCTTCGTCGCACTTGCGGAGTCAATGCGGGTGTATGTGGACGGGTTGGAAATAGCCGCCTTGTCCTTCGGGACATCCGTTAAAATTGGAATAGATGCCTTCTGTAGTCCTGAAGCAGAAACACTTCACTCATCTTGCTGCGCAACTGGTAACACATGCAGGCACACTGCGCGACAGAGAGAGAGGGGCAAAGAGAGCGTCGCAGAGAGAGAGAGACTAAGAGAGAGAGAGAGAGAGAGAGAGAGAGAGAGAGAGAGAGAGAGAGAGAGAGAGAGAGAGAGAGAGAGAGAGAGAGATGGTGGACGTTAAGGCCGTGGTCCAGGAGAGGATCAATGGGAAGGAGGTGGTCATTCAGGAGACCAGTACGAGCGAGGGTCGGAGGTGGAGCGACAGACAGAGTGGGGGCCAACTGTCCACACGGTCCGCACGCGCGTGTACTACGCCCTTGTAAACGGACTTATTGCGGTGAGGATGGCAGCCGGCCTTGGGTACGACGTCCAGGACAACCCTGCGGAGGTGGTGTTATTGGTGAAGAAGCTGTAAGAGGTTGTCCCCGACAATTGGCCAGTCCCCAATCGCGACGTTGTTGGGGATATTGTGAAGTATCTCATCTCAACCATCGCTGAGGAACACCTTGCTGCAATGCAAGGGAAAGCATCGTAAGTCGTGGACATGGAGCCTCCACTTCGAGACCGATCGTACCTTCACGGAGCGGTGGAAATGTGGTGGCCCGACGACGACCTCAGAGCCGCACGTAATAGGTGGTAGGTTAGTAATGCGGACACGGTTGATCGGGAGGTGATGACAATGATTGCACTCCTTTCGCGTCAGTGACCGGTGCAGGGACACTCGGGATCCAAGCTGTTCAGAGTCGTTGCATTCATCCTCCGACAGACTTGTCGTTCATTTAAGTTTTGTTTCAAGATTCGTCGATGGTGTAAAAACCGTTGTGTGGCGGTGGCGACGGCGGTCCTGCCACATGGTTTCGTGACTGTTTCCAGGTCTCGATTCGATCCGAGGGGAAGTATTCCTAGAGATCGTTTTACGAAACATGTTTTCATGGTCTCTCTCTCTCTCTCTCTCTCTCTCTCTCTCTCTCTCTCTCTCTCTCTCTCTCTCTCTATCGTAGGGGAAGTGTCCCGAGAGAGGGTGACCAATTGTTTTACAAATTTGTGTCAGTTGCAGAAGTTGGGGACAACATGAGGAGAGATGGGGTTTGAATTTCGGCGGGAATGTTTGAACATATCATTTGTTTTGTGCTTGCATGATGGTGGTTACAATCACTTATGAATACACAGACAAATGAAATTGCACACATACGTCATTCATGGATTGGATAATCATAAAATGCAGATAGATGGAGGGAGGGCAGAGATGTGCATAACATGAAGAGGTAGATTGAAACGTTGATATGCACATACAAATGAAGTTGGGTGGACAAATAGATAGAATGATAGATTGAGTGATACAAAAGGCAAACATGCCTTTGTATCTATCCATCTATCATTCTATCAACCTGTCAACCTATCTTCATTTCAATGTGTATCTCAACGTTTCAATCAACCTATGTCTTCTACTCATCTCTATTCACAATTATGTATGTTGTCATGGTTGGATGTGGCTTTCATTTTGTTGTGCAATGTTTTTCATGCAATGGTTGAGGGAACTCGTGTCCGGGCGTCGCTTTATCGTCTCATGTCACCGAACAACCTCGAGATGAAACAAAGAGAAAAAACAAAAATCAGAAAATACATTATATATATATATATATACAGGGTAACCGGCGTTCAGGACGGGCCGAACGCCCGAACCCGAACGCCTGAACATATGGGACCCCTTGGGGATGCGTTCGGCCGTTCGGGCCGAACGCGGACCAAAAAAAAAAAAAAAAAAAAAAGTTMAWAAAARAAATCTGAAAAAAAWATATGTTATGGAGAAAAATAAATTAGACAAGATTTTTTTTTTTTTTTTTTTTTTTTTTTTTTTTTTTTTTTTTTTTTTTTTTTTCTATACTCTTCTCTCAACTTCTGTTTCTTTTACCTTCCATTACCTACTCCTAAGACTATCTAGAGGGGACCCCTGCAAGCATAGTTTTCCTCTCTCTGTGAAGGGGAGATTTCATGTTGCCCCTTGCCCCTAATGGTTAGGGTATAGGGTTGGGGCCACCAGTAGGGGTCTAGCTAACACAAAGACCGAGACCTGCCAGTAGCTGTGCCTCCCTTTCTCATCGTCCCCCACCCTTCATCGAGTAGCAACAGAGGCTATGGCCAACACTCTCCCACACACCACACACAACCCACTCGCGCTCACACTCACACTTGTGTTGGTCATAGACCCCGCTAATACTTATCAGGGGTATCCAGAGGACTATCACAGTCCGTTGGCACTAAGTGCGCCGCAGGCGGCCATGAAAAATCGCCAAAGATGGCGGTGTTGAAAACATGCTCGCGCAGTGCGTGAGCATGTTTTCGACACCGCCATCTTTGGCAATTTTTCATTTTTTTTTGGCATAGCTAAATGCCCTGAAAATTTACAGATGTGTACTTCACATAATACAAAACCCATTAAAAAAGTTTCAAAAAATAATAAAATTGTTTAGATCCCGAACTAAAGTGAAAACAAAAAGTAAAAAGTGAAAAAAAACGTGGGCGAGCACGTTTTGACACCGCCATCTCTGGCGATTTTTAATTCTTATTTGGCTAAGCCAAATGACTTGAAAATTTATAGGCATCTACCTCACGTCATAGAGAACTCGTAAAAAAAACTTTTAGGCCCCGAAATAATTTTTGGCGGGGGCCGAATGCCGTTGGGTTCGGACCCCGTACGGGACCCCGAACGCCCGAACGTACGGAGGTCCGCCCGGGGACCTCCGTATGTACGAGCTGGTGACCCTACCATCAAACAGTGGTATACAAATGAACCGTACGTAGAATGGGAGATGAGGACAACAAACGAAGGATAGTGGGTGACTGTTCTATATATATATACCGTTGACAGAAGTAGATTGGTTACCACTATATATATGTATATATCGTCATACATGTATACAAAGGACACAACAAACCGAAAAGAACGAAACAGATGTCCACAAAAATGTAGTGGAATGGTTGTTTTTTTTATGGAACATCTACGAAGCGCGCCAAGGACAAGGAGCAGGTCGACCATGAACCCGCACATGGTGTTCGACGTGCCGCATGAGCCTCGCCTTTGCCACCTTCCCCTCAGCGCTGCCATAAGTGTCGTCTCGTGGATCTTGCAGATATGGCTGATGATCTTCGACATTGTTTCTCCGTCCACGGCGACGCCTGTGTGGCAGATGGTCATCACCGTCGGACTCGTCGTCCCCGTCCGAGTCGTTGCGAAGGTCCACGGGATCTATATCAATCCTCATGTCCAGCATGAGGTTGTGGAGGATACAACATGCCATGAACTCCTTGCGTATGGTTCTCATGTTGCCTATCTGCATCCTAAAGTTCCTCCACACACCCTTCAGCAGCGCAAAAGTTCGTTCAATGAGACTCCTCACTGCGGTGTGCCAGTCATCGTAGCACACCTCCATTGGAATGCGAATGTCCCCACCCTTGGGAGTCGTTAACCACGACAGCAAAGGCTAACCTGGGTCGCCCAAAACATAATACCGCATGATGGTGCCGTAAAACAGGAAGGAGTAACCTTCGTGAAAGATGCCATGACTGCCCTGTGTGGTTATGTACAGGTTCGACAAACGGATGACACGGGAGTAGTGAACAGACCCCGGACAACCAACGAACACGTCAAGGATCCTGCGCTCATGGTCACACACCACCTGAGCGACAATGGAGTACTGTTTCGTGCGGCCGTAGTAGCATTCCGACCGCTCGTTCCTGGGCTTCTCAATGTACATGTGGGTGCAGTCAATTGCACCTACACACCCGGAAAGCCTTTCACCTTGAAAGCATCCAACACGTTCTTCATACGTCGGCCCTGGGGGAACGTAAGGAGGTGGCCGTACTCTCGGATAATCGCATCAGCAACCTCCTTGTTGCTGCGCAAAGGGCTCGCCAAACCCACACCAAACCCATGACCCATCTGTTTGTGGTAGCCTCCCTCGCCCATCGAATGAGTGTGCATGCAAACTTTTGCTCCGCAGGTAATGATTGTCTCCAATTCGTCGTTTGCCGCTGGATGTGGGGGGCGATGCGGGTAGCAACCTCCTGAAACAATGCTCTTGGAAGGAGACAAAATCTGCGGAACACCTTGTTGTGAGCGTCGCCGACCCTTTGCAAGTCTTTCCATGTACCGCCTGTCCTATCTAGCACCCAGAATCACCTTCTGCTTGGACGGACATCAGAGACACGCTATGCACATACCCTCATGCGAGCAACATGACAACATTCGCCATTTCCGGGCAGGACGTTGACGCTGCAGCGGCAGTGTTGATAATCGACAACACTGCCCTGTTCCGCTGCCGGACAGCTCGAACACCGTGAGGACGACGATGAAGAGGACGTCCTCGCTTTCACCCCTCTCCACGACATCGCCTGCCCCTTCCCAGTCCATGGCATCGCCCTCACCCTCCGCCATGCCCATCCGCCTCCACAAAAAAAAAAACCTCCTCCGCAAAAAAACTTCCCTACACACGTCATATGAGACACGTTCTTCCCGGTGCACAAGCTATGGCGGACGGCTATCACGGAGTCGGCGCTGGCACCTTCCGAGAGATGTCCTACGTGACCTGTGAGGATGGGACACTTGCTCTTTTTCCAAAAAACGCACATGTTGGCACCGGCACCGCTGCCCACCGTGCCACCTCCGACCAACCGCCAACGACTCTACGCCAAAACGAAATTGGGAGTGGGTCACTGCGCGTACCAAAACCCGAGGGACTGTGTGACGCCTGTCACTTGTCCAATACGAGTCGCCCTTCGTCGCCCTCTCGGCCCACCTGGACAGACCAGGAAGTGTCCTGATATTACCAATAATAAGATTGAGGCCGGGGTCCTCACAGTCTGCCCGGAGTGATCAAACCAAAACTGCTGAGAACCGAGCACAGCGTCCCTCATCAAATATATGAAAAAATATAGAAGATTATGCTATATCAGCTATTTTGGCCTCCTAATCCTTGAACAACTCCTAGCCCTCCCTGCACCAGAACACTGTACCTCAGAGACAAAACCAACCTAACCAACATCAACCATAGCTGATATCTTCTCGCCTCCTTGCAGCCCCCCCAGTTCACCACTGGAATGCCTTCCACCCTCAGCAAACCCCAGATCTCTCTACAAGGCCTCACACTCCTGCCATTACAGGTTACAGGGCAACGCCCCAGATCCGGCCAACGTCGTTCTGGCATCGGTAAACCAAGGGCACAGAACAGAGCAACTCAGTAGATATCAATCTAGGTTCAATCATCTATGAAGTCCTATATTCCGAATGTGGAAGAATGCTAGATGCTGCCAAAATTTCAGAACACCAAAAAGCTTAATATATCATTAATCAGATGATGATACTAATGATGTGATCCTGATAATGATAATGATGATGATGATGAAGATGATGATGATGATGATGATGATGATGATGATTATGATGATTAGTGTATAGAAAATATAAAAGACTATGTTATAACAACACTTCTGGCCTTCTAATCTTCAAACCCTCCCAGCTCTCCCTGCACCAGGACATTACATTTCAGAGACAATACCCTCCTAACCAATGTCTACCATAGCTGACCTGTTCTCGCCACCTAGACTATCCCTGGCCCCATAGGTTGTCAAGGCAGCCCCCCCGGTTCGCCACTGGATTGGCTTCCTTCCTCGACAAATCCCCAGAGCTCTCTACAAGGCCTCACGCTCCTGCCAATTGCAGGTTACAGGGCAACGCCCCAGCTCCGGCCAGCGTCGTTCTGGCATCGCCAAACCAAGGCAAAGACAAAGCAACTCTGTAGATATCGGTCCAGATTCAACCATCTCTAAAATCCTATTTCCCGATTAAGGAAGGAGGACAGATACAGCCGAGAATTACAACACACCAGAAAGCATGATATAACATGGAAGATGATGATGATGATGATGATGATGATGATGATGATTTTGATGATGAGATGATACAGAAAAAATCCCTACTCTCCCTTCCTTCCTCCATCCTCTCCATTCCCCTATCTATCCCTTTAGGGGAACGCCCCTTGGAGTGTTAGTGGTGATGATAAGAGCAGACACCACTAGCATCCGGGGGGGGGCTCCATCTATTGGTGGGGAGCAGCACCTGCTGGAAAGCGGGTCCAGCGTCCCTTATATAGAGATAATGAGTACAGATCACACACAGGGGGAAGCCTGTCAGCATTGATTGCTCTGGAACTCAGAGGATTAACTGAGCAGGCTTCATTCCTTAAGGAGGGTTTACAAGGAATTTCACTTAGGGGGAGAAGCCTCTTCGCCCTGGGACGGGCGCCAGAAATCTGCGGCATTACTGTTGGTTTCTCACTCCCTCCCATACCAATCCAGACCTACCACACAGTTAGAGGGGGGGGGAAAGGGGTCGGGGAAGTCGGTAGCTGGTCTCAAGGGAACTGCGGGGTCTATCTTAGTCCACTCATGGAACACAAGCCCATAGTCCCTCAGTAAGCCTTTCCCCTCTTGTCCCTCCCCTGGGTCGCCTTGTCCCCCGTTCCATTCCACTTTCCCTATCCTCCCCCCCTGTCCCCCCCCAAGCCAGCTCTGGGAAAACTCCTTGATGTGCTGTGAAATGTGTTTAGGCAAATGTAGTTGTTTGAGTTTTGATCTGACTCTTTCCCATTGCTCTGTAATTTCAATTTGGATCTGCTGTTGAATACTTTCCGTGAAATCTGGGCCCTCCAGTCTCGCTTTTTCTATTTTGTAGGTGCATCTCCTGCGCCAGAGGGCCCAGAGCACCGCTCTGCGGCCAAGTTTGAACAAATTGCATGTGAAATTATCTAACTGGCCCGATGGGAGGACTTCACACAGCAGAGCTTTCCAGTCCCAAGGCCACCGGATCTGAGTCTCCAGCTGGCCCCATATTCTGTCCCACCAGCTCCACAGCCACATGGCTCCCGGGCATTGGAGAAGGATGTGTTCTATTGTTTCAGCAATTTTCCTAGAGGGGAACGTGTCAGTGCACCATCTACACCAGGGGAGGGCCAGACCTCGTTGTTCCAGGAACGTCCTGTCAATAATCCAATCATTTGTCGGCAGACAGCGGTGCTCGATCTGCCATTGCAGCGATGCCAATTTCGCTGGTTTTTCCTTTTACCGTTTTGAACCATTTGATTCCCCTGAGGCTGTTCTTGTCAATGTTCAGATGATTCATCCAACGCGCCTCCACCCGGTCCCGGAGGTTTATGAGTGGTCTGAGAAGCCTGTAGGTTGCCTTAACTGTCAGGTTACTAAGCGATTTGCAGACCTTTCTGGCCTTTCCTATAGCCGATGTCCATGTCCATTCCAGGGGGTCCAAGGCGAGCTGGTGGATCGGGGTTTGGGGGCAGTAGGCGATTGTTTGTCCGTCTTCACTTATTACCCTGATTCTGAACAGGTCTTCTTTCTGGCACTGGATGGACTCTTCTGGGGATATTCTTTGGAGGGAGTTGTTCCATCCTAATTGGAAGAGACCCACCCGTATCATTCCTTCAGGTTCACAGTGTTCTATGTTGCCCACCTGATCTGGGCGGACCCTGAAGGCCACCCAGTCTGTCTCGGTCAGGGTCAGGCCTTTCCTTAGAATTTGCCACCAGGCCAAAGGGATCATGTCTACTAAGGTTTCCAAGGCGTCCATCGGCCGGTGGCAATATCGCAGATGCTCTCTCAGTTTTGCCGGGTCAATCCAATTCCCTTGGTCCTTGTCCCATATGTCTCCTATCCTAGTGATCCCACGTCTAACCCAACCCTGCCATGGGGTGTCCATGCAGTGAAGAGTCTGTCCCCTGGGGTCTGTGATCCATCTATTGCCAAAAAGCGGTTGCCGTGTCACCTCCTCCCATCGCTCCGGTGGAGTTTTGTCCGGCAGGGGTAGGCTTCGCCATGTTGTCAGGAGGTCAGGCCAAAAGGAGTCGTTTCGCAGGTCGGCCCTTGCCTCTTGTCGGGCTGGAGCAGGGGGGGGGGGGCATGGTTGTCTTGCTGGCGCGCACTCCTTCGGGGGATGGGCCAATCCCTGTTTTCCAGCCACATCATCGGGTCCTTCCCTTCCCCTATCTGCGGGGCGAGGCGGGCGATCTGTTCCATGGCTAGCCCTTTCCACGGGGTGTCTTGGCAAAAAAACAGCCATTTGAGCCACTGGAGTGCTAGAGCTTTCATTTGCAGGGTAGGGTCTATAGTCCCCAAACCCCCGCTAGCCTTGGGTTGAATTAGGGACTGCCAGGCTACTCTGCTGATGACGTTTTGTTCCTCATTGTCGCCTCTCCATAGGAAGGCTGCAATCTGTCGTTGCAGCGGACGGAGGGAGCCCTTGTCCAAGGCCCAGATGGCTGCCTTGTACCACATAGAGGCGAGGATCACGTTGTTAATTATCAGCGAGTGCCCTATCAGCGAGGTGTGTTTGTGTTTCCAAAGTGCCATCTTTTCCCTCGGTGGTCCTGCAATCCAGTCGTTGTTGGTGGTTGGCTTTCCTTCTGTAGACATGAGCACCCCTAGCACTCTGATCGGGGCATCCTTTGGTAACCATTTGACTCTGGGGGTTTCTTGGGGTCTCACCCCTTGGTGGTGTATCCACCAGCCCTGGGTTTTGTTTCCCCAGTTGACCCGCATATCTGCTAACCTACAGAAGCGGTCCATCATATGTTGGACTTCGGCCATCGCTTCGTGGGAGGCGTCAGCCATGATAGTGAGATCGTCTGTGAACAGGGAGCAAACCGGGATTGCCTCCTGTGGAATTGATGATATTTGTATTCTTTTAATGCTCCTGTGGCTCCTCAGGTTGGCTGCAAGCGCCTCCATCACTATAACGAATAAGGGTCCAGGGGGTCACCCTGCCTCACTGACCGTTGCAACTCGAAAGGCGGGGCCAGGTTGCCATTCACCATGACCCTGGTAGTTGCGTTTGTGTGGAGGATCCTCACCCACCGCCTGAAGTCCGGGTCAAAATTGAACTTCTCCAAGCATTTGTCGAGAAACACCCAGTCGACATGGTCATATGCCTTTTCAAAGTCGATGAAGATAATTGCTGCATTGTTTTTCGACAGCCTTGATAGCTTAATTATCTCATTGACTAGGAGGACATTATCCTGAATGTTTCTACCTTGGATGAACCCGGTTTGGTCCGGATGTATGAGGATGGGCATGACTGCCGTCATGCGATTGGGTAAGGCTTTTGCCAGTAGTTTATAGATGACAGTAAGTAAGGTGATAGGGCAGTAGTTTCGAATGTCAGTCCTTGCCCCTTTCTTGTATAGGAGGGTCAGGACCCCCTGGCTGACAAACTCCCCAGTCTGGCCCGAGGTCCACACTGGCCGAAAGAAGTCCATAAGGTCCTGCGATATAGAGGGCCACATTGCAACCCAGAACTCTTTGGGCAGGCCATCTATACTGGGGGTCTTTTCGTCGTCCATTTGCTGTAACGCTGTCCATATTTCTTCCTTGGATATTGGTTCTTCCAAGGTTTGTTTTTGAGATTCTGTTAAGGATTTATGTAATGGGTGCAAAAAGGCCTCTATTTCCTGCAAGCGGTGAGTGTCGTGAGAGCCACCACACTCGGAGGAGAAGAGGTTCTGATAAAAATCCATTGCTATTTTTGTGCAGGCTGCCGTGGAAGTGTGGAGGGGGCCGTGGTCGCATTTAGGGTCCTCCATGGCCTCTATTACCGATCTCCCTGCGTTTGCCCTGGCCATTGCAAAGAAACGCGCGTCCATTGCCCCTTCCGTGTTAAGCGTGGATAGTTTTCCCCAAATACGTGCGCCCTGCCATCGGTTCTCCATGTGTTCTAGCAGGCGGGCTTCTAGGTGTTGAATGCTGTTGATCAGTTCGGTGTGTTCGGTTGTGCTCATTATGAGTGTTGAGTCTACCTCCTGTTGTTGCTGCTGTTGCAGCTGATGTTGCAGGTTCAACTCCTCCGCGTGGCGCTTGCTTGCCAGGAGTTTTGAGTATTCATTGCACTTGCGGCCCATAAATGCCAGGTGTTGTTGAACCACCTAATTTGGTCATCGAATTGGCTCTTCTGTGCCTGCCAGAAGGACCAGACATCTGTGAGGTATGCTATAAAGCGGTCGATGGGCAGGAACGAGGTGTTCAGTTTGTAGAAGCCTCGGCCTTGGTCAGGTTTCTTCCGGAATGAGAGGATCGCGGCACACATCGCATGATCCAATCCGAATACGGACTACGCGGGAAGATCTCTGCTTCTTGCAAGGCCCCTTGAATTTCTTCTGAAATCAAAATCAAGTCGATTCGGGACTTTGTTGAGATTTCCGTGCCACTCTTCCTGAAGCATGTGTATCTGCGAGCGGTCGGGGCTAGTCTCCTGAAAGAGTCAAAGAGGTTTAGGGATTGAGAGAGGTGCGCGATGGATTTCTCATCATTTTGTATGTATACGGGGCACGGTGCAACAGTTTTCCATCTGTCCAAAAGCCGGTCCGGGGCCGCATTAAAATCGCCCGCCAGGATCCCTTTACCCTAATCTGCCCCCACTGGGATTTGATGCCCAACCCCAGAAAAGAGTATTCCTCACAATCTGCCCGTGCCCCCTCCAGGGTTTCACCACCCGCCTAATGAAACCCTTGCATAGCTGGGCTCTCCCCCTCCCCCTCACCAAAATGTCATTCACTTGGATTTTGTTGATGACGAAAGACAACACCCTGAAGATAATGATAATGAGGATGATGATGACAACCCTCTTACCTGAACAAACAAACTAATATGATGATAATACTCATCATCATAACGATGATGATGATGATGATGATGATGTCAAAAAAAAATAATGATGATAATGAAGATGCTAATGTTGATGATGATGATGATGATGATGATGATGATGATGATGAAGACGCACCAATGATGATGATGCACATAATGATGATGATGATGATGATGATGATGATGTCAGTAATGCTGCTGCTGCTGCTGCTGATGTCCGAAATGCTGATGATGATGATGACAGTAATGATGAATCGATGATGATGATGAAGATGATGATGATGATGATGATGTTGATGATGGTGATGATGATGATGATGATGATGATGATGATGACGCACCAATGAAAAAGCTCATAAAGATGATGATGATGTCAGTAATCCTACTGCTGCTGCTACTGCTGCTGCTGATGCCCTTCTTTCCGCGTGCAGGCCTGGATGATGTCCTCACTCGCTTCCGTTGTCTTTGCGCCTGTACGTTCCTTCCCTTCATATCGCATTCCATATGTTGTTCCAGCCAACGTCATAAGGACGCAGCAACCTGGCTCTTGCTCATGAGCAAGAGCGTCTTCAATACCGCGAGCCAGTCGTGACTATACCCGGCAAACTACACTTAGAATAGCGATGGCTTTCTATCTCCTATCCTCTTCCTTCCGCATCTCAACCGCCACGTGGAAGGTAGATGCCACGTGGAAGGAAGACGACCAATTCCTGGGGCGCCACGTTGTCAGCCACCAATGCACTCGGCGTATTTCTCGCGATCGCGCGAGCGCTCCTGCATTGATGCGCTACGACGCGCACGTTCGTACTGGCATCGTAACTAGCACTCCTGCATTGATTGCGATAGCGCGGGGCGCAGCGCTCCCGGTAGCGCTGCGCCCCTCAGGATCTCGATCCCAACTCAACTTTTGCGCTGACAGCTCTTTCGAAACTACTCTCCTGAAAAGGAAACTTTCTCCTCTCTTTCCTTTTCGGGAAAGTGAACTCTGCGGACCCCCCTTGCAACTCGGATGCTGTGGGATCCCCTCCTTCTGAGGCTGCCCGTTGACGGCAGATGACATCCGCCACGCGCGGGGATTCCAAAAATTTTCCGCGCCGCTGTGGGGTCCCTCTCTGAATTTGTTTTGTTCTTTTGGGCGTTTATGCATCGTGGACATCTCTTGTTTCGTTGTTTTTGGCGTTTCTGCATGTTTGAACATGTTTTATTTTGTTCGTTTTGAAACTTAAAGCAAAATAATTCTATGAACTGTTGAAACACAGACCTGAGTTCAAATGTAATCAGACGAGTAATAACTCTGAATTAAGCTTGGGGCCGGTCAGTGCAAGGAAGAGTTACGTGAGTGTGACTCAGCGCCACTCCGTGCATAGGCAGGTAGGGCGTACTCACATTGCACAGCCTCGACTAACGGCTTCTATAATACACGTCTTTCGAGCAGTGACCCTTTCCACAGGCGACCTGTGAACACTACAGAGGTGGCTGCCCTGCAAATGGAATGGTGGGTGGTACCTCTCGAGTACTTCAGAACGTGACCTGCCATGCTGCAGTGTCCTTGCCCCTTGTGTGACACAGGCGATTCATAAGTGGTGGGCGCAGCTGTACATACAAATCTGTCGAAATGATTTGTGTACCCTAGCAACTCACAGGGAGTGAGAGAATGGGTCAAGCCTGGGGTGAGGCCCCACTAGCAAAGGTGATTGGATTTAGGGTCTGAATGTGGAGGAACTATGTGGTGGAGGAGGTCGGCTCGTCACTGGAAGGAGAAGGCAGTGGAGAGAGTTTGCAAGTAGATGGGTGGATATTACGCGTCCTACTAGTGAGGGGGCTAGCTAGTAGGATAGGAATAGGGCACAGCTAAGTCTTGCTGGAGTGGGGTAAAGAGGCTTTTGCGGAGGTTCAATGAGCAGTTCAATGAGCAGTTGGTCAAAGGTCTGTAGTATACGCAGGTCTTCTAAAAATTTCTTAAAGTTTTCTGAAAAAAAGATTGTTCTAGTAGGTTCATAGTCTCATTTTCATGCAATTTTCTGATGAGTTTTCTGAACGTACTCGTTATGGGACGCTGGGCCCGGTTCCCAGTTTGTGCCAATTTGTGAGGATAGGGCTGTATCTATGGGACGCTGGACCCGGTTTCCAGCAGGTGCTGCTCCCCACCAATAGATGGAGCTTGT
>BFEA01000113.1:1688195-1715368 GCA_003427395.1 Chara braunii | reverse complement strand
CAATGACTCACACAAGATGAAGCTCACACATAGTCCAAATGAGATAGGATAGAACCAAGATGCGCAGCTCAATTAATCATTAACACATTATACAAGAGTACATTGAGATCCAAAGCTCAGCGCCCATCATTATCACGAGTTCCTTCCTTCTGTCTCACGAATGGGGCCTGGCTCAGCCAGCGCCACCTTCAGAACTCAAGCACAGCACATAGCAGGTAAGTATCCACCATAGCCAGATCTCTCTCTTCTCTCTTGGATCTCAGTCTTGGTTCCTTTGTATAATGTGTTAATGATTAATTGAGCTGCGCATCTTGGTTCTATCCTATCTCATTTGGACTACGTGTGAGCTTCATCTTGTGTGAGTCATTGTCCATGCATGCATTGTGATACACTCCAGCAAGAGGAGGACAGTCAGGTCCCTTGCAATTTGGTATCGGAGCAGAAGCTTGTTGCACTCACTGCGCTGGCATGAGCAAGGCCGGCGAAAAGAAGAAGAGAATGCTGGCTTGATGATGATGCTGGCGATGGTGGAGTTGTGAGACAGAGGTGGATTGGGATTAGGGGGAGAAGTAAGCCGAAGAGGAAGGGGCAGAAGATTACTTACCTGGAGCGTTGGAGTGTGGAGCAACGAGGAGCTTCATCGACGGCCGCTTCCAAGAGAGAAGAACCTCCATACCCCCTTACCTGGCTGTGTGTGTGTGTGTACTCTACTTCTTCCCCTCTCTGGTGGTCGCTGCTGCTGCTGTCTACCTAAGGTCTGGTCTGGGAGTCAGGACACAAGTGTCTGGCCACATTAGAGGCAGTAGCGGTCAGAGTCCTGTAGGTCCTCTCTTCTACCCCTCTAATCTGACATTAGTGGCTGATTGCCACGTCAGAGTGCAAGCACGGTATCAAGCAAAGTTAACTGGGCAGTGAGAATCTGTGTGATTGAGGTATAGCCCGGGTACTCTGACATAGTACATACTCCAACTTCTCCCTGCGCAAGAGGACAAACAGCCAAGGTTAGTATAAACAGAAACAGCTAGACCAAGAAGAAAGAAAGAAAAATACTAACTAAGAAGGAGACCAGCAGTGTTAAAAAAGAAAAAAGAGAAAAAATTCTATTGAGTTTTACTGTCTGAAATTCGTTATTGGTTGAAACAGTGATTTCCAGAGTGTAAAAAAAAAAAAGAAAAAAAACAGCATCCCATCCACATCTGATAGAGTTTAGTAGTACTGTGGGATCCAGTCTCTTGGTGGACCAGCGGAGGACTACTTGTGCTGTCATCCACCATGGGGATTATGGCCCTTTCGGTTTTGTTGGGCCCCTTGTTTCAAATGTTTTTTCCCCTGGGCTTTGGGAGAGTTTGTGCCTCCCGAATGATGATGAGATCAGGAGCAATCAAGCCAGGGCCCACGCCTGTGGAACAGGCTGAAGTGGAGCGCCGCCAGGCTGAAAAGAAGAAAGAAAAAGAGGAAAGAAAAAGACAGAAAGAAGAAGAAATAAAAAAGAAAATGCAGATGGAAGAAGAGAGAGTGAAGAAAGAAATGAAAGAAAAGTTAGAAAAGGAGTTAAAGGAAGAATTACAGACTATAGAAGAAGAAGAGTCTGAGGAAGGGGGAGAAAGACTTATCAGACGGTGGACAGAGAAGGCAGAGAGTAGTCAGGCAGGTGAATTGTTTGTTAAACCGCTGGACTGGTACGACCCGTATGCTTATACCAACGACCGACTTGAAGAAACAGAAGAAGAAAGGGATGTGTTCGTTGCGAGACTGGCAACCGTTACAGATCAGAGAGAAAGGGATCTGATGCTTGAAGAGAAACGAGCAGAACTGCATCCTAAGATGTTGGCAGCAAAGCGGCGAGAGTTAGATGAAAGAAAGAGATTGCAAGCAGAGTGTACAAGGTTGCACAGAGAGTTGCAAGCACAAAAAGATAAACAAGCGGCAACAGAAGAAAAGTTAGCCCTCTTAACCGAAACAGTTCTGCATACCAAACAAGAATTAGAAGCAATGAACAAAACTCTGCAGAAAGTTGAGTCCCACCAGTACGAATTTGAAGGAGTCTGGAACACCTTCCTTCAGAAGTCCGCAAAGAATGTTGATATGCATATTCAGTCCTGCATTGCAAAATTAGATAACCACATCACCCAGACCTTCACTCCGGCCGTAATTGAGAAGATAATTCAGGGCACCGGCGCAGGAGGAGGAGGAGGTGGTGATGGAAACGAAGATGGAGGAGATGGTGATAAAAAAGGAAAGGGGGTGCTGCGAGAAGACAGTGGGGATGCTAAAAAGATTAAAGTTAAAGTTTCGTGGACCTACACAGGCAAGAGGGAGGAGAGTGTCATGCATTGGATTGCGGCCGTAGAGTCCTACGTGTACGATCAGCGCATCCCATATTGGGACAGAGTTCTGATGGCCACTTCGTGCATGGCCGGCGATGCGATGAGCTTCGCCATATCGTTGCAAAAGGAAGCGAACTGCCAGACAATGATTGAATATTCACAACAAACCAGAATTAAAGATTTCTTTAAAGCAGTAAGAGAACGATTCAAAGATAAGAATCTGGCTCGCCGAACCGAAATGCTAATTTTAAACATTGCGGATCGAAAATGGAAGAGTGCGTCTGCACTCAAAGCAACGATGGACGAACTTTTGCAATGCGCTGAGCATGGACTAACTCCTACTCAAGTCCTCAATAACTTCGCTAGGGCACTGCCCGACCCTTTCCGTACTCAGTTGTATCCCCGCACAAAGGAAGAGGGGATGACATATGAGAAGTTTAGCAAAATCAAAATCGCTATAGATCATGCTGGCTTCTTAGCGGAGGCTAACTACTGCCTTTACTGGAAAGATCTGCAAGCGGGTAAAAAGTGGCAGAACCGCACTATCTCAGGGAACATCCCTGGGAAAGACAACCTTCTTCTAACTTTTGAAGAAGGAGGTGTTGAAACTCTCTCCTATGACCAAATAGATTATGGTCTGGAGGGAGGACCCAACGGTTCGGTAGCTCAGGAGGGGAGCTACGCGACCGTTCTAGCCCGCGGGGGAGGGCGACAAGGAAGAGGACGTGGCCGCGGAAGAAGAGGCCGCAGACGTGGTGGAAGAGGACCCGACACCTAGAGGGGTGGTGGCGAAGGTAGCCACTACGTGAGAGGAAGGGGCAATGGTCCCTCGCAAGGTGGCCGGGGTTCATATTCTACCTGGGGAAGAGGAAGAGGCAGGTGGTATGGAAATTGGGATAAACCATATCCACCCCATCCAGGTCTACCCGAATGGGAGCCTTGGAAGCACTTGGGGTTTGCAGAAAAAGTATGGCAAGAAAGAAAAGTTGCCGACCAGTGCCTTAAGTGTGGTGACCCCAACCACGTTGTTCCCTATTGCCCTGACTACAAAATACTAAAAGGGAACAACCAGTAGGGGTCCCGGTTGCCTCTACGGGAACTTCGGATGTAGAAAGAAAGACATCCTCCCATCCGAAGGTTCCGTTGGCAGAAACTGAAGAGGAAGTTAGTCCCCACCTAGTACACTGTCCAGAGGTAATAAATGTGTGTACCTCTCTAGGTGGATCCCTCGCTGGCATGGGTGATGAGTTGGCCGCTCGCCGCCAAGCTTGGACTGAGATGAAGAAACGAAAAGGACAGTTAATAATTGCAGATCTAGAGATAAATAAAATAAGAGTTGGTGGTATGATTGACACAGGGTCAACACGCAGCTACATAAGTAAGAAAGGTTTGCAAAAGTTGCGACTCGGGCTAAAGGTTAAGCAATTAGATGAGCCCGTAGTAAGAAAACTAGCTAATAGTACAGTCACGGTGATGGATAGATATGTTGAAGGGGTCAAGATATACTTCCGGCTCGAGGCAGAGGGGAAGGTGGAACGTGTTCTCCACTCTCCGACTCTCTTGGTGGAAGACAATCTTCCTTTTGACATACTTTTAGGTATGGATTGGGGGGAAGCTGCAAATGCGGACATAAAGATGAGGGACCATGAGTGTTGGCTGCCTAGTCCACAAGGCGGAAAGAAGAAAATCTGCCTATTCCATGAATCAGGTAAGGAAAGCAGCTTAGCTCATTGTTGTATGAGTGCCCCCGCGTTCGCCCGCCATGTGAAAAAGTATAACTTGTATGATAAAGCCTTTGTTGCATATGTGCGCCCGGTAAAAGAAGGTGAAGCTAAAGAAGAGGCAACGTCCCCAAAGATTGAAAAGATTCTAAAAGAATTCGCAGATGTGGCAGAGCCCCCAAGCGGTGTTGTGGAACGCCCTATCAAACATCGCATTGAGATCATTCCAGGAAGCCAAATTCCTAAAGGGCCTATATACAGAATGTCACCTTCAGAGTTAGATGAACTGCGAACCCAACTTGATGAAATGTTGGAAAAGGGATGGATAAAACCTAGCTCCTCGCCTTATGGTGCGCCAATGGTGGGGTCCGCATGTGCATAGACTATAGAAGACTAAATGATATAACTATTAAGAATGTTGAGCCATTACCCCGAAGTGCCAATACAGGCCATTGCAGACCTCGCCAGGGGAGGCCAGCAGTATAAAGCAATAGGCCAGCCTCCCTTGACATCAGATTCTCCAACGACATAAATGCGTGGAAGTGATGTAGCACTTGTGCGTTAGCTTGCTGGGTGAGCGTTGGTAGGAGAAGAAGCTGCGCTAAGAGGAGGAAGGTTGGGCGCTGGCTTGCAAGAGGCAGGCATAGCTGCGCCAACATGTTAGTAGTAGTGATAGAAGGGTTAGTCAGTAGTCTTCAGTGAGTAGCATTCAAAGTAGATCTTCGTAGTAGGGGTGTGCATGTCTGGTGGGACAAAGGAACCAAGACTGAGATCCAAGAGAGAAGAGAGAGATCTGGCTATGGTGGATACTTACCTGCTATGCGCTGTGCTTGAGTTCTGAAGGTGGCGCTGGATGAGCTAGGCCCCATTCGTGAGACAGAAGGAAGGAACTCGTGATAATGATGGGCGCTGAACTTTGGATCTCAATGTACTATTGTATAATGTGTTAATGATTAATTGAGCTGCGCATCTTGGTTCTATCCTATCTCATTTGGACTATGTGTGAGCTTCATCTTGTGTGAGTCATTGTCCATGCATGCACTGTGATACACTCCAGCAAGAGGAGGACAATCAGGTCCCTTGCAGAAGCTGAGATGCAGAAAAGCAGATTCAATCTCCATTTTATGCACCTGTCCAGGAACAAGTCTAGATTCAGGCGTTAAATTCAATCCTCTTGCAAGTGGGACCTACCGTCTTCCCCCGAACATAACGCATATGCGTTGTATTCGAGTTTTCCAAAAAACTGGTTTTCAGAAAGTTAGACCGTTTTCTTCGAATACAAGGGCACTTCGAATATAATGCATATGCGTTCTATTCGAATAATACGCATGTGCGTTATATTTGAATTTCATGAAGAGAAAATTGTTGTATTCGAATATAACCTCCCCCCCCCGAAGGTCACTGCCTGCTTCGTTCTTCCCCTGGTGAACGGGACAGGCTCGTGCAGGCCCGTAATCACAAATGTGTTGTGTTTTGGTTTTTGGGATAGTCTCTCTCTCTCTCTCTCTCTCTCTCTCTCTCTCTCTCTCTCTCTCTCTCTCTCCTGTCCTCTGCTGTTGGCAAGAAACTGCACTCCCTGTCACTGACAACCTGCTCTCTCTCTCTCTCTCACTCACTCTCCCTCTCTCTCTCTTTCTCTATGCGAAGGCGCTTCTGACAGCCAAGAATGTGGCGCGGCCAAGAAAGTGGAAAGATAAGAAAGCGACTCACCAAGGTTCTCTGCACTACTGTGGTCACCGAGACAAAGAATAAAGGGGTTGTATTTGTCCACGTTCTAGCGGAAGATTCATCCTCATTTTGCACACTTGCTAAGGGGTGGAGGAAGGGCCCAAGTAGGGGAAAGGAATGAAACTTAACCCAGAACATGGTGAGTAAATCACGCAAATAAATTTGACAATGACTGTAACTCAGCGTTAGAACCCTACATGCAGAGAGCAATACAACGGACCGGGACGAACAGAAAGCACAAAAATATGTTCACAGTAAAAACCAAAGCATTTCGCAGAAGCAAATGGAGACAAACAAGGACAAAGAAGACAAACACACGGCGGACAGAGCAGTAACAACTAGGGAGACAACCAAAGAGACAAAGAAGATAACACACGGCGCAAGATTTTCTCTCCCGAACGCGACAAGGCTTAATTCAATAATCATGAAGAACAAAGCCCGTAGCTCGAACCGGATATGGGTGTCGTGCCCGTAATCAATATAGCACTGGCCGAGCTTCTGGCGGCTGACCCTACATGTTTCATCCGACCGCTAGAGCTGGAATCGTCAGGGGTCTTCGAAAAGTCGAGGCGGAGACGGAGAAAACATTGCGCCGTGAACCTATTTATAGCGACCACTGACAACAGCCTAAGTGATTGACAGGGACAAAAGCTATCAAAACCGGAAGTCCATTGATCGACGGCGCCAAGAGGCCCAAGGGGGGCCCCAAAAGAAGCAAAAGGCAATAGGCCCAAAGGTCCCACCCGACCCTTGTTCGATCTGCCAAACCCCCCCCGCACGGTATCACTCAACACCAGGCCAGCCAGGGTACCACCCTGTTTTAGCTAAAATGCCTCCTGTATAAACATGTTCAAGAGAAGACTCCTCAAAGGTTTTTTAACTCCAATTCGTAAGGCAACTCACCCAATCATCCCAAATCCCTCCAAATTTCATCGAAAAACAACTCAGAGAATTATCGAAGTAGTCATCAGAAAACCCTCGCAATCTCAGTTCTACCTTCAGAGCAAACAGATACGCACCCTCAGCACCAGGCATGTTCGTAAATCTCCTTGCCCGGTGTATGAAAGAGCTGATCATCGCCATCTTCAGTTGCCGACTGGCATAGGAGCATGCATCCTGTAAGTTTTGAAAAAGAATCTCACTTTCCCTCACCAAATTCTGATTCTTGTGCATGGACGCACTCCGGATTCCAATAGGCATGCCAAAATTCTTTAGAACGCAGCCCAGGAACTCCCAATGGTCGAACCGACTAGTACATTCCAAGGAGAGATTAACATCATATGATCCCTCAAACTTTCCCAGCAATCGCAAGACCTTCTTTTCGCTATCCACATCTCCTTTTTTGAATTTGATGAAGATCGAAACATCATCAATCAAACGAATCCCATGCACCAATGATCTATCAGTTCCCAAAGATAGGAGAAAGTTGAATTCAGAGTAAGCACACAACATACAGGCAATCGCAGGACTAGACGGTTTTCCCATGGGTATGGCCACCCTCTGTCTCAAAATCTTTCCACCTACACGTACGAAAGTATTCTCTAAATCAAACTCCACAAAACTCAGGATATCTAAGAAGTCAATCACTCCCCAACCCTCTTGTTTCTTACCCTTCTTCATCTTAGCTTCCTTCCTCTTGCTCCTTACAAGGACTCCTCGCGTCTCAACCAAAAATCGATAATCCAATGCAGGGCGTTCAAAATAGAGAGGTGCGGTAAATTGCTAAACATTTCTTTCACATCGTAGGCTGCAGTTACCAGCTCGTCATCCATAAGTAGATCCTTGTTAATCTGTTCAATGTTCTTTACCATCAGATCCGTGCTTTTTAAGTTAAAATGCGATCTCTTTGGAAGTTCCCAGATCATCTGGTTCAAACCTTTTGACACCTTCCTACAGCCTCGCACACTACATTCCGAAAACGAGGGGCAGATGGGTCTCCACCTCATGATGTCCTTATGCTTGGGAATTGCATAAGCATTCCCCAAGCTTCCCTTCTTGTCCCATCTAGCAAAAGATTTAAGTCCTCTCTTCTCATAGCTCTCAGCCATTCCACGAATAAGATCCTCTTCCTGTGCATGAACCTCCTCGAAACCATCATTGTCCAAAAACAACTTCTTCAAGCCTGAATGATAAAATGTCGGACAACAGACAAGGGTGTCGCCCGGGTTGTGATCAATAGGGACACAAACCAAACCACGAAACCTCTCCTTCCATCCCAATACCTCCTCTTCGGAGCAAGTCCGATCAGGGTTAACGCTACTCCGAATCAGACAAACCACCACATCCTTCTGTTCGAAGCTGGGTACGGTAAATTCTAAGGCATTCAAAGAACCCTTCAGCTCCGCACACAATCGCCTCAGGACATCATGCTCGTTCGGAGCCGGTACATTCCTATTATTGCGAAGCCACCAAGGTGCGGCCATGCATTCACTCAAACGACAGCATACGTGCCCATCAATTCTGACAAGATCTGTATTAAGAGACGAACAAGTGCACCCAAATTCCGTTCCTTTGGCATACAATCTAAAATTGAAAACAAGTTCGCCAATACTTTTATTCTTTAGCCAAACAACACGAAGCCTTCGAATCACCATCCCTTTCCAGTAACCATCAGCCTCAACCCTCTTCACTATGTCAGAGCAAAAGCCTCGAATACCCGATTTACTCAAACGGTGATCATATGTCACGCGGATCACCATCCTTCGTCTTACGTTCAGGCCAAAGCGTCGTCGGACTGTCCCAGAGATAAGCAATCCAAGCAGGGTTCTAGACCGTTTCCCCGAGAAGCATCGGATAGCCAAAAAGCTTTGGACCAGAACAACGAAACTCCATTGATTCAAATGAATACGAGAAGAAGGATTAGACAACAAGGAAGAAAGCGCAGGTTTGAGTTCCAAAAACTTTGAGCAGAAGGGAATAATCAGAGAGAAGAATATATACCTCCCTGGGCTGAACCAACCTTTACTCTTTTTCATAACATCTGCATCTTCTCCTGATTTGACCACCGACGTCCCATATTTCCGCTTCACAATCTTCCAATTATCAAGTATGCGTTCACCACCAGCACAAGTCACCCCCACAGAAACTAGGCCACGCTCCTTACAGTTATCCAACAATCGAATTAAAGACGAAGTAACATGTCCCGCCGTCGAGTGGAACACCATATGTGTCCGAATTTCCTGCCGACCCAGCACTCGTCCTTCGACAATTTTTCTCCTACATCTCTCTTTTTTCCGGTCGTCTCCGCCTATTGTGACGCTTCGTGTCACGAGAGTTTAGGTACGGATTACTCAAACGAATCAGACTACCTTCAACATCAAGAAGATCCTCCTCTTCACAGACACAGAGCGGGATACTTACGTACTGTCCAATCCCGCATCTTCGGAACCACGAATATAGACGATGATTACGTTTTCCTTTCTCGACAACATCCTGATTCAGGCATCAGTAGACATGTTCGTTCCAGCGAATAGGAAGAGACCGCGCAGTAGACCCGACATATGTGTGCCTTGACCATGGAGAGACTAAAGCATATACCAGAGGACCCTCACATTTCTCAAAGTCAAAATCATTGTCAGCTAACCCTTCCAAGTAATTCTTCAACTTCCCTGCCCACGGGATGCAGTCTTTCAGAATCAAGTTGATAACAATTCTCCTATAGAAGGCGTTAAATTCCCTATCCCTCAGGTAAGACAAACCAATATCCTTATCATCATCCATAGTCAATGGAGCAGAGATGCAATCAGGGGACGTGACCTCAGAAAAAGAAGAAAAGGGAGCGTACCTACTTCTCAAAATCCTACAGTAACGAGCCCACTTCCACAGATTATAGCGTCCGAGATACTGTCCTAGAGCTCGACCGAGCGATCGTCCTCCGTCGCAGATACCTCATTCTGGGACGGTGAATCATCCGAGACTTCCTCAACAGGTACGACCTTCTCTTTGTCCTTGGATTTTCCAAAGGCTTTGTCCGCACGGTACTCGGCCAGCTCCGCAATCATGGGTTCAACCATACCTAACTTCAAACCCGCCTCCTTGCATAACATTTCCAGACCAGACTTCTTGTACTGACGGAGCATCTTCTTCTGCTCCTCGATGAACACATACCTTTCATTGAGTTCCCCGACTCCATTAGTCCTGCTTCCACCTTCTCTCATAGGTGTAGCCTTTTTCCCTTTTCTAGTAGAGTGGGTAGCCACTGCCTCTAGTCTGGATTTCAGATTCGTTCCACCGCCCACAGCCTTCTCCGGTTTCTCAGCGGCCGACAATTTGCCCATCTGTTCTTGAAGCTTAATGACCTCCGCCTCGGCATTAGCGCGTTTCCCCTTCAACGCTTCCGCCTCGAGGCTTGCTACTCGATGCATTTCCTTCATCTTAAGGTATTCCTGTTTCCACTTGTCCGTATCACGCAGATTATCCGTCCATCTTGGTTTAGGTGATCCTCTCACCGAGCAGTCGGGAGTGCCGATGGCGCAGCTACCCCGTTTGTTGCCGGGTCTTTAACGCCTCGCCTTTCCACAACTCGACCTCCTCCCTAGCTTTAGCACTTTGCCCTCTCAACAGCCCAATCTCCATTTTGAGACCGGCAATTTCCTGTTTGAAATTTGTTTTAACCAACGCCGTTCCTCTCAGCTGTTCAATTTCTTGACGCAGCGCAAAGATATCATCCTCCGCGGACTTCTTCTCGGCAACTTGCCTCCTCAGGTCCGCGATCTCACGCTGCAGTCGCAGCATCCTGTCTTCCCCATCACTACTTCCTTCACCCAACAATAATTTCTTCAGCCTCTCATTCTCCTTTTTCAACTGCACCATCACATCGTTAGAGTTAGATTCTACATCCCCCTTGCCTTTCAATTGTGGACAGACTTTCTCCAATCGCTTGTCAAGGCGTGCTCCCATCTCCTCTTCAAGACGCTCACGCTCCTTCCTCCATTCTTATTTTCTGTTTTCTTCCTCCTTTAATCTCTTCTTCTTCTCTTCTTCTTCCTTCATCTTGGCCTCCCTTTCTTCGTCAGCAATGGTCTTAGCATAACATTTATCCAGCTTTTCCTGATTCAGCCTCCACCAATTAGGCCGTGGTTGATTAAAATGTTGCGCCGGGTACGCCGGAGCAGTCGCAGGTGGAGCGACAGATGAAGAAGTCGCAGGAGCAGGTAAGGCGAGCAGTGGTTGCGTGGCAAGAGGAGTCAAATTCGCCCCAGTAGCAAGAGGTCTCCCGTACCCCCGGTGTGGACACTCCCGCATAAAGTGATTAGGGGAGCCACAGTTGTAACATGATCTCGCATACGTTTGACCTGCCATATTGTAGTCTACAACACAGGTAGGAACATTGAATTAGTATAGGTCAATGTCGAACACGGGCCACACTACCGTAGTCTAATGTCTACGGAGGTTACTACGTTGAGTAAATGGTGAGTAAATCACGCAAATAAATTTGACAATGACCGTAACTCAGCGTTAGAACCCTACATGCAGAGAGCAATACAACGGACCGGGACAAATAGAAAGCACAAAAATATGTTCACAGTAAAAACCAAAGCATTTCGCAGAAGCAGATGGAGACAAACAAGGACAAAGAAGACAAACACACGACGGACAGAGCAGTAACAACTAGGGAGACAACCAAAGAGACAAAGAAGACAACACACGACGCAAGATTTTCTCTCCCGAACGCGACAAGGCTTAATTAAATAATCATGAAGAACAAAGCCCGTACCTCGAACCGGATATGGGCGTCGTGCCCGTAATCAATATAGCACAGGCTGAACTTCTGGCGGCTGACCCTACATGTTTCCTCTGGCCGCCAGAGCCGGAATCGTCAGGGGTCTTCGAAAAGTCACAGCGGAGATGGAGAAAACATTGCACCGTGAACCTATTTATAGCCACCACTGACAACAACCTAAGTGATTGACAGGGACAAAAGCTATCAAAACAGCATAGTACCCTACCCCGGAAGTCCATTGATCGACGGTGCCGAGAGGCCCAAGGGGGGCCCCAAAAGAAGCAAAAGGCAATAGGTCCAAAGGTCCCACCAGACCCCTGTTCGATCTGCCAAAACCCCCCCGCATGGTATCACTCAACACCAGGCCAGCCAAGGTACCACCCTGTTTTAGCTAAAATGGAAAGGTATGTCGCTACTTTACTTTTACCTTTTTGCCAAGGGTCTGAGGCCCCCCAGCCATGGTCCAGAATTGAGCCTACTCAGCCTGGACCCGACCCCCTTGTGCAGGTAAAGTTGGTCTCATTCACTCGAACATAAAGCATATGTGTTGCAAACGAATACAACACACGGTATGCGTTGTATTCGCTTACAACACACATGCGTTTTGTTGGGGGGAAGACGGTAGCCCCAAGAGACCTAACGGTTGGGATGGGAAGGCGATCTTTCTTTTACTCCTTTTCTAGAAAGACGCCTTTTCTTTTGGAAAGCCTGACAAGGGTGTTCGGATGCCTTCTTCACCCGAATACACTGTACAACCGTTAGTACACATACAGGGATAATACTGTCATTAAACCACAAGTACACGGTCCCAACCTTGCAGTCCGAAACTTGTGAGGTGAAGACATCGTATTGGTACATCTGTCAGTCTGCATACAGGGATAGTAACTGGGTGGGTGAAGACATTAGGACTCACCATCACCTTCGGACCTGCCTTAGTGAACTATAGATACTTTGTAGGACTAAGGGTTGGACCCCACAGCCGCGGGAAAGAATTTTGGTTTCCAAAACGAAGCTGGCGGGACCTTACACAGAGCGGATTCGATGTTTGGAAACTTGGGAGAAGCGCTTCCACTCTGGCCGCGGGCCCCTGGTACCCCCTGGTGACAGGACTGCCGTGGGCCCTTGGTACTCCCTGGCTATAGGACTTTCCGGTGCCGACGGAAGGGTAGGGGGGTGCGGCATCTCCTCCGATGCCGATAGAGGGTCGGGGCCGACATTGGTGGGCAGACTTGTTGTGGTCCAAGCAGGTGATCCATAGCCGTGGGCGAACAGGATGTGAGTGTCACACAGGAGGTGCGGCATGCCTGTTTCTTTCTTTTTCTTTTCGGTTTGGGGATTACCCAGAGCGACCCCTCCTACGGCTGCGAAGGGTCTAAGACCTCATGGTGATCATGTGGGTACGGTTTCGTGGTTTCGTCCAGGGTCCTTTGGGAGGCGAAGGCGGGTGAAAAGAAAATGGAGGGGAAACAGAAAGGGAAAACACACACACGATCGTTGAGAACAACCGTTTGAATTTAAAATTTGAAATGTTGGGGAAGGGGGGGTGGGGTGGGGGAGTGATTGCCGGTGGGAGGAATTCGAGATTGAAAATACGACGTAATAAAATAAAATAAAATAAAAGAAAAGAAAAGAAGGGACATCCACTATATCCAAAATCCGACCGGCGATTGTCCCGTGCATGTCCCATGCAGGCGACATCCCGGCCAGTCGTGACGAACCTTCCACAAGCGTGTGTGGCACCATAGCTCTCCGAAGGCATGCAAAGGGTCCGTGCAATCCTAGCGGGCCTGTCACCGCCCTTTGTACACTACCGAGTTGTGGGAGAAGCTTGCGGGGCATACTCTGGACATCAACTGCTTTCGCAGATCGGCAATGGTATGAGCAACTGTCTCATGTGCGGTGGTGGTCTACCGAATGTGCCAGCCCGAGACCCAACCATCTGCAGTGGGGTCCGTGGCCACATCGTCATCAGGGGCACCCTGCCCTTGCAACGCACGAAGATATCACCTGCTGGCGCGCTGGAAAGTTGCAGGCTCCTCGCGCACTTCGCATCGACCATTGGACATTGTCATCTCCTGGTTTCCCAGCCCCTTGTTCGGTACCGAGGTGTCCTCCGACCACATCACTTTCTGTTGGCGACCGGTTCAACAGTACAAGAGCCGATGAGCATGCAACCACGTGTGTTCGCGACAGTGACGATGAAAGAGGCTTCGGGGATTAACCAGCCTGGCAGGTCATATCTGTTGCTGCTGCGCAAGGACAACAAGCACCAGAGGTGTCCGCACTCCGTGCATCTTCCTTCATCCGACAATCCTGTTCGTGCCACGGTTGTCCTCATCCTCGCCGTTGCCATCTTCCTGACCTGCATCGTTGTCCTCCTCGCTCTCGCCTTTTGCGTCACCTTGCTCGTCCGTTTTTTGTAGGGGACGGAGGTCACAGTTGCCCGCCCTAAGTGAAGGCGGAAGCACAGAAATCCAGAATGCAAAATCACACTGAAGTCCAAGTAGTCAAAGCCAGAGCAGATAGCACAATGGAACCGAGCAACCGAGTAACCATCCAATTGAGAATGATACAGAAAAATCGTGAGTCGATGTCCATGCCCAATAGGGCAACACCAACAGCACAAGTTCTTGTCTTCTCATCTGCATGGCCAGCATGGACAAACGGTATAGGGTCGAGAAGAGCGACAACGAAGGTATGGGAGGTTGTCGCCACAGTTCCCAACATCCACCGCAGTATCAAGGCGAGCACTCCGTTTTGCCATCGTCCCACTTGTTGATCCTGAGTCAAGACGCTGACAGGTTCGGTGTCCCTCCTCCCTTCCCTACGGCTGTCGGGCAACTGCTGGTGTGGAGGAATGATCCGCTCGGCCTTCGAGATGTGCGATCGGGTTATGTGCCTTTCTACTATGAATCTGCACATGGGGGCGGATCTGGGCGAGGCAGTTCAATTGTCGTTGTGTATTCACAATCATCCAGTGTGGACATGGCCGTGCACGGGGCCGGCATGGCCCGTGCAGGCAGTTTCACAGCGACGCTGTGCGGGGAGTATGAGGAGTCATTCTCCGAGGGGCAATGTCGACGGATGTCAGTGGAGGACATGTCACGAAGGGTGGCATCCAACCGACAATGTAACGGGGGTGTGTACAACCATGGGGAAAACGACTTCGGATGCGAGGCACAAACTGGTCGTGGGCAGAGGACATTGCCACATGGAGGAACGCCGCTGCATGGGGGGTTACTTGCCACATCACGGGTGAACGCGAACAGTGGCAGTGGTGTCCGTCAGGGGCAGGAATGCTCTCATGCAGCCCCCCAACAGATAATAGTCGACTCGAGGTCGTTGGAGTCTGTGGATCGTGTGCATGGTGGCATGGCACCGACCAGTCGTGGTGATGGAAGGGGTCGAGCCCAAGGGCGGGAGGGCAAAAGTGACATTGGCGGAGGCAACGAACGAGAAAGACAACCACCAGGGGGAGGACGTGGCACGAGAGAGTGTACTCCACCATTGCTGTGGGGAGGCGAGTGAGAGTGGTAAAGACGAGGGTGGACAAGAGACTGATGACAACCCACCAGCAGTTGATGACGGAAGGCATAAAGGAAAAGGTCCTCCTAAAAAGATTGTGCCTTGGACGCTGGAGGAGTGCTTGGCGCTGCAAAATGGCAACGTGAGGATGACGCGATGATGGCGGATGCCAACGCCAGGCACAAGTGTATGAAGAAGGGGTAGAGACAAGAGTGGGTGTCTGACCGCATGAAAAAGGAAGGGATGATGAGGTCCACAAAGAACTGCAGGAAAAAAATGTTTCAACCTGGGACATAAGCTAAAAGTGCTTGTGGACAAGGTCGGGCGGCCAGACCATCAATCCTATCGGGACATGACCGAAGAGGAGAAAGAGGCGAAAGGCCTTTACATGACGTTCGATCAACGTCTTTGGCAGGCGATGGAGTGGGTGTTAAAAAGATCATGCAGGACTTGTGAAGAATCCATGAACTCCGACACTATGGGTGGTGTGAAGCAGAAGGTATGAGGGAAGGCTCGGGTGAACAAAGAGGGTCGGACAAAGGAGGGTCAGACAAAGGAGGATCCGACACATCGGCCAACATGTCAAACTTTAGGCAAACCGGCGCCAATAGAGTCCATGTCGGAGACAACCCATCTTCTGTGTCATCCGGGGGAGTTGCCATGGCTGAGTTCACACGTGTGTACGTGGACGGCTTGGACAAAGCCACGTTGATGATTGCTCAGGTGAACAAGTAAGGTGTCACCATCGTTGCTAGGAGCATACGCGTAATGGCGACGCGGATAGGTGCCGTCGCATCAGCAATGGGTGAAGGGAACGCAAGAACTGGTACAAGACACGGAAAAACAAAAGGGAACAAAAARAAAATTCACAATGCCACAAAAAAAAAAAAAAAAAAAAAAAAACCACCAAAAACAACGGCGGATGTCACATCTGCCACTAGTGGTGTGTTGTCGTATTTCCCAGTGAACGGAAGGAGGCGTGTTAGGTCTGAGACTCTGCTTCCAGCACGATGGCCAGTCAGAAGGGGAGGGGGGGGGGTAGAGCCCCTGTACAGAGATAAAAATGCAGAACTCGTGGTGATCACGGTGAAGGGCCTCACCCTTTTAGACTTTCGAGTTTGAGTCGACCCCTCTGCGGGTCCCTGTTGACTCCACCCACACTCATGCTCAGGGCGCGAAGCCATTCGTCACAGGGTCATCCCCACCTAGTGCTTTGAGATGGATGGGGATGGGCCATTGAGCGAGAGAGCTTTGAAATTGGGGATGTAAACTCAACTTTTCTCGCAAGGAGGCAGTTTTCGTTGTTCACTTGCAAACGTCCATTTTTTGATACTTTGCAGTGTTCTCAGGCGATTGCTCCTTCCAATACACATACAGTCCAGGGAGTTCCTTGAAAGACTTGTCTTCTCTTATGGCGCAGACCAAGCATCGTACTTGGGCCACACATCCATTTCCTTACGCAATGGTCCTAGGGCTTCATCGAGGTGCGTGAATGTCGTTCTCCCCCTTAGCCAGCCTATGCACTAGCACTCATATTTCCATACGACATGCATCGTGCTCATTGCTTCCCTGAGTACCCCTTAGTCTTTTCGAGGTCCCCACCCGCATGCTCAAAGGCCTAGTAGGCAACACTTCAACCATACACAACATCCCTTTATCTTTTTCATCCATACTCAAGGTTGCATGCACAAAGGTCTGATTCATAGATAAAATTTACGTCCAAGGTCAGTTGGCCTTTGCCCTTCCCTTTCCCCTTTGCCGCCCGGCATACCGGGCTCAGTCCAGCTCTACACATCCCAAGGCTACTCACCTGCGCACTCAAACACAAAGCAGACAGATACAACCCCCATTTGGGATCAACACATAGTCCCTCCCACATGCCTAATTTCCATGTCCTTAGGCGCTTTCCCTTTTCATTTCCTTCCTTCATCCATGCCATCCTCCTCTCTTAGTCATGCAGTCCAGGTTCTGGTTGAGTCAACTGACCTTTCTCTTGCTTAGCAATCCTTTTCTAGCCCTTCTCGGACTTTGTCAACCGTCAAGCTTGTCAGACCCTCCTCTTTATGATCTTCTTAGTGGCACAAGGGGTCGACAACCCTCCCCTTGCCCTCTTCTTCCACCAAGTGAGATTAAAGGTTCTTTTTCCATTTGTACCCTGACAATGTAACAAGTGATTGACAAAAGAGTTAGTCGCATGTCAAGCAAAAAAAAGAGCGAGAGAGAGAGAGAGAGAGAGAGAGAGAGAGAGAGAGAGAGACTCTAAGCCTATCCAATTTACCCCCTATTTTGCTGCCCTATATGCCTTGGACCGCCGCATCAGTTGGTGGTAGTGGGGGTGAAAGAATATGTGAAGATGCTCGGCTGTGGTGGATGGGTGGAGGAGGTGGAGGTGGAAGAAGGTGTGAAGGTGCTTGGCTATGGTGGATGGGTGAAGGAGGTGGAGGTGGAAGAGGGTGTGAAGGTGCTTGGCTATGGTTGATGGGTGAAGGAGGTGGAGGTGAAAGAAGGTGGGAAGGTGCTTAGCTATGGTGGATAGGTGAAGGAGCTGGAGGTGGAAGAAGGTGTGAAGGTACTTGGCCACGGCGGACGGGTGAAGGAGGTGCAGGTGGAAGAAGGTGTGAAGGTGCTTGGCTATGGCGGATGGGCGAAGGAGGTGGAGGTGGAAGAAGGTGTGAAGGTGCTTGGCCATGGTAGATGGGTGAAGGAGGTGGAGGTGGAAGAAGGCGTGAAGGTGCCTGACTATGGTGGATAGGTGAAGGAGGTGGAGGTGGAAGAAGGTGTGAAGGTGGTTGGGAATGGTGAATGGGCGAAGGAGGTGGAAGTGGAAGAAGGTGTGAAGGTGCTTGGCTATGGTGGATGGGTGAAGGAGGTGGAGGAGGAAGAAGGTGTGAACGTGCTTGGCTATGGTGGATGGGCGAAGGAGGTGGAGGTGGAAGAATGTGTGAAGGTGCTTGGCTATGTTGGATGGGTAAAGGAGGTGGAGGTGGAAGGTGTGAAAGTGCTTGGCTATGGTGGACGGGTCTATGAGAAAAATTTTTTGAACTTTCAGACTGCCAATGATTATCAGATAGTGAAAATCATCATGGCTACGCCGGACCCAGACCCGGCCTGTTACATCTTCGACGCCACACGGGTCCTACCGGACCCGACTTAGGCCCAGACTTGGGGTACAGCAGGCCGAAAGGCCGCATCTTTGGACCAGACCCGACGGGCAGGCCCAAACGACATTACCGTTTGGGCCTGGCGGCGCTCTTGAGGCTGCCGCCCGCCGGTGTNCATCTTTGGACCAGACCCGACGGGCAGGCCCAAACGACATTACCGTTTGGGCCTGGCGGCGCTCTTGAGGCTGCCGCCCGCCGGTGTGATCTGAAACGACGATCTCAACGGTTCAGGTCACGGCCAGGCCTCGCAGCATTGAGGCCGGCCTCCTGCCCACCGGTACTAAAGACCAGTCCGGCCTCATTCTGAGGCATCGAACACTAGGACGCTGCTCGAGCGCCAGTCGTGTCGGTTCAACAGCAGGAGCAGCGCCAACTCTATTCTTAGCGCAGCACGGAGCAGCAGCAGCAGCGCGAGCTAGCGCAGCAGCGGCAGTGAGCAAGGAGCAAGGCAGCAACCACCAGCAGCACGACGGCCATAGCCGCGACCTGCAGTTGGACTGCAGCACCGCGAGGTACCAGGAGGCGAGGGGGTCTTCTCCTCCCTCCACGACCCCAGGCTCTCTCCTCCTCACCTCCTCCTCCTCTGCCATCTCTTCTCCTTCTTCTTCATACTTCTTCTTCTTCTTCTTCTTCTTCAGACTTCATCTTCTTCTTCTTCAGACTGGATACTTGACACTAGTTGGACAGAGATCAGTGTTGGACTTCGGTGGTAAGAGGCTGTGGTACTTACCGGATTAGAGACTTGGAGATGGTTGGGGTTGATACTCAGCAGCATCACAGATTGGGCACCGGCTACATTAGGACTCTGTATCTCCAACATTGGTGACTCATTGTCCACGACCTTTTGATCTTGTTCGGTGACATTTTGGACTACCATATCGGTGACCTACTGGTTTCTATCTCGGTGACATCTGGCGTTTGCCTATATCTCCACCTCCTTCGTCTCTCCTCCCACCTTCATCCGTGTATGCGTGTATGGGGCCTGAGCATCGTCTATGAATGACTCAGACCCCACCATCTCACGATTGTTTGTGTGTGGAGTGATATCTGTGTGAGTCGGTCTATGTGAGTCAATCCATTTATCAGACTTCCGATGCATACATGCTCATCCTATATTGGTTGATCTTTTGTTCTGCCCCATAATCGTTGAAGTATTCACGAGTATGCAATAGTTTTGGTATCGGAGCAGACCAAACGATGGATCTGCTCACCAGGTAAGTCTGATTTAGGAATAGATTGCTTCTTCGATCCTCCAAATCAGCTCTGTATTACTATCGAGATTCAAAGTTGCAAATTTATTTTTCTTTTTTCGGTATTCTGTTTAATTCCGCATTCCGGTTCAATTCGGTATTCGGACTTTCAATTCAGATCTCTATTTTAATCCGGTATTCTGTTTTATTCGGGTTCCGATTAATTGGTATTCTAGTTAATCCGATATTCTGTTTATTTCGGATTTCTAATGCTAATGCGTTATTAGGTTTAAAGCAGTATTCTGTTTAGTTCGGCATTCTGATTTTCAATTCGGCATTCCATTTTTAATTTTGGCATTTTATTTTAAATCCTGTATTTCGTTTTTCTCAATCGGAATTTCCGTTTTATTTCGGTATTGGAAATTAGGGTTACGATAGATTTCGGTTTTGTTCAAATTGGGAAATTCGAAGGTTTTGGAACCGTAATACCGAAAATTCCACGGAATCGCGGAAAATTAGGGTTGGACTCCGAAATTTTCGCGAATTTTTTTCCCCCCCCTAGTTTGAAAAATTCCGAAAACGGACTTAGGCCTTTAAAAACGGATTTTGTGGGTTGAAATTCCTGAAATTTCACGTTTCTCGACAATTCGAGTGTTTTTTTTCCCCTGATTTCCCGAAAAAAAATTGGCACACTTCGGAATCGTTCCCTTAGAATTGCAACTTCCGGGTCGTTCACTCATCAAACGGTGAACTCCCGAACAATAGAGGATCTCAACGGATACCTAATCCTTACAACTTAAAATTCATTAATGACCATTATTGCAATTATTGGTTATTGATTATTATAAGAAATATTAATTCATTATTAATCATTAATTTAATTTTATTGATTATTAATTCGTTATTATTCTCTTATTACGAAATTTAAGTTATTTTCAGGGAAAATTTATCTTTTTCTGTTTTGATTAGGTGTATAAGTCCATCATTGGGACAGGGTTTGTATGTGAATTGCCTGATCTATTCTACCCCTGTACCCACCCTCTCCCTTTCACTGTTCTGCGACCATTCAGACGAGCCAGCCTTCAACAACAGTTCACTGATGCCAGCAGGGCAAGCCACCGAACAGCAGCCACGACACAGCAGCCACGACACAGCAGAAGGATCGCAAATCGCCAACAGCAACAGCAAACTGCAGTTTGACAGCAGCCACAGACCAGCACTCAGATGGCGAACACGCAGAACAGCGGGACGTCATCCGAGACGTCGACATCTAGCAATGTCGAACCATTGCCGGTCTGTCCTGCTCAAGGGCCGAGTGAGCCCATCGCGGACTACATTCAGAGAGTGCAGACCTATACGGCCGCACTAACCCTTGCCAAGGAACGACAAGATGCTGCCGAAGCAGACAAACAAAGGCTAGCAGCAGCAGCTACAGCCCGCGCCCAGCAACAAGCTGAGGCGGCGCAGTTGGCGACCGACCAACTCAATGCCAACAGTGCCGAGCTTCTGATCTCTCAACATGATCAGTGGACAACGGTACTCAACGGGATGCGTTATGTCCCCGTAGCAGGCGCCGAGCCAACGACAGTACAACAGGAGAGACAAAACCTGGCAGACATTCTACTCAATACAATGCGTGCCGTCATCTGGAACAGCACCATGGGGGAACTTCATTCCAGATCTACACAGCAAATACAAAACGAACTCACCCATAACGTGAAGACGCTTGCAGCAGCCGTTAAGGTCGTGGATTCGCAGCTGAAACAGATGGACGCCCGCATTGCTACTCTGGAGGCAAGGCCTTCCCAAGCGGCGCCAGGCTGCACGACAGACACGACGAAGCAGCTCAACGGGCGCATCGACCATGTCGTCAATCTCATTGGCGACCTAGGTGCTTTCACTGGTACGGACACGATCAGCAGCACGGTGGCCGCCATCAAGACGGACATCGCCAAGCTGCAGACAAGACCGGACGCCGCTACAAAGAACTACAAGATGCCGCACTTCCACATCAGCAAGTTCGACGACTACAACAAGACAGACGCCTTGACATGGTGGCAAGGCTTCCTCATGGAAGCATCCTGCCGCACTGTCCCGACTGAAGACATGTTGAAGGCGCTCTACCTACAACTGATTCGAGGAGCACAGGCATGGTTGAACCACCTTGCGGCCACCAAGCAATGCACCATCGCCGAACTCCACACGCACATTGCGTGGAAGGAGTTCGAGCAACTATGGTTCACTCGATTCATGGTCCGCAACGTCGTGAAGGCGGCCATGAACGAGGTGTACACCATCTCACAAGGAAGCATGCCAACTCGAGACTGGACAATCAAGTGGCAAAAGATAGTGACCACGCCAGGCTTTGATTTTGAGTTTTCCTAACCAACGATCCGAGGTTTTTTCGTGATCGTGCGCAGGACTGTGGTCAGCACTCGGCAACAAGTACGATTATACCTCATTCCAGGCTATTCTGGATCGTGCGAACCTAGTCATCCAGACGGACGACAAGGCCGCTAACGAGAAACAGTCCCAACCGCACTATGTGGCTAAGCAGGGCTATCAACGATCGGCACATAGCAATGCCGTGATTCCTGATCAATCAGTCGATCTCCACGCTGCAGCAGCATCCTCGGGTGATGGAGGAGTTCTTGCAGCGCTCCCGCCGAAGCGTCCCAAGAGAGTTCGAAAGAACAAGGCAACAGACGCGACGACATCGACAGGAACTGGGCAGCAACCATGGACGACATACAAGATAACCAAGGAAGTATATGACCTTCGTCAACGGTACGGATATTGCCTTTGGTGCAATGGTGTCACTCACTTGACCGCACAATGCCCCGAAAAGGGCAAGGCACGCGTACCCCGTCCAGCAAACTCGGGAAACTGAGTTGCGCAAGGAGAGAGGCGACGTCTCTCCTCACTCCGCCGGAACCGGTTGCCTTGCTAGCAATCGATGTCACTACCGGGSARCATGCGTTAGTCGCTGATTCTCGTGCTACGTACGAGGATTATGCCGCCCAGTTGGTACCACCACTAGACCAGCCGAGCCACGTGCACTTAGATTGCGTATGCACAGCCTGTACACCGTCGGCAAGTGATCCGGTCAGCTCGCCACTGATTTCCAAGGACTCGGCGGCGTGGTCAAGACTTGAGGAGCTTGACCCGCTCACGAAAGAGGACTTCGCTTGGATGCCTCTACCCTCAACCGGAACCTTGCCAAGGCCGCATTGCAACGCCTTAATGGCAAATCTACACTCCTATTTGCACACTACAGTACCAGCTCCGTTGACGGACGACGGGGTAGCGGTTGTCGATCTCCGCTCCTATCTTGTGAAGATTGACCGCGAGTACGCCACCCAAAGGTACGCCGAAACCGACGCTCCTTTGCTCTATATCTGCATTCAAATCGGGAAGGCAACCTGTAGTGGCTTGATTGATTGCGGAGCGTCTCGCAACTTTATGAGCCAAGCCTTTATGGCCCGCGCAGGYCTTGGCCCGCGCGTTCGAAGGAAGACGCAACCTACGCAAGTTACACTCGCGGACGGCCGCACGCAAAAGTCAATTGACCGATGCGTCGACGGCGTTCCAGTATACTTTGCGCCACTTGCGTGCGAGCTGGTGTCTTTTGACATCCTCGACACCAAGTTCGACATGATTCTAGGCATGTCTTGGTTGCGTAGCGCCGATCATCCAGTGCAATTCCACGACCGGACCGTTCACATCCGTGATCGGAACGGAGTGTTAGTCCCATGTACGGTCGCGACCCCTCACACTTCGATTGCTTGTCACGTGGTTTCTGTTACGAGAATTCGCAACGCCATAGCTCGGAATGACGTCGAGGAGATGGGCCTTCTATTCTTGCATGCTCTCCCCTCGCCGGACAGACCAGCCGCGTCCGCCGGACCCACACATTTCTCACCTCTTGGACAAGTATAGAGACGTCTTCGAGGCTCCCACCGGAACGGTTCCGGATCGGCCCATACCTCACGGGATCACTCTCGAGACTGGCGCCGTCCCTCCGCGTGGATGCATTTACCGCATGAGCGAAGAGGAACTCGAGGTGCTTCGCGCACAACTCGACGACCTCCTTGACAAGGGCTGGATTCGCCCTAGTTGTTCGCCTTACGGTGCCCCTGTTCTCTTCGTCCGGAAGAAGAACAAAGATCTACGGTTATGCATCGACTATCGCAAACTTAACGCACAAACCGTAAAGAACGCCGGCCCTCTCCCTCGGATTGATGATCTCCTTGAGCGGTTAGGCGGCGCCACGTACTTCTCGAAGTTGGACTTGAAGTTAGGTTACCACCAGATTGAAATCCAGCCTCAAGATCGGTACAAAACCGCGTTCAAGACGCGGTACGGGCACTTTGAGTGGGTTGTCATGCCATTTGGGCTCACCAATGCCCCCGTGACTTTCCAAGCAGCTATGACGACTGAGTTTCGCGACTTGCTCGACCGCAGTGTCCTCATCTACCTCGATGACATCTTGGTCTATAGTAGGACATTGGACGAGCACATCGTACACCTTCACGCTGTTTTGGATCGTTTGCGACTGGCCAAGTACAACGCGAACCTCGACAAGTGCGAGTTCGCCAAGCAGGAGCTTGAATACTTGGGCCACTATGTCACGCCGAAAGGCATTCGTCCCTTAGCGGACAAGATCCAAGCCATCGTGGATTGGCCGGAACCCCGTTGCACGACGGATGTACACTTTTTCATGGGTTTGGTTGGATATTATCAGCGATTCGTCGAGTCATACTCGAAAGTGGCCGCTCCTTTGTCGAGACTTCAATCCCCGAAGGTGCCCTTCGAGTTCGACGACGCAGCCCGTGGCGCGTTCACTACGTTGAAGGCAGCGATGCAAGCCGCACCTGCCCTCCGTATATACGACCCCATCCTTCCTACCCAAGTGACTACGGACGCTTCGGGATACGGTCGATGAATGTATTACATCGACCAGTTCGACTTTGACCCGTGCCACATTCCCGGTCCCGCCAATCGAGCTGCGGACGCCCTCTCACGACGGCCTGATTTTTGTGCCATTGTGACCACGACATTCGACCTCGATGACGATCTGCAACCGCATTTTGTCAAAGGCTACAAGTCCGATCCGACTTACTCTACGCTTTACGTGGAGCTTTCATTGGATCAACCGCCGACTAGCCATTATTGGATTTCCGACGGGTTCCTCTTCCTATACACGAGAGGAAAGGACTTGTTAGTTGTGCCCCAAGATCACATCTTACGGACTCGTCTTCTCGGCGAATTCCACGACGCACGACTTTCGACACACCTTGGCGTAAACTGCACATTAGCACGCCTCCGCCAGCGTTTTCACTGGCCTGACGTCCTTCATGACGTCACGAGGTACATTGAGTCATGTACAGTTTGCCACCGTAACAAGGGTCGATCTCGAGTCCCCTTCGGCGAACTCAAACCGTTGCTGATTCCTCGGGCACCGGCGCACCGCGCCTCTCCATTGCTATGGACGTGACAAGCCCGTTCCCCCCTGATCGCCTCGGCCATGACGGTATTCTCACGGTCGTTGACCGTTTGAGCAAGTATGCTCGCTTCCTTCCTTGCAAGTATCATGCTGCAGCACCTGAGCTCGCACGACTCTTGCACATCGGTTGGATTACCAACCAGGGTGTTTCGGAAGATATAGTGAGCGACCGAGATACTCGCTTCATGTCGGCCTTTTGGACTTCCCTTATGGCTGAGTCCGGTAGGACAATGAAGCCGAGCTCAGCTCGGCACCTGCAGCCGGATGGCCAGACGGAGCGAGCACACTAGACCGCTCAGATGATGTTGCGTACGCTCATCCGTCCCGACCATAAAGATTTGGTTGACCGGCTTCCCAACATTGAGTTTGCCTACAACACTTCGGTGCATCCGACGATCTGCGTCACACCATTCGAGCTACATCATGGTGGAGAGAAAGCACGGATCTTCGCTGATCTCCTTCTGCCACAGACCGCCGACATAGACGTCTCTTGCTCTCCCGCTTCCGTTCGGAAGTACCGGGACTTGCTGATCAAAGCCCGCGCGAATATGCAAAAGGCTCAAATCCGCATGCAGCAGCAAGCTAACCGACGTCGACTTCCATGTCCTTTCTGCGAGGGAGACCTTGTTTGGATCCTCTCCGAGGAATTTGCGCTCGAGCAGGACGTTTCGCGCAAACTCCTTCCGAAATGGTTCGGACCATGGGAAGTCACTTCTGTCATTGGAGACGACCCCGCAGGTCCTTCCTTTGTGGTCAACATTCCTCCGCACCTTCCAGTGCACCGGGTCTTCCACGCGTCAAAGCTGGCCATCTACACGCCACCTTCCGCCGACGAGTTTCCCGGCCGTCGATCACAGGATCCGCCTTCTATGGATGGACATCAGGAAATGGACCGAGTCATCACGCACCGCAAGTATGGCAACAAGCCAATGCAGTTCAAAGTCACATTCAAGCAATGTGCGCCTGATGACACTCGGTGGATCTCTAGTGCAGACTTTTGTAGACTTCTGCACCCCTTATCTTCGCCGACTATGAGAAGCGACGCCTTGCCAAGGAAGCAGCTCGTCCCGCCCGACCCGCCCCGGTATCGGACAGACAACTCCGCCCTCGCAGGTAGCTCGGTCTTTTAAGAGGGGGAGTGTGTTACATCTTCGACGCCACACGGGTCCTGCCGGACCCGACTTAGGGCCAGAGGGACACAGTAGGGCCTAAAGGCCCAGACTTGGGGTACAGCAGGCCAAAAGGCCGCATCTTTGGACCAGACCCGACGGGCAGGCCCAAACGACATTACCGTTTGGGCCTGGCGGCGCTCTTGAGGCTGCCGCCCGCCGGTGTNCATCTTTGGACCAGACCCGACGGGCAGGCCCAAACGACATTACCGTTTGGGCCTGGCGGCGCTCTTGAGGCTGCCGCCCGCCGGTGTGATCTGAACCGACGATCTCGACGGTTCAGGTCACGGCCAGGCCTCGCAGCATTGAGGCCGGCCTCCTGCCCACCGGTACTAAAGACCAGTCCGGCCTCATTCCGAGGCATCGAACACTGGGACGCTGCTCGAGCGCCAGTCGTGTCGGTTCAGCAGCAGGAGCAGCGCCAGCGCTATTCTTAGCGCAGCACGGAGCAGCAGCAGCAGCGTGAGCTAGCGCAGCAGCGGCAGTGAGCAAGGAGCGAGGCAGCAGCCACCCGCAGCACGGCGGCCATAGCCGCGACCTGCAGTTGGACTGCAGCACCGCGAGGTACCAGGAGGCGAGGGGGTCTTCTCCTCCCTCCACGGCCCCAGGCTCTCTCCTCCTCACCTCCTCCTCCTCTGCCATCTCTTCTCCTTCTTCTTCTTCTTCTTCTTCTTCTTCAGACTGGATACTTGACACTAGTTGGACAGAGATCAGTGTTGGACTTCGGTGGTAAGAGGCTGTGGTACTTACCGGATTCGAGACTTGGAGATGGTTGGGGTTGATACTCAGCAGCATCACAGATTGGACACCGGCTACATTAGGACTCTGTATCTCCGACATTGGTGACTCATTGTCCACAACCTTTTGATCTTGTTCGGTGACATTTTGGACTACCATATCGGTGACCTACTGGTTTCTATCTCGGTGACATCTGGCGTTTGCCTATATCTCCCACCTCCTTCGTCTCTCCTCCCACCTTCATCCGTGTATGYGTGTACGGGGCCTGAGCATCGTCTATGAATGGCTCAGACCCCACCATCTCACGATTGTTTGTGTGTGGAGTGATATCTGTGTGAGTCAGTCTATGTGAGTCAGTCCATTTATCAGACTTCCGCTGCATACAT
>BFEA01000113.1:1667612-1685661 GCA_003427395.1 Chara braunii | reverse complement strand
GTTTTAGGCTGAAACGACACAGGGCCTGTAGGCCCTTGTTTTCAGGCTTTCAGGCTGAAACGACACAGGGCCTGTAGGCCCTTGTTTTCAGGCTTTCAGGCTGAAAACGACACGGGCCTGAAAATGGCCCGTGCAGCCTGCTGCAGGCGCAGCATGTAACAGCGGCCCTACCAAGACCAGCCAAGGGAGGCAAGCCAACTATCTCAGCTGGTGTGCGCCACAAGGGTTGCGGGGAACCGGATGGACGACGTGGGGAGTTGAATCCACGACCTCCTGAATGCCACTCATGTGCTCTACCAACTAAGCTAGGCCGCCGGCCCCTGTTTCTATTCCACTCATCTGAGCCTGGATGTCATTTTCGGTATGACTATGGCGTGGTTCCAGCAGTGTGTTACATGCCCAGTTGGGCGATGTACATATATGACCAAGGATCCGCAATGTGATAAAAACGACTGAATGGACAATGCAGTGCTAGTGGAATCTCAACAAGCAGTGTACATCTTTGTCCCACCTAACCCCTGGTGAAGGATGGGGGGGGGGGGTGCCTACCAAGACCAGCCAAGACCAGCCAAGGGAGGCAAGCCAACTATCTCAGCTGGTGAACCCGAAGTGCGCCACAATGATTGCGGGGAACCGAATGGACGACGTGGGGAGTTGAATCCATGACCTCCTGAATGCCACTCATGTGCTCTACCAACTAAGCTAGGCCGCCGGCCCCTATTTCTATTCCACTCATCTGAGTCTGGATGTCATTTTCGGTGTGAGTATGGCGTGGTTCCAGCAGTGCCATCGCCATGCTGGATGTTTGGGGTCGCGGTGGGAGGGGAGCTGCTCTGTCCAGTGCTGTTTGCCTGTGCGCAGGCAGCACTGATGCTGGATGGCTTTTTCGTAGGTCCACATGAGGCTCCTTTTCTCGTATCACATGCTGCATTGTGCCCAGGACCGTGCCAAGAGGGTGATATAGCCGGAAAAAAAAAAGGGCGACGGTCTTGAGATATCATCATGACACACGCCGGCCCCAGGTACTTCAGGAATACTTTCTTCTGTTCATGTGATTGCGTCTGGATTCCAACTTGGGCCAATATTTCAACAGTTCAAGGGTGTACCAACTGAGCTAGGCCCGCTGGTGGCAATATAGTTCTGCAAGATCCCCTTGCCTGCACACATTTCCGTGGCCACCCTGTGAACAGATTTCGCCCAGGTACATCGAGTTCTCCAAAATTCCATTTTGCCAGAATGTGACCTCCGTCTTGTCGGGCCTGGCAATGTGTACCTCAGGCCAGTTCTGGGACCGGCCCTCGAATCGCTTTTGGCCCTCTCCCTACGTTCCGTGCGTTGGTAGTCAGGGTCTGTCAAGTTGTTCTTTCAATGTTCCTCCGTTGTGTGGATCGGGAGCCTATGTGGCCCGAGGGATCCTTGTTGTTTGCTTTGGACAGATCCTACCTTCGATTTCTGCTGGAGGAAGCATCAAGTCACTGGGCTGGGGACGAGAGGACAGGGAAGCGGGGCAGGGGGTTGAGGGAGGATGGGACAAACGACAGCTCATTGCACCGTCCTCAATTCTTGCAGAAAAAGATGGCTGAGTTGGCCTGGCAAGGACTCACTGCCTCTTCCTTCTTTACAGCAAAAAATCAGTGGTCGCACCGTCAGCATTAGCAACACCAGCACCAAAATCGCGAGCCCCGCTTCTCCGCTCTGCCGCATGTTTCATGGGGGGGGAAAAACGGGAAAAAAAGGGACAAACCAGATAGACGACATGTTTCAGAAATACCCCCCCGCTTGCCACTGTACAGCCCGCATGTTCTCTAGACTGAAGAAACAAACAGACGAACACCCCGCAAATAGAGTTGCTAGGCCGTAAATGTGATAACCATGACATGTCAATGTGATAACCATGACATGATTGACCAGAACGTGTTTGAGAGAGAGAGAGATGACAAATCTCAATGGCACAATTGCTGATCACAAAATTTAATCTGTATGCCGTTCGCTCTGTCTCTAAAGACGGAGCAGCCAGCCATCGGCCACTTCCACATTCTGACCCAAAAGATTAGCATTCCCTGCGTGTTGAGACAACAGAGCATCATGGGCCTCCTACCACTGAATGGAAACTTGAGAACGAAGAATAAACTGCAGTCTATGCTGCTTGAACCAACAATGGAATGTGTTCGAGAGGCAAACAGGACTACTTCGTATTTACACATGAGGAAAGCTTAGCGCCTGGCCTTCCTCAATCACCAACCAATGGGAGAAGGAAAGACGGTTCTACTTCCTCTCTCTGCCCCCTCCTTCCACTGATGCACCTCAGACTTTGAGAAACGGACCAATGGAAGGGGGGTGTTGGGGGGGGGGGGGGGGGGGGGGGGGGGGGGGGGGGCGGAGGGGATGACAATCTTATCAATCAACATAGCCTTCTCCTGCGCATTGCCTGGAACATAGAGAACACCTCTGTGGCCCTGTACCCCCTACATATGCAAAAAAGGAAGAAAATAAAAAATTATTGTCCGAATGGTCCGGCGGCGATGCTGTGACCAAATTGTCACTAGGAGGAAAACAGCACACGTCCTCTCCCGACTCTCCCGCTCGAAACCCATGAACCCACAGTGAACTAGACAAGACCGACCATGCAAAAAAAGGAAGAAAATAAAAAATTATTGTCCGAATGGTCCGAGCGATGCTGTGACCGAATTGTCACTAGGAGGAAAACAGCACACGTCCTCTCCCGACTCTCCCGCTCGAAACCCATGAACCCACAGTGAACTAGACAAGAGAGAATCACTACTCTACTTGCCGACCGACCGCAGAACCAGACACAAACTTCCATCTCCAGTGCCCTACTCCCACTCTTTTTTTTTTTTTTTTTTTAATAACTACTCCCACTCTGGCTCCGATGAGGGCACATAACACCTTTCAGACTTAACAGTACCATGGGCACCTCCTGAGGCCTGGCCACTACCCTCTACTACACCCTGGACCTTTAAAAAAAAAACAAAAAAAACAAAAAAACAGGAAAAGAAAAAGAGGAAAAGTGAATCACCTCCCTGAAAGGGAAAGAAGGTCCGAAACGTGTGCTCTCCTAGGCTCCATTCCATGATACCTTTCACACACACCAGTGACACCACTGATGGTCTGAAGGAGAAGAAAATCATCCTCATGGACAAAACAGATCTGAAAGCAATCACTTCTGCTTCTGCATGAAAAAAATTGCTGCAAGCTTCAGATCTCATCGCATTGCATCCAATGCCAGATTTCTAAAGATGCAAATCCCACCACAGCATGACCCTGATTGCCGATCGGCAGAAGTTTCGCTCACCACACCTTATTACTTTCGATCGATGAACGTACTCGGCCTCTACTTACTGCCATGTTCGTTCAGTCGGTCGGTTTAATACAGTCAAAGTGTGAGTACGCCTTACTCAACTTCATCTTGTTGGTTTCTCCTGTGCGAATCCGAGTCCTGCAACAGCTGACAGCATTAGTTACCACACCTTGTGGCTTTCTCTAAACTGGAATTGAGCCACTTGATCGTGTTCATTTCCCTAACAGGATTTCTTGTCTGCAAGAATCGACAGGCTTTGATTATCAACTAGTCGGTCTTTCTAACATGGAACTGAGAGCACAGCAACTGTCCGCTGTGCTAAGGACTGTGAGCCCTCTTGTCATGAGGATAGACAAGAACTAATGCCAGCCGCTGATGGACTCAACAATGGACCTTTGAATTGCATATTGCAAGAGATCCCCTATTTGCAAAGTTGAAGTCCGGGACTTTACCCCTCCTTTCCCTGCGGCCAAATAGTTCTCGAGCTGTAGTTTTTTGGTCTATTGTCACAGGGAAAGGCAGTGAAAATCCCTCTCTAACATTCCTTCATGCACTCAGATTAAAACGATCCGCCAAGGACTGAACAATTGACAAGGTATAGTGGAACATAACAGAAATAACATGCCCATCTGGAGTTGCACAACGGCGAAGGAGAATACATAGTATGTGGTCAACGTATTCACCATCCTCCTATTTTCTGAATGGAATTTCGCCTGGCACATCCATTCACAACCATACAGTGATTAATTTTGAGGCAAGAGCCGACCTGCTGTGATTGAATTGAATGCCCCTATAGCTTCAAAAGAGACCGATTTGCAGGCCACTGACGTGTATGCCAATTTGTCGGCCTTCCAGCTGTTCTGACAATGCTGCCATGTCCCTAGTGCAGAAGATCTGGGTCGTCGATCTAAGCACTTGCACTCGTCCTACTGTTCTGAATGGAATTTCGCCTCGCACATCCATTCACAACCAGACTGTGATTATTTACAAGGCGAGACGCCACCTGCTGTGCTTGATTCGAAAGCCCCTATAGGCTATAGCTTCAAAAGAGACCGATTTGCAGGCCACTGACCTATCCACCAAGTTGTCGGCCATCCAGCTGTCCTGATAATGCTGCCACGTCCCTGGTACAGCAGATCTGGGCCGTCGATGGAGCACTTGCACTCGTAGGTTTGATGTCAGGTCATTGGTCTGTCTGCATACATTCCTGGGTTAAAACAATCCCATCGACCAACCTCTCTCCTCTACCTCCTCTCCTTTCTCCGTTCCCCCTTCTCTATCTGTAATCCTGAATTCCCCTTTCATCCAGTGATGATCCCAGTCACCTCTCAATCTTTGGTTTCTTCCTCGGTGACAACTCCCGCACAGCAGCACCCTGGCCATTTGAGTTTGGCGTTTTCCGCTGTGCTGCTACCTTACCCTTGCTCGAGGTTTCTGTCTTCACTGCCCCCATTGCTGCCTTACTTAACTGTCCCCCATTCGTGCTCTTATTTCCAGATGTTTTCTTGCAGGGCGACGGATCAGATTCTTCTAGCTCGGGCTCCTCTTTCTTAACTTTGACTAGACCTTTACCTCCCGATGCCGCACCCACCTTACTTGTTGCTTTCATTCGCCCTCCTTGAACCTGCACTCCTGGTTTGTTTGTTTGGGTGGAGGTTGACGTGCACTTCGCCACTTTCTGAGAGCTAAGCTTTGCGCTCCCCGTTGCTGTGCCGGCATTCTTGTCGTCTGGGTCCTTCTGCCCCATCACTTGCCTCTTTGCTGCGGCAGGTTGCTTAGAAGAAGAAGGGACTATGACACATTGCATCAACAGATAGACAAAACTCCCAGGTCAGAAATGCACCCAGTATTCCCATAAAGAACAAGTATGACGAATCAGATGAAGGCCATTTTTTTTTTTTCACCCTCCTTTTCTCCTATGGTCCTCACAAGAAAAAATAGTAAATTACAAATTTTTAATTTTCCACTTATCATACAACCCATAGTCAAGATGCTGAGAAAAGACCCATCGATAGCAAGACTAGAAGAGCACCGTCCAGGAGCAGAGCACAACCACACCTCCTGAACTGTGCGTTGTGTTTGCTGATTATCTTATAGCATTCATCAGAGCAACACACTCCTTCCAAATATTCATCGAAGAACAGAGAATGCAAATGAATGAAATGAAACCCAATAATCACATTCCCTGCTATCCTCGTGTTCGCTGATGGCCTTACCGAATCAATCAGAGCAACAAACTGCTCCTTTCAAACACTCACCGACCGAACACAGTTGTTGATAAAACATATGACTCCCATCAGACAGATGCACACTGCATACACATGCAATGAATTGCAGTGCTGCAAGCGGGCTGTATACTAATTTTGCCCATTTTGTCGTTGTCGGGACTTGATCCCGCTACCTTTGTTTGCTGTGGTTGTCACTTTCCCTGTTTGTGTTGTTTTGTCTATTTTGATTGTTGTGGGGCTTGACCCCGTGACCTGCTGGTTGTTAGTTAGGTTCTTAGTTGTAGGTCTAGGACCACTAGGACTCTGTAGATGTTTCTGGTAGGATTGTAGGTCGTTGGGCTGGCTACCCGTTCGTAGAAAATAGGAAGTAACGAGAAGTACCGGGGTCTTTTGCATCTTGTTTGACAGGGGGAAACTCTGCCCGTCCGTTGCTGGAGCGCTGCTGCGCTATTTTGGGCGAGGTCATCTTCTTCGCTCGGCCAAATGTGCATGTTGTTCCCTCGTGGCGGCCAACTCCTCCAACAATTCTGTCGCCACCTCTATGCGCCTCCTTCTCTGTCTTCTAAGGCGCAACTTCCACTCCATCCTCTTTTCCTCCTCCAAGGCCTGATGCTGCAAGGGATCCTGAACTGCTTGGATCTCAGCAATTGCTGCGTCTCTCTCGTCCTGGGGAATATACATCATGGCCTCTTCATGTTCTCCCACGGATAGATTTGCTACCCACTCACTCACCATCTTCTCCAACTTCTCCTCTTCTACCGTGCCACTTGACTCTCCTTCCCATGTCCTCCTAACATTCCTTCGCAACGGAATATCTTCTTCTTCTTCTTCTTCTTCTTCTACTTCCTTCAACTTTTCTTCCTCCTCTTTCTTTAATCTCTCCATCTCCTCTTCCAACTTCTTCTCCTTTGCCGCCTGCTCCTCCAACAAGGCTTGCTACTTCGCCTGCTTTAATAGCTCTTTCTTCTCTCTTCTCTCTTTCAGTATTGCGGCGGCTTGCTCTTCCTGCTCCTTAGTGTACGGGGTGGTGCTCGTACCACCACGTGTGCCAACCATGGTGACAGGTGCACAACTGAGTGTCAGTTCCACTCCTCACCACTTCCACCCCCTAACTGACTTAACTTACTAACTGACTCTCTAAGGACCACAGAGCCTTACCCTTTGATCCAACCAGGTTACCAGCCGATGGAAGCTTAAGCCACCACTGTCCTTTACAGTCCAGACCCAGATGCCCTGCACCTGTGGTCAATCCCACCTGGCTTTCACTCCGGTTCAGGACCTTGTCAACTAAGGTCTCTAGCCTGGACCTAAAACTAAGGCTGTCACTACAGGACTTACTGCTGATCAGGAGGCATTTAAGGGGATCCCCCGTAACTCCTCAGGAATTATTTACCGTCACAAACAGGACAACGTGATCAGCAAGTCCTCTCAAGACTTAGACAGGCCGTTGTGCAGCCCACAACTCGGATTTTGGGCCTACCGTGCCACACCGAGCAGCCCGCCGGTCAGTACCGGTCCTTGGGAGGGTTCGTGTCCTCCGGGTCAGTCGAGTCGTCAGACACGGCCTTTAGCCCTACTCAGGCCGTGTGGGTTTGGTCAACAAGGCTCTATCCTCCATACACAGAGTTCCTAGCACCTGGACAAAAGAGACTCAATGCAGAAAGAAGAGACAAACAAACTCAGCAAGTACCAAGGGGTGAGTGAATAGGCCAAGGGCTTGGCGAGATTATACCAACTCCAGCTTGGTCAATTTCGTGGTCAACAGCCCCGGTCAACGCTGGTCAACGCTTGGTCAACTCGTCGGTCAACGCCTTGGTCAACGTCAGTCAACTCGCCGGTCAACTTTCTGGTCAACGTCTAGGTCAACGTTGGCCAACCCTTCGGTCAACACCTTGGTCAACCCTTAACTCGACTATGGCTGCCGATCTTCTTTCTTCCTCGCCACCTTCTTTATTTTCCCTCTCCTTCCTTTCTCCTTTCTCCTTTTTTTCACTTCACCCCGGCTATAGCTTCTTCCACCTTTGTCATCCCTCCTTCCTTCTCCCTAACTGTGACTTATCCTCCTTCGTCTCTCCTCTCTTCTCCTTCGCTTCACCTTTTTTTTTCCTTGTAACCTTATGCCCGAGCTCTGCGGCTATGGCCGCCTTCTCTCTTGGTCCGCACAACAATCTTGTCTCTCTCTCTCTCTCTCTCTCTCTCTCTCTCTCTCTCTCTCTCTCTCTCTCTCTCTCTCTCTCTCCCTTCTTCGTCGTTGTCTTCTGTGCAGGTACACGGCACCTCACTCCGCAACAGAGCTATAGCGGATTCTTCTTGTTTCGGTGCGCCTCAGCTATGGCGCCCACAGGCGCACGTCTTCTTCCCTGCTGGCAACGGCGAGGGCGCGTGTGGTAACGGGAACCAGCTCCTATACCAATGCAATCAGACTCGCTTTCACTTCCACTTCGGATACATGCAAACAAATGGAGATTCACACTGGTGCAGGGCGCCCACTCAAAGCTTAGAGATATGGAAATCAAGAACACAGTTCAGATGCGCCTGACAAGCTATGGCAGATCAGCGCCTGAACATCCCAACCTTCGTCACTGTGTCCAACCCCACTGTTCACACACGCTCACTCTGGATCACCCTGAGCACCCTGAATACCACCACACACCACTACTAACTATGGCTACGATCTCCCTTCAGCCCACTTCGTCTTCAGGCAACCTGCAGACCACCTTCGCACAAGACGCTGTAGCAGCGCTTCCACATGGCTTACGCAGCGAATCAATGAATGGCTGGGCGCTACCTCTTGATTTATACTTTTGTAACTCGTTGGTCAGCCCCTTTCCCAGGCCCTTGGTGTACACAGTCCCACACGGTACTTGCTTGACTGAACTCTGACTGACTGGGACCGGTACCGCCGACTGCATGGGTTTGCATAGCTAACTCGATGCAGTCGCACTGCCGACGTAGTGCAGTTGGGCTCGCCACTTGCCCACTTGCCTCTGACTAAACGTGAGACACTTGGAAAGGCCGCTTCCTGACCTTCCGAAAGTCTGGGGATTTGGCCTTTCGGGTACTGTAACAGCTACGACCTTGACCTTTCAGGACAGTAGCAGCTACGACCTTGAACTTTCAGAATACCCACAACTACTACCTCTACAACGCTGGGACTCCAACTCGACAGACCTACAGATCGAATTCCTACCACTACACAGACCTACGACAAGCAACAAACAACTACCAAAACACAGGTCACGGGTTCAAACACTCGGGTGTCGACTCGATACCGTACATGGGCAAAGTGAGGTCTGGGGATCGAACTCTAGGGCCCACATCTATGACTGCAGAAAGGTGAAAACCGTTTCACTCCCGCCGGCCTAAATTCGAGGTCCTTCGAGAATGTTTCAGTCTAAGGCAGGACCTTTACCTTTCTTATCTCTTTCATAGGCTCGTACTATATCATGAGCTGTCTCTAGAAGTTCTGTTCGCGTGAGCCGGCGGTTGTCTTCTGGCTCTTGATAGGCAAATCTGACTTTGTACTGTTTCTGGGGATGACCTCTACCTCCTGTCCTCGAGACATCCTCACCTACTATCCCTTCAATGTCGTATCTTCCATCCATATCTGGAGGAATCATAGATCTGCGTAATGGGAACTGTTGGCTTGTGATTCAAGGTAACAACTTTGATGCATGGGACACTGGGTAGGTGTGGAGGTGTGCTGGAATCTCAATAATATAGGACGGTCCATCCTCTCCGCCCTTAGACTTCTAGGACTGGCCCCGGTCCTCTATATGCGGGTAACAACTTATGTGAGATGATCTCCTTCGGAGCAAACTCTTTTGACTTGACCCAGACTAAGTCGCCTACTTGAAACTGTGAGGGGCGACGGTGCTTGTTAGCTTGCTCTATCATTCTATGCTGGGCTTTCCCGAGGTTGTCAACAACGGTAGCTATCTCTTTCTCGTGTTGTATCGCAAACTCTCGTGTACCGGGTGGTAGCCTCTGAATCTGATCCCGGTTAAGTCCCTCGAACAGTTTGCGTGGTCTAAAGGACTTGTGCAGTTCGTTGGGAGTGCGACACGTAGATAAGTGCACGCTATTCTTGTAGGCACTGGCTACCTTTGGGAGCATCTCATCCCAGTTGACCTGATCGGGCCTATTGTACATTCTAAGAACTTGCTGCAGGAGCTTGTTCATCTGCTCAGCCTGGCTGTTAGTCTCAGGATGACGACCAGATGACATGAGCAACTTTGAGCCATAAACTTTCATCAGCTCCTGCCAGTTCTGACTAGTGAATCTGGTATCCCTGTCACTAACTATTGACAGTGGTATACCATGCTCACTGACCCAATGGTAGAAAAACTTCTGAACTACTAAGTCTGTACGTGCCTCTGCAGACAAAGGAACACAAACTGCATATTTGCTAAATCTATCGACTATGACCATGACTTGACTTTTGCCATGCCTACTCTTGACATGGGTATCCATAAAGTCAATGGACACAGAATCTCCGGGTCAATCAGGAATAGGCAAGGGTCTCAGAAGACCAAGAGGGGCTCGCGTAGTAGTCTTGTTTTGCTGACAGACTCTACAACTGTGGACATACTCTATGCAGTCGGCCTTCATACCAGGCCAAATGTACGCGCACATGAGGTTGGCTAGTGTCTTTTGCCAACCAAAGTGTCCCTCTGTATCATGGCATTCCCCTAAGATCAAACTATGGATCTCTTCACTGTTGGGAACGCACAGGCGGTCAACTACATTAGTCTTCTCAAATAATAAGCCATCAGTAGTGCGATAGTTTGGATTAGACTCGGGGGCCTCCTTAACTCTTTTGAGGAGATCACTATAGATAGGGTCCTGTGCATAGGCCTCTCTAACTTTCTGTTGCATGTCTCTCCCTATATCCAGATAGTGAACTATTGCCCCAAAGTAATCAGCTCTTCTGCTCAGAGCGTCCGCTACTACACTGTACTTCCCTTTAACTGGCTTTAGTTCAAAGTCGTACTGGTCTAACTCTGCGGCCCACCTAGCAAGCTTAAGTGTCATCTTGGCCTGAGTCTTCAGCCACCTTAGAGTCTCGTGGTCTAAATAGACTTTAAAGTGTCTCCCAAGCAAGTAGTGCTTCCAATGATCTAGTGCTTGCCTGAGAGCGTAGAGTTCTCTCTCATGTCGCCACCTTCTCTGAAGGCATCCTGGCGGACATGAACTCTACGGGCCCATATCCATTGCCATCATCTTGCTGCAAAACAACACCTATGCCATGCTGACTTGCGTGAGTGGTAACAACGAAAAGCAGGGACGGATCGGCTACCTTAAGGACTGGGTACTCTATCAAAGTCCGCTTCAATCTCTTCAGGGCAGACGTGCAGTCCTTGTCCCAGTTCCAGATTGCTCTTTCTTTAGCAACCTGCGGAGGGGTGCAGCGATGGTAGAGAAGTTCCTAACAAACTTCCTATAATAATTAGCTAGGCTTAAGAACGACCGCAACTCTGTCAGTGTGCGGGGCGTTGGCCATCGCTACGATTTTTCCGTCTTCAGGTCTAACGTCGTCTCCGTCTAAGACGTGGCCCAAATACAAAACATGTGTCTTGGCCCGTTCACACTTCTTCGCGTTGATCTTGAAGTTAGTTTCTCTAAGCTTCTCCAAGACATGACCCTCATGCTCCTGGAGGGTCTTGCTAAACGTGAGAATATCATCTAGATACACTACTACAAATCTATCTAACCATGGCCTAGACAGGTCATTCATACATCGCTGGAAAGTTGCTGGCGCATTGGTTAGTCCAAAGGGCATAACTATAAACTCGTAGTGCCCATACCTAGTCTGGAATGCTGTCTTGTACTGGTCATCAAGATGCACCTCTATCTGATGATAGCCGGACTTTAAATCTATCTTCGAAAAATACTTGCAGCCCTGCACCCGGTCTAGCAAATCGTCTATACGGGGCAGTGGTTCTGCATTCTTCACTGTGATGGCATTAAGACCCCTATAGTCTATACACATTCTAAGCTCTCCCTCTTTCTTGGGGACAAAGAGAACAGGTGCACCAAATGGGGAGGAACTGGGCCTAATCCAACCCTTCTCAAGGAGCTCGTCTAACTGCTTACGTAGCTCCTCTAACTCCCTAGGGGGCATTTTGTAAATCGCTCCCTTAGGAGCTTTGCTGCCAGCCTCTATCTCTAGGCGATGTTGGATCGGTCGCGGCACTACTACTCCTGTAGGCGACTTAACTAGGTCTGTATATTCTTCCAGCAGCTTCGCAATAGCAGGGTCTATGGGTGTATCCTGCTTAGGCTCCGTGACTGGCCTCACGTAGGCTACAAAAACCTGCTCTTCTAACTGCTCCTTTACTAATCGCGCGAACGCGGGAGCACTGAGGCAGCAATGTGCTAGGGTTTTGTCTACTCCAGACACATGAAACATGCGAGCAGTCTTAACTTCACCTGTGGGGCTAGGGAGCCTACACTCGTGCTCTCTCAAATGGAGTGTGGCCCCTGTTGCCTCTCCCCAGTCCATTCCTAGGACTATGTCAAAAGGGAGGCTGTCTTCTAGGAGGAGGGCCAGGGAATGGATAACTTTTTCCACCTTCCCATCTTTCTCTAGGCGAAAATACGCCTGGACTCCCTCGATGTAATCCTCGACTCGCATAGTGAGATTGTCTGCGAGGATACTGACTATAGGGTGTTCTAATTTTTGGACTTTCAGGTTCAGCTTTAACTTCTGCAGCGCTTTGCGGCTGATATAGCTACAGGTGGCCCCGCTATCTATAAGGGCCCCTACTCTGCCTCTAAAAATTTCTACAGCTACCAACACTAGCTGTCCTTTTCCATCCTTCTTCATCTTGGCCCAGGCACGCATCCTCTCCTTCAATTCCTCTGCCACGCCTGTGAGGGAAGTGCCTAGAAAGACCTTAACGCAAGTAGTCTCTGGACAACTTTCTAGACACTGACCAGCAACCTCTGCCATAGACGCATGCGGGTTGGGAGTTTCTATGTGGTGCGCGCACTCTTTTCCACACGGTCCAGAGGTAAGGGCAGTTGCAACCCCTACCGACAGTTGCCGTTTGCTGTCTGTGCAGCATAACGGGCCTCTCTATACTTAGGGCAACATTTAATAATGTGCCTAGGATCACCGCAATAAATGCACCGATTCTGGTTTATTCTCCTCTGCCATACTGACTATTCGAGACCCAGATTTTCCCAGGGCTTGCCTTGCGGCCAGCCAGGGTGCCATCCACCCCTCCTGGGAGGTGACCGACTAGAACGAGGACGGTTTTCCGAGGGACCATAACCCCTGCCTCCCTCTTGGCAGTTTCCTCTGCCGCCAACCCCCTGATCGCCCTGCCCTCGGCCACCAGATGCCCGATCCCCTTGACCCCGACCTCCTCCTCTTCCTTGCGGCCTCCCTCCAGCCGTGACAGCAGCGTAGGTCCTCCCCAGACTCACACTACTGTCCTCCTCCTCGAGGCCCCACTCAATTTGATCGTACGGAACCTCCTCCATACCACCCTCATCTAAAGTAAGGATCAAGTGATCCTTGGCCTTAACCTGTCCCGAGATGGTATGTCCTTTTCACTTTTTACCCTTGTCTAAGTCCTTATGCCAGAAAGTGGAGGCTGGCATGGACTGAGCCTCAAAGGTTACCAAGTCCAGACGCCTGCTATTGATCGGAATCACGCCAACAAGCCACAAAGAACATGACGACTCTGCTTGCTCGCTCCTTGACGTTAGAGTGAACTCCGATAATCGTAAGAGTCAAATATTAACAGGGGCAACCTCGGGAAGCAGTGACGAAGTGTAATCCTGGGCCACCATCCAATAGAGTGTCCATTAAAATGTTACCTGCATTAAGATTGCATGTCCCTCCCTTGATAACAGTTTTTGCTTAGTTGGAGTACATAGGGTAACACCCGAATTGCGCTTTCACTAGCGTACCACTCAAGATACAGCCAACAATAACCCACCCTTCGCTTTTACTGGCATCAGAGAAGCCGTTTTGAACAAGCTCACAGGGGTGATGGATTCCTTCAGCATTTATGGCCACGCTGGCTCCAAGACATAGTCCAGGGTGAACCTCGTTTGATTACAACTTTGAGAGTCGTCTACGATTGTTTTTGTTCCACCGCAGTGTAGAGAGGCCAAACCGACCCCATCCAAGCATGACATTAAAATACAAGCTACTCAGCCACTTCACGATCTGGCACGGGTCACATTGCAGGGCTTATTCGTAATAACAAGATCTATTGTAGGTAAATCTCTAGTCACCATCCATGAGAAACTTGGCCAATAGACAAACAATTTCTCTTAGGATGCGTTGTTTCCTGTCCATTCGGTAACACATTAGAGTTACGCTTGGTTTTCTCAGAGTGATTGGGCCAGCGAGCCATTTTACTGAGAGGAATGCATATAATTGAGGGTTTCACCCGAATAGAATGCGGGGCTGACAATTATGCCGAAAGAAAAGGGTAGTAGTAATTGAAGGGAGCGAAAAGAGAGAGTAACTTTTCCTTATCCGATTAGTTTGATCACGACCAATCCTTATTTGTTTAGTCGCTAATCAACTCACTCAGCTTCAATCAGAGACATGTACTCAGAGGATAATCACGAACGTTTGTTCGAATGCGTGTCATGCCAGTCAGACCGGGTTCAAGTCACTTAAGCCCCCATGCTAGCATTTGATAATGGTTCTCATATCCTCCGTCCAATTTTGAGGCGGCTTTCGGTTGAACATTGTACCACTGGGGATCCAATTAACAGAAAGGAGGCGGGACTGATGATGCGCGAGCCATTGCGCAACCCGATCTTACCCCGGAAAGCCACCACAAGGCTAACTGTCTTTATATGAACTACTGTCTTTTCCGCCGCTCCCACGACTTGAAATTTATCCACAGTGTGATCATTAAGTGAGCGTGATGATGATAGTGATTGGAAACATGTGTTCAAGTCCCTCTTGTGTCACTCAAGAAAGCATGAGACAAAGTTCGCCAGCCTTCTCCCTATTCAAGTAGTGTTTAATGAAACATACACCCTCATCACAAAACCAAGGAGCGTCTCTCGATCACTCAACAGGCAACACGAGTAGTCCTTCAAACTCTCGTTCGTCTCTGACTAGCCAGACTAAAACTCCCTCCTCTTTCAACTCAAATTATTAACACCTTAAACTCAAGGGTTCCAATTTCATTGCCTGCCATCAGCTCACTAGCCTCCGGATCTAATAACAGCCAATGTTTCAAAGAGTTGAAGGTAGTATTACTCATCTGCTGACATGGGGAGTGTTAAGACTCAAGTTAGACCATCGCAGTCCGCAAGTTCGGGTACCTGGCGTTCTGCGAACAGCCTGCGTGTGATCCCACCAGCTAGCGGTATACCCCTTTTTCCCTTCAGTTTCAGGGTGATTAAGCTACTCACCAAGACTACTATCTACACAGAAGGCGGTTCATCGAGAGTTGATGTATTAACTTTGCCGTGTGGGTTCACTCGTCTCGCATGCCCCGTGCTAAGTTACTTCTTGCTAACTGATCAACCAAGGGCGCTCGGCTCGAAAGGCGATTTCGAGTTTGTGAAAACTCAAGCGAGGACCCATCATACTATCCGCACTGTGAGTTGACCAAGCACGTCTTTACTCTCTCAACTTACGAAGCCTGGTCGTGCACTGTAACTGGTCAAAACTACCACGCGCCATCGCGAGCTGCCTCTCAGTTTATACTTACGAGGAACCACCTCCAGTGTCTATTATAGCAGTGTTTCCCGTTCTTCCCTAGATCCGAGTTATCTCTTAGTATTCTTCAGTAGACCTCGGCCTCGCAATACTAGAAACATAAAGCTGCCAGTCTACTCAAGCCTRTTCACGAGGCCGCAAGTGAGAGCTCCATTCCTCCATTAGTTCCTGGGAGCAGTGATAATCCCCAACAATCGCGCGAGCTAACGAGCCTGCTTTGGCCTTCTTTTCATTCCATCAGTGCGTGACCGTCTCATAGACTTCTACCCAGAGCCGTCGGCTTTGTTCCAGTGGTGACGTCAACGAAAGGCATGTCCGTGATCCCGAGCTAGCATACCCCCAAGACGCCTTCTCTCTCCCCCTGCACCTCTGGACTGCAACTGTCTAGTTGCCTTGGGCTGTCGTCACAAGAAGGCCTCTGGTCACACAACACTCTCTGTGTATGCAGCGGTAAACACATTGTCACATCAACTCCACACGAATTGTCGGGAGCGTGAGAGAAGATCCTCCCTCTCTATAATGCCTGCCCTCATCTCTCTGTCTCGTAACCGCTCATGTCTCTCGTTCTCTTCGTTGACCCCCGCGTCCCCCGTCTGGTGGTCCTGATCCCTTCATCGCCGTGAGCTGGCCTTTGGCGGTCACCCCCGAACCTGTGCACGAAGGTGCTTATCGCACTATGCTGATCGCCCCTGACTGTATGGACCGCACGCACGAAGTCTCTCGCGTCTGCTTGCACTGACAACCCTCGTTGATGTCTACCACTCACCGAAAAAAAGGACACACTCCCCCTTTGATGACCAACTGAACTCGTCTCCATCGGTTGCRCGACGCACGCGTACACAGGCCCGCCTCACTCACATGTAACTGCCTCTTGCCTTCTCACTGCTGACGCGAACTGGCCTCTGGGCCRTCCTCTATGGACTCGGTCGACGGATGCTCTCTCCGCCACTGCTCCAGCCCGTGCCAGGAACGGGTCTGCGCATCGCTGRCCTCGGACTCAGCATCTGAGTCTCAGTCCAGCTTCTCTCAGTCGTACTCGTAGAAGTCTCTTCTTCGTGGTACGTGACCGTAACCTTTAAGGCCTCGATCACTCCATCTCTCCTGCATCTCCGCTCAGCTCGATTGTGAGCCTCAGTAACCACGCCCTGGACTTTTCCGTCTTCACTCATCTCCTGTTCTTTCCCTCCATAGACATTAACTTTTAGCTTAGCCACCCCGTCACTTTTACTATAGCTCAAGCAGGCATCCACTGTAGCCCCCTCCTCACGCATAGGCTCCCAATTCCAGTCGAATCTCAGATGCCCTGGCCTATAAGCCAAAAAGGCCGTTGCTTCGCGCCATAGCCAAGTTTCGTTCGATAGACTGCACGGTACCACGCCGCTAACCTCGAATAACGCGCCCCTCTACGTGCCACTTTCCACCCAAGCTCAAGCAGACGAGATACCACCAAGCCTCTTAGCCGCGAGCAGTGTCTCGACTCTTAGAAAGTGGGGAGTGTGTCTGGCCCTTCGCCGAAAAAACAATAGCCCATGACTCACCCCCCCCCCCCTTTTCTCTTTATAGGATCGCCGCTCACTACGATCCCTGCGTTCTGAATGAAGAGTTCAAATTAACATTTTTCAAATTCTTCACATTAATTAATAGTTTTAAAGCTCCAAAAATAATAAAACAAAATAAAATTAAATGATTTAAGAAAGATGAGAGACCGAAACTCAACGGTCTAAGCACGAGCCGAACTCACTACACTACTATCAGTCACTAATCCTCGTGATGCGGCCACAGTCCGAAAGTAGTGGTCCCATAACGGAATACCGACGTGCACACCTTTCCCTTCTAAACACGCAGTCGGTCTACTCCCATTGGGTACCCGTGTCCGATGGCAAGGAGGGGGCTTATGACTCTCCACGGGGGGTGATAAGCCTCCTACCAATGCGGTCGMGGGTTGCCCCTCTTTTGGGGTCCCACCGCGCAGCGCTCAACCGGACAGATCACCCACAGGTGATATACGAAGGGTCGGCCAGCTTAGGCCATAGGGCTGCAATCAAAACTCGTAATCGAGCCATTTGCTTTCCTTCTCGTGAAGTGACGAAGAGCCGAAAAGGGAAGCCGCGCCCGAAGGATCAACTCGCAAAATTAATAATAATAATAATAATAATAATAATAATAATAATAATAATAATAATAATAGTAGTAGTAGTAGTAGAATTTATAAAAGGAACGGATTTGTAACGTTGCAGCGGCTAAAACCGCTGGATTACCTCGAACTCAGGCAAGGGTCCACATCGGCGAACAGACCTGACACATAATTTCCTTTTCACTTTTTATTTTCTTCTTTTTCTTCTCCCGACCCTCTTCTATTTCGACAATGACAACTGAACCCTGTGCATTTAACCCATAGCCTAGCCAAGAGGTGCCTGGAGCGCAGTAGAACCGACCGCACCGGTTCCTCAATCCTCGCGACCCTGGGCGAGCCCGACGGTCACCACGGCCACAGGCCGGTAGTGCTCTGCTGCACAACAGGGCGCCGATCCCACGTGGACCAAAGGAAAATCCAGTAGCGCAACCCCACCCTTTTCCCAGGGCAAGCTCCAGCTGGACCGGCCTGCAGCAGAGCACCGCCCTTGGTACGCTCGACGCACTGCAGAAACCAATAAGCAGTACCCCGCGAAAGCCCATATGGCGTTCGGTTTCCCGAGCTGATAATAAGTAAGTAGTGGGTCCGGGCAGGTGTTGGGTACTTAGCGCAGGGCCAGGACACTGCGCCCTCCGACACCGCAACCGTAGGGGCAGCTACAG
>BFEA01000113.1:1626143-1639486 GCA_003427395.1 Chara braunii | reverse complement strand
CCCCCCCCCCCTCTTATGAAGTCAAGCAGAGTCGAGGGCGAAGCTGACGATCTAAAGGTGGAACCTAGACGCAAGCACAACGTGGAGCCGAAGATGCCGACTTGCCTTGCAACTTGCGTTTGTAGCATGTGAGAACATCCAAAGTTGTTCCTTGAAGCTCCACGTGGGTCAACCAACGGTCAGCTTTATGGGTGCAATACGCAAAATGTACCAAGTACTTTGTCGGCGTGTTGCCGTAGCGTCGTTGGGAGATGATGTCGCCGAGCTTTTGAAAACCGTCCATAGCGGGTGGGTATTGCGATCGTTGCTCGGGGAAATCATCATGTTCCGTTGGCGTGAAAAGAGCCAACTTGGAGCAATGAAAGACCGAGTAGACAGGCAAGTCGGTGGGCACCTGAATGACGAATGAAGGCCTTCAGGTGCATCCCCAGTAGGTGCCACGCTCGGCCAGGGCCCCATCCATTTTGAGAGGAGCTTGCGAGAGATATCTTGTTCGAGGCTGAGTTCCGCAGCGGAGACCTATATGAGGTCGCCGACGCGGAATGGACAAGGAAGACGCTAGCGATTGGCCTGTTTGCTCATGCGTTGTTGGGTCTATGCCATCTAGTCGCGTGCCTTGACAAGTAGCACTTGCATCCGGCCGTGGGATGATTGTGTCCAACTGAGAAGTGACAGGTGAGCCGTGCTTGAACTCAAAGGGCGACATCCCGATAGTCGGATGAATGGACGAGTTGTATGCCAACTCGACATCCGGGAGCCGCTCAACCCAATCCTTTTGGTCGAAATGGGTGAGAGTGCGAAGGAGAACTTGTGAGCGCTGATGCGCCCTCTCCGTTTGGCCATCGGTTTGGGGGTGGAGAGTCGAACTCAGCTTGAGAGATGAACCCCATCATTTGATGAGCGCGGTCGTAGACGATTTCCTTGCAGTAACCCTCGGTTCGAATCCAACCCACGTAAAGAACCTTGGCCAACTCAGGTGCCTTGGCATGATAGCGGCAAGGCAAAAACATGGCGAACTTGGTGAGTCGGTCGACCACCGTAAGAATCCCATCCACACCGGTCTTGTGCTTGGGGAACAACCCGGTGATATCCATGGCAATCGCTTCCCTTCGGCGCAAGGGGATGATTGCAACTCGTTATACGGACGATGATTGCGGGATTTGCAGCGTCGACAAACCTCGCATCACTCGCAATAGCATGTGACATCGCTGAGAAGGCCTACGGGCTATTATTTAAAAAAAAAAAAAAAAAAAAAAAAAAAAAAAAAAAAATGCATTTGGGAATGAAGGTAAGAGATTTACTTAAACCTATCACGTCTATGTTGGCAAACAAGAGCACGATCACTGTCTCTCAATATGTCGATTGTGTTAAATGTTCTTTCAGGTCTAAGGAAGGAAATAATATTCTACATGAAATATCCTTCCTCATCGAAAATAACCTACCTTTTGATATGATTTTGGGAATGGATTGGCACGAAAGTCGGCTCAGAAGTCAGATTCAGGGAGAACATGGTAAAGCTTAAGGACGAAAAGTCCGAACTAAGAGCGATTAAATTGTATCACAAGTCTGACTCTGATGCGTCACTGTCCTTTTGTTGCATGAGTTATCCAACCTTTAAGTCTATGGTCTCAAAGAAGAAGTTGGACCAGGATGTGATGATGGTGCTCGTTAAGCACACAGGTGAGTGTTCCTCATCCTATCCTCCTTCAATTGAGAAGATTTTCAATGAGTATAAGGACTTGCAGACTAAGCCAACGGGAATCACTGAGCATGTTATCAAGCACACCATTAAGATTATTCTCGGTAGTAAGATTCCCAAGGGTCTCATCTATCGCATGTCTCCTAGGGAACTTGAGGAACTTCGAAAACAACTCCAAGAACTCACTGATAGAGGATGGATTCACCCCAACTCATCTCCTTATGGTGCTCCTGTCTTATTCATGCCCAAAAAGGAAGGTGAACTTAGATTATGCATTGATTATCGTGAGTTGAATGATGTCGCTCTCAAGAACGCGAAACCACTCCCGAGCATTGACGACTTGTTGAACCAATTGCAGGGATGCAGGTATTTTAGTAAGATTGATCTTAAGTCACGGTACCGCCAGATCGAGGTGGCTCCTGAAGATCAACACAAGACAACCTTCCGAACCAGGTATGGTCACTACGAGTTTGTGGTTATGCCTTTCGGGTTGCCTAATGCTCCTGCCACCTTTCAAAGGTCTATGAATGAACTATTCCGTCATTGACTGAATCAGTTCGTAGTTGTTTATCTCGATGATATCCTCGTGTAGAGTAAGACACTTTAGGATCATGGGAAACACCTACGAATGGTTCTTCAAAAGTTCGACGAGGGCAACTTCCAACTGAATCCTAAGAAGTCTGAGTTCGCTAAACCTGAAGTGCGCTATACTTAGAGCATATAGTGAACGAAGAGGGACTAAGGCCCAAAGAAAAGAAGATAACAGCAATCAGAGATTAACAAAATAAGAGATTGGCCCCAACCTAAGACTGTTACTGAGTTCAGGACTTTTCTAGGACTCGCTAGTTATTACAGAAAGTTTGTTAGGAACTTCTCCTTAATAGATGCGCCTATGAGAAGACTATTGAAGAAAGAAAAACCTTGGTTGTGGGACAAAGATTGTGAGTCCTCGTTTAAAAAGTTAAAACATGTACTAACTCACTACCCTATATCTAAAATTTTTTATCCTTCTCTCCCTTTCATTGTCACGACTGATGCAAGTCAGTATGGAATTGGGGTTGTGCTACAACAGGATGACGGTAAGGGATATAGACCTATTGAGATTATGTCTATGAGACCTTCGTCACAGAAATTGACCAACTCCACCTACAAAAGGGAATTGTATGCCTTGGTTGCTGCACTACACACATGGAAACGCTACTTGTTAGGGAAACACTTCATTGTCTATTCAAACCACTTTACTCTGAAATGGATAAAGACTACCGAGACTCTCTGATAAGTTAGTAAGATGGTCCGCTTGCATTGATACCTTTGACTTTGAGTTGAAAACAATCAAAGGAAAGTGTAATGTTCATGCAGATGCTTTGTCCAGGCGTGCAGATTTCTTTGGCACAATTGTCTCCTATCTCGATATTGGGAATAAACTTAAAGAACAAATACGAAAGGGTTACGTAGACAATCCTATCTTGAGTCCTATCATTGGGACCCTACAAAACAACTCTGTATTATTCCCAGAGTATCGAATGACTGATGGTCTACTCTTCTTTGTGAATAAAACCAAAGAAAGATTGTGTATTCCTCACCAAGAACAGATCAAAAGTCTAATCATTGGGGAATGCCATGATGCTGAGGGACACTTTGGTTTTAAGAAGACGTATGCCGATGTAAGAGAACGTTGTGAATGAAAAGGAATGAAAGAGGATGTACTGACCTATGTAAGGACTTGTCTTGTCTGTCAAAGAAACAAACCCTCACATGAAAATCCCTTGGGACTATTGAGACCACTACCTATACCAAGTGAGCCATGTGAGTCTATTTCCATAGACTTCATGAGTCTTACTAAGAGTCGAAACGACAACGGTCAGGTAATGGTCATTGTAGAGCTATTCTCGAAATATGCTATGTTCATTCCTTTGCCTGCTAAGACTGAACTAGTCATCCATAAATTTCATATGCGAAGGGTATAGGAATATGGGTTCCCAAAAACCATTGTTTCTAATAGGGATGTAAGGTTCACACGTATGCAATGGCAAAAGTTGATGGAAGTTTATGGCACCAGGTTGATCATGTCGCCAGGGAGACATCCCGAAACGAATGGCCAAACTGAACAAATGAACCGTCTATGCCAACAACTTTTGCGCATGTATGTACGGCCCGATCAGATAGATTGGGATGAGAACTTACCTAAGATTGCTAGTGCATATAAACAATGTGCAAACCGTTACAGGAAGAACACCTAATGCACTACATAACGGTTGGAAACCTCGACGTCCCATTGATGCTTTAACTCGCGACCAGATTCAGAGGTTACCCCCAGGTACTCGTGAATTTGCAGTTTTATATAAAGAAGATATAAAAAAGGTTAAGGAAAATATACAGAAAGCCCAGCTGCAGATGATTGAACAGGCCAACAAACATCGTCAGCTATCATAGTTTCAGGAAGGTGACCTTGTATCGGTAAAGTCTAAAAAATTTTCCTTGGAAGAAAATGTATCTCAAAAACTGTTGCCTGTCTACTATGGACCCTGGGAAGTTCTCAAGGTGATTGGGGATGCAAATGGACCTTCCTACCGGATTGATGTACTCCTACACCTAAAGACCTAGCCTGTCTTCCACATGTCTAAACTGTTACCGTATGTAGAGGGAGATGAGTTGCCTAACAGACCAGCTATGTTCCCACCCTCCATGAATGGAGGATATGAAGTTGAAAAGATTCTGGAACATGGCTACTTCTCTACAGGTGGCAGAGGAAGACCGCAAAAATAGTACAAGGTAAAGTTCAAGTCTCAACCTCCATCTCAAGCTAGATGGTTCAGTAAGAAAGAACTGTTACCTACTGCTCCTGATACTGTTGCCGCATATGAACGCGAGTTAAGAGAAAGATAATGTATTTCTGCGATGGAACTCGAAATTTAGGCCGGTTGGAATGCAATACCCCGCCTGATATGCCCTAAAGTGGCCCTCAGTCCACACACACGTCGTGACCCTGGTGTGAGGCCGCAAAGGCCAGGGGGAGAAATTCCCTTGTTGACCCAAGGCCTATGCGCCCGACAGTTGACTTTGGTCAACTGCCCAACAGCCAGGACTCGAAGTCTGTATGCACCCAGCCCAAGCCGTCGGCCAGACACACACACTTGTTTGTATGCAGGTACCAAGACATCATCAGGACCAAGTGAAAGTCTGCAACTGTACGCAACCCAGGCCGTTGGCTGTGAGTCAATATGGGCCACCGTGGGTGGGAGACCTAAGGCAGGTCAACTCCATCAATCACTACATAACACCCTGCCTCTAGGGGGTCAACATTCAGTCTTGCTATGCTGCCTTGATGCTGGCTGGACGCTAGCTGGACGCTGGCTTGACATTGGCTTGATGCTGGCTGTGTGCTGGCACTGTGGACGACGGCGCGGGACTGAGGCAGCATGCTGGCGCCTTCTCTGTTGAGCGCCAACCTCTGCTGATGTGGAGCATGCCACCTGACTTCATTGCTGATGTGGCACATGCCACCTGTCTTCATCACTGACGTGGAATTGGCCACGCTGTCTACATTGGGTGACTGGACGCGACAAGGAGGGAGATCGGGATCTCTGGATGATTGAGGAGGATCGGGATACTTACCTGAGGTTGATGTCGATACTGTGTGTTGTTGATTGTCTCCAACGTCTTCATGAGAGAACAGTGCCACGTGTCACTTCAATGTGATCAGGATTTGTCGGGCTCGTTACTGGATACTGTTCTGCTGACGTGGAGGCGAGTGGAAGCCCGGAGAAGGAGTGGGGAATGTTGGGCTACTCTTCGTGTGGTCATGGATGATTACTTTCTCTTCCACCTTCTACTTTGTCTATTCCCCCTCCACTCTCTTTGTCTACTAGAAACGGGACATTGTATCCGAAATCACATTCATAATTATTGGAGATATTGTTCAAAGTCGAGTTACTTTGTATTTCGACATCTGGCGAGTATCTTGCAGACTGGGTTCATTACAATGGATTTAAAATGAATTTAATTAATTTCAACGAATTTAATTAATGTTAAATGGATTTAAAACGAATTTAACCAATTTAAATGAATTTAATTAATTTTAAAATTTAAATAGATTTAATATGAATTTAATAAACTGAAGCTAAGTTGAAATTTAAATTATTTTAGTATTATTTAATGGATTTTAAGTTTATTTAAGTAATTGCCGAGAAATTGTGAAAAAGTAATTGCAGAACAATTAGGGGAGAAGTGGGAAAAAAGTTTTTAAATGAAAATAATAGGATTCGGGTTGATAAAAAAAAATGAAAGGTTTAATTAGAGATGCAAGGAAAATGAGCAATAGCGAGATGACAATGTCCAGCATGCACAATCACATAGAAGGCCAGATAGTAACACACTGTCTAGAAAACAGAAATGCACCAATATAACACCAATGAAGAATCGTAACACTGAAAACCAATGTCCATGAGAGCTTGCTCTCGCCACCACCAACATGAGTGTCCTGGCCCTATCTCCCTACTTGGCGCTCAGCACCCAGCCTGCTTCCTACACAGCTACAGTCTGCCTACTAATTGACAATGCACCTGTTGACGTCGGGAGCCCACAAAGTACTTTAAGATGTCGCCCATAGCAGACCATCGCCAATACCAGGTATGTGCCCTCACATCATCATCATCATCATCCTTCTCTCTCTCCCTATTCTTCACCCACGTCTTCCCTCTGTACACCCGAAGACCACCCCTGCGCCTCACTGGAGTCCAAGCCCATCTAGCTATGGAGGCTGAGCTATGGCACTGCCCTCAGCAGCGCCCTGCCCACTGCACGACCGCACGCGCTAGCACCTTGCCTCTCAACGCGAGCAGCAGCCCACGAGCATTCGCTCCAGCAGCGCTGCCGCCAGCATGCAAGTGCTGAATGAGGCTTCAGGCAACGAGCCCTTTCCTATATGGAAAGAGCCTGCCTGTCTTCGCAGCCTGGCTGGCCTCGGCCTGGGGCCAAAAGCTTCTGATAGGCCCCAAGATGTTGTGCCTTTGTTGCAGCTACTGGGCCTCATTCGGTTGGGCCTCCCAACTGTCTGTGTATGAGCCTGCGATTCTCGTCCCGGGCCTGCATTATTTTGGAAAGGCCTGGAAGGCCGTGGAATGTCTCGCTGCTCGGCCTGTGTTTCCCTCAACCAACTGGCGTGACGAAACTGCCTGGACCCCAAATACGATATTGACATTTTAGGGCCTCTCGTGATTTGTTACGCCACCTTCACTTGGGGCGGGCACATTTGCAACAGGGCCCCCTCAGCTTGTCGAGGACTCAGAATCCTCACATTCCCTCCTTTTCGTCGATAGTCCTCTGAGAAGTCTTTTAATCTGCAGGCATCTTCCCCTCAAGTTCTCTTTCATAGCCTGCGATAACTTGAGGTGCTGTTCTCATGATTTCTTCTCTGGTGAACCATCGATCTTCCTTGGGATCCAGATGATGCCTGGATCTTACTCGGCATTGCATTCTCGACTTAGGAGGGTGGCCTCTGGCCGACGGTTTAGGCACCGGCATCATTCGATGCTCCACATTTTCGTCGATGTCAACTTCACCATCCATGGTTGGGGCAGCATTGACCGTCTGGAAGGAAACTGTGCAGTTTGTGCAAAAGGTGCCAGCTTTGAGGTGTGAAAAACAGGGTGTGTACGTAGATGTGGTGGGACGTGAATCGCATAAGGAGGTCCGTCTATATGATCCCCCACTATGTCTAAAACCTCCTAGGGACCGAAGTAGTGTGGCATTAGTTTTCTAGATATTCCCAGTTCCTGTCCCAGTTCATATGATTTTACCCAAATCCTGTCCCCTACCTGGAAGTTAGAAGGCTGTCTGTGTTCGTTCTTAGATGCAATCATAGCATCTTGAGATTTCCTCATATGCTCGACAACCTGCTGCAAAATTTGTTGGTACTTGACAACAAATTCTACACGGTCTGGTGTTGCGGTGGTCTGCTGCTCGGGTAGTAGGAAATCAAGTGCGGAACGTGGCTTCCAACCAAGATGCAGTTGGCTGGGAGTCATGCCAGTAGCGTTGTGTACCTGTTCATTTGTTCCGCCTGTCCATTTGACTCAGGGTGATTCCCTGATGTCATTTGCAGTCTGGTTCCCATGTGTTGGGCGGTGTTTTGCCACAGTTCGCTGGTAAAACGAACATCCCTATCACTGATTATGGACTTAGGTGAACCAAAGTCCCGTACCCAGTTATCCATAAACAGTCTGATGACGTAGTCAGTTTTGGCAGTTTCAGGCATAGCGATTAGTCTTGCATGCTTAGAGAAGCGGTCTACTATAACAAAGATGTGCCTTTTTCCAGACCTGCTGGTCACAAGAGTATCCAAGAAGTCCATGGACACACTCTGACTAGGACCTTCAAGAATCGGCAAGGGCTTGATGAGCCCAAGCGGAGCCTGAGTCCTAGGTTTGTCCCGTTGACAAACCTGACAGGTTTCTACGTATCTTTTGGCATCTTGCATCATAGAAGGCCACCAGAATCTCTGCACAAGGTTAGCTGAAGTCTTCTTATATCCGAAATGGCTAGTTGCATCATGACATTCTCCTAAAAATAAACTACGCAAAGACTCACTATTCGGAACACACAATCTTTTATTCCCTGCCTTCACAAGAAACAGTAGGTCTTTTACCATCGTAATCTGCCCGACGTGATAGTGCATCAGCTACTTTGTTGTACTCTCCCTTGATTGGATCAAGTTGATAGTCATACATGTCTATCACTTGAATCCACCGTTTGAGTGCGTCAGAGAGTGCAGCTTGTGTCTTTATCCAGCGCAAGGTCTCATGGTCAAATCTCAAGTAGAAGAATCTGCCTAGGAGGTAGTGTCTCCAATGGACCAGCACTCTATAGAGGGCATAGAGATCACGCTCATATGTGGACTTTGCTAGCTTTCGAGACGACATCTTCTTACTTATGTACTCCATAGGTTTCAACTTGGGCCCCTCCTTTTGCGCAAGGACCGCGCCTACCATATTGGTTGGTGTCTGTGGTCACGACAAATGGCTCATCAGGATCCGAAAGTTTAAGAACATAGTGTGTCAGAGCATACTTCAGTTTCTTGAAGCTTGCTTCACTCTTCAGTCCACTCCCAAAGGGTGTCAAGTCGAGTTAGATCAGTTAATGGGGAAGCTATAGTACTATAGTTTTTAACAAACGGACGGCATCCCCAAAAACGATCGGACCCGCAAAGATTTCATGACCCGATTACAAGATCTTGGTGCGACCGAACTCGCATTTCTCCAAGTTTACCTTGTACTGGTGCTGTCTTAGGAGACCTAGCACTATTTTTAGGTGCTCTGCGTGCTTCTCTACAGTCCTACTAAAGATAAGAATATCGTCGAGGTACACGACGATAAACTTGTCTACGTACTCATGAAAAATCATGTTCATTGTGTGCTGGAATGTTCTAGGTGCGTTGCATAGGCCAAAGGGCATCACCACAAACTTGTACAAACCGTACCTGGTCTGGAAGGCGGTTTTGTGTTGGTCCTCAGGTCTAATGGTAATTTGATGATATTCGGACTTCATATCTATCCTTGTAAAGCACCGACATCCCTGCACTCTATCCAATAGGTCGTCGATGCAAGGTAGGGGCTCTGCGTTCTTAACGGTGATGGCATTGAGGCCCCTATAGTCAATGCACATCCTCAATATACCTCCCTTCTTAGGGACAAATAAGACTGGCGCACTGTAAGGGGAGGTACTAGGCCGAATCCATCCCTTTTCTGTAAGCTCCTTGAGCTGGCGGCGGAGCTCATTCAACTCCGCAGGAGACATCCTATAGATTTGTCCTCTAGGCACCTTACTACCTGGGACAACCTCTATCGCATGGACAACCTCCCTTTCCACCACGCTTGTGGGCTCCTCAAAAAGTTCAAAATATTGCGCGATGCCTGATTCTATCTCTGGGGTTGTTTTTACGGCCTCCCCTTTCTCAGAGACAAAGACTAGATGCATGCCCTCCTCGCAATTCTGCTTATAGTAGTTATAGAAAGAGGACGCACACATGCAGCCGTAGTTTTCCGCTAGACCGCTAGCTTTAAAATTTTGCAGTCTAACGGTCCTACCGTTGGGCAGCTTGTTTATCAACACCTTCCTATCCCAGTCAAACTAAGGTTGAGCGCCCTCGAGGTAGTACATGCCTCGTACCATATCAAAGGGCAGTTCGTCGCTAACGAGGAATAAGATTTTGTCTCACTTCTCCTCCTCCCTAAGAGAAGGAACAGACTACGTCCTTGACATAGTCTTTAACTACCATTTGATACTTGCTGGCTAGCGTAGAAGTTACAGTTCTACTAAGCTGTTGCACTTGGTCCCCTAAGTGCAGTTTATCCACACAAGCACGACTAATGAAATTTCGTGTAGAGCCTATGTCTGCGAAGGCACCCACTTTGCGGCCACCTACATTGACCTCTACCACGAAATGTTCACCCTTAGGACCTCTACTAATCATCGTCCAAGATCCTTCCCTGACCACTCAGACTGTAACTCTTCTGACGACTCTGACACATCTCTCGAATACGACGTCGATGGGTCTGAATGTGTCTGCGGGGCGATGTTCGGGTCACTAGCCTTGGCCAACGCCTGAAGTGGGGAAGGCAACGTTACCACTTCAGCACGAGTAAGAGCGACTAACACTCCTACTGGCCCGAGGTGTTTCCCTACAGAGTGCTCGCAGAAGCACTGCCAAGGTTCGAGGATAAGCCCACTACTATTGGAGCGGCTACCCTCGTCGTGACCTTCTTGCCTCGGCAAGTCCTCGACGTGTGGCCATAGTTGCCACAGTTCATGCATGTACCCCTGGCAACCCGGTCCCTCCACACCTCGTAATCTAAACCAAGTTTTACCCATGCGGGTGTTCCTTGGTTGCCCTGACCTGTAGACCGGCCTACCTTCTTCTTCCCGGTCCCCCTAGCCTTTTCCTTTATAGGAGCCACAACTCCCCCATCCGAAGTCTCGCTGGCCCCATCATGCTCTGTCTCATCCCCATAGTCTGGGAAGTCGTCAATTTCTGTCGTCTGACCATCATGGTCGACGAACATTAGTTGACCTTTCTTCTTCCAATCCTGGGGAACTCTCTTCTTCCTACCATCTCCCTGACTTTGATGCGTGGACCCAAGCTTTGCCTCTATATCTAAGGCCTTGTTGAAAGTTATGTTGGTCGACGTAGGCCTAATCTACTAGCTTAGTCCAAACCTCTAAAGGTAGACATCTCAAGTAATCCGTGAGGAGTACCTGCTGGTCGTAGTGCACACCAGGTACCACGAGCAACCGTTCTACGGTGTCTGTGATCTCACGAACATTCTTGTACCTTTTGGCACAAAGATTGTTAATCGCGTCGGTGGCCTTCTGAGCCCCTTGAGGGTCATGCCACCTATTATACACAGACCGTACGAAGTCTTCCAATGTCTAAGCCTGGGCCCAAGCATCGAAATTCTGACCGTAGCCCTATTGCTGAACTAGCCCATTCAACCAACGCGCTGTTGATCCCTCTAAAAAGGAAGCTGCAACTATGACTTCCTGCTCCGACCTGGTGAGTTTGTGCCTCACATAGGTAGGCACAGTCCTCACCCAGGTATCCAAGTCCTCATCCTTCGTCCTGTCGCTTGAGAAGGGCTTAGGACTCAGCAAGGGTATCTTGGGCATCCACTGCATGGGCTGCATTGGCCCAGGAGATTGCTGCAGTGGCTGCATAGCCACTGAAACAAGTTGCTGCACACTAACCTAAGCTTGCCCTGACAATGGGACTGTAGATACCACTGTCGTGGATGGTACAAAAGAAGCTCTAAGCACCGGACCACTAACTACTGGTTGTCCGCCTGAGAGAGGGATGCCATACATAGGCGAGAAGGTTTGCCCTATTGGTAACGATGTCACTGAAGGACATGCACCCGAAGGGGGAACTACAGGGAACTGGGGCTGCCTCACTGGGCGAGGACCCTGAAGTGCAGCCAAAATTCGTTTCTGGCCTGCCACTAATTCAGCCAACGATTCCTGTTGAACTACCTGCGCTTCTGCCACACAAAGCAGCGAGTTGCGCAGTGACCGATCAACAGGATTTAATGTAGCATCATCTAGTTCTTCTAGTCCTCTTAGCTCCTGCAACCCAGTGCCTAATCGAACTTTTCTCAATCTAGCCCTTCCTCTTCTCTCTTCTACTTCTCTCAGTTGCTGCTGCAACTCATCATGAAGAGCTTCCGTTTGGAGGAAATCATAATCCTCTGGAGTGAGCGGGGGCTGCTGGCTGACTTGCACGCCAATAGTCTGCCTTATGGAGCCTTGAGTACTCTGACTGACTCTTGACGAAGTGGCCTGTGAAGAGGCCTGTGACATGGTAGAGGAGGTAGCCATGGTCACACTTGTGCTAGCTATGTTCCTAGCCCTGGCGCTGGCCTCAGCGTCCCTTGACCTCTGCAATGCCGCCCTCTCCCTAGCTTCCCTCCACAACCGCCTTTCCTCTCCCGGACCTAACTCTAGGAAGGTCAGGCGTCGACTGAGAGCAGTTCTGCGAGTAACCCTAAGATCATCCACTAACTCCTCCTCCTCACTACTAACAACTTCACTCATGAGCTACAGTGGAGTGTGATCTAAACTAGAATCCACACTGCATCCTACCTTACCTTGACACCCAACCGAGTAAGAGTAATCAATGCGTCTCGGTCAGCCTGGAGAAAATAGTCAAGCGGTAAGCAATAATAAGTGTCAGATCCTACAGGGAATACTAAATCTATTTTTAGATTACTCTGAAACAGATTGCATGCAGCCAAGAATATACTATTCTATCTGCAGTTGTTTGTCAGTTGTTAGTCAAGTCTGTAACAACTCAATAATCAAAAATAAAAATAATATTTCCTGCAAAGATGCATGCTGGATGGCAGTTTATCTAATTGTTGTCACAACGAACAGTTACCAGAATCCAACCCTCCCCCTGTATCCCTCTTGAGTAGTCACTTTGTGTCGACGTCCTAAGCATCTGGTTGAGCAGCGTGTCTTAAACCACCGGTCCTCCTGACGCCAGAAAACATCAGGGGTACCGGTAGCGCCGTTTCACGACGGGTACCGGTAGTACAATGGAAAACCGGGCGGGCCTCAAAAATGAAATTTGCGAAAAATAATTTGAAATAAACCGAATCGGCGCGGCGAATATTTCATGGTGAAAATGAGTTTTTTTTTTTTTCTGATATTTTTCCCTGAAAGATCACGACCTAATCTACTGACCCTCAAAATTTCAGACATTTTGGCGAATTTTTATGAGCACAAAAAAATCGGGAAAGTTTCCGCTTGCAAAATAGCGGGATCGAATGAAATTTGCGAAAAATCATTTGAAATAAACCGAATCGGCGCGGCGAATATTTCATGGTGAAAATAATTTTTGTTTTTTTTCCTGATATTTTCCCTGAAAGATCACGACCTAATCTACGGACCCTCAAATTTTCAGACATTTTGGCGAATTTTTCTGAGCACAAAAAATCCGGAAAGTTTCCGCTTGCAAAATGGCGGGATTGGACCCGTCGGCCCCTCCGTACAACCCTGCGCCTCCGTACGTTCGCCGCCCCTCCGTACAACCTGGCCCTAACTCACAGGGACTAGGGGTTTTGGGGGCCGGGGGGACCGGTGGTGTGCAATC
>BFEA01000113.1:1567548-1577602 GCA_003427395.1 Chara braunii | reverse complement strand
GAACAATGTCTTTATAAAAGCCAGGAACCGGGCCCAGCGTCCCTTAGAAAATTACGTGGGGCCCTCAGTGGGCGAGGCATCACTGGCCAAACACATAGAGGACACCACTCGATTTAACCCCACTGTCAATTTCACAGTCCCAACAACTCAAAGAGTGAACGAAAATTTCCACCACAATCTAAATTATCCCTGAGGAATGAAAACACTGAGAAAATCTAACACTCGTCACTAAAAACCCTAATTCCCCTATCCTAAAAACTCGACGAAAATTACCAATCCTAATTAGTAACCATAATTCCACCAATCATAAAAGAAAACATACGCAAAAAGGCAATCAAAAGAACAGAGGAGAACCAAAGGTCAGCGCTGCTTGATGATGTCCACTATTCATCCAAGGTTACTACCAACCCCCTGCTAATCCGCTCTGCCACCCGCGCGGCAGGGATCTGTGCCCACAGGCCCCCAATCTGCAGACAGAGACCCCGCAAAACCCACCCACCTCCTCACGATTCAAAGCAGATAGCACCTCCCCACACTCCTCATTCAGAAACACCAACTCCCACCACGATGCTGTTTTTGCTAACCAGGAGATCACCCCACCTCCCGCGCGGTAGGGGCCAAAACGCCCCGCGAAACCCACCCACCTCCTCGCGATTTAGGGTAAACCCCTCCCTCAATTCTGCATACACCCCCTACGGATGCTTCACCGCCCTCCATGACGAAGCCCCGGTGGGATGATGTTCACCATACAACCGCAAAAATGTAGATGACAACAGGACACCAGCCTAGACGGATAAAATGAAGCCCAACCCCGTTTCAACATCTCAGCGGTAATACCCTGCCTCCCGCGCGGCAGGGTTTTTTCAAAATCCTTGTAATTCGAAATATTTTAGAATTAGTTAAATTCTTTTTCGACATTTCTTTTTCGAAAACATTTCTAATTGATTCTTTTTAGAAAATTTTAAAATTACTTATTTCTAACTCGAACTTCGAAAATAATTCTAATTAATTATTTTTAGAATTAATTCTTTAAGTTCGAATTAGTTAATTCTTTTCCAAAAATTTTGAAAATACGTTAGAATTAATCAAATTCTTTTTCAATATTTTTTTTCGAAATTCGAAATAATTCTAATTAATTCTTTTTTCCATTCATAAAATTCCTTTTTGCCATTTTTCTTGGAAATTCAAAAGTTCTTTTTCGCAATTCTTTTTTTCGAAATTCACTTTTCTATTCAGAAGTACTTCCTTTTTTTCTCTCTGAACTCCTTGATTAATTTCGACTAAACTCGATTAATTCACGACTGAATTAATCTCTTTTACTCGGAATTAATCACCTTTTCGAAATTATAAAATTTTACCCCGAACATAAATCCGAATAAATTTCGGTGGAATTTATTTTTCTCGGAATGAATTATTATTTTTCTTCATTTGGAAATTCCTGAAACGGTTTTCACCGCTTTGCAGTAGCAGATGCAGATCCCAGGGTTTGATCCCTAGACATTGCCCTATCTGTGTACAGTACCTGTGTAGACCCCGAGAGTTGAACCTGTGACCTGTGTATTCGTAAACAGTTGGTAGGCTGTCATAGGTCCTTAGGTGGTAGGGGTTTGATCTGTAGACCTGTAGAGTAGAAGTCTTAGCGAGTTCCAGAAGTCTAGCTGTAGTCCTTCTAGAAGGTCGGCAAGTGGGCAAGTGGTCAAGTGGTGAGTCAAGTGGTGGACTAAACCGCAGTGCGATTGCAGTGCGAGCCCGGTGGGATAGCAGTGAGTCCCCAGTCAGTCAGCGGTAAGGTCCAGTCAGTCCCAGTCGAGTCCAGCAAGTACCACAAGGGACTGTGAGCACCATGGGCCGATGGCAAAGGGCAGACCAACGAGTTTCAGAAGTATAAATCAAGAGGCAGCACGCAGCCATTCATTTCATTTGTGTGTGAGCCATGTGGAACCGCTGCCACAGGACTTGTGCAAGGAGGTCTGCAGTGAGCCCGGAGCTGAAGTGGGCGAGAGAGAAGGAGCGTAGCATAGCGATAGGGTAGTTGCGGCCATAGCCGCCATAGCTAGAGTTAGTGTGAAGTGTGTGTGTGTGTGTGAGTCCAGAGAGTTGCGTGCGGGATATCCAGGGTGATCCGGTGTATGTGAACAGTGAGTTGTTTGGGCGCTGAGTCGCCATAGCCTGTTGAAAGTGAACTCGTATCTGGATGCCATATCTCTGAGTTTTGAGTGGGCGTATGTCGCCAGTTTGCTGCGCTACTGTTTACATGCATGAAAAGTGTGAAAGATAACGAGTCTGATTGCATTCCTGAAAATTTCGCTTTCGTATTTTCTTGAAAAATACACTCGCAAATCAGTTTCGAATAAATTCAAATTAATTTACGCTCTATTCTTGTAAATAGAAATTGTCCCCCCCATCCCCACATGCCACCACGCCAAACCAAGAACTCCCAACGCGCCGCCGCCGCTGCCGCCGCTGCTGCTGCGGTATCCTCCACATCCGTTCCGGCCGCGTCCTCCACCACCTCTTCCCCCGACATGACCACATCCTCCATCAACATGTCTGACATCCGCACCGACTCGGTCGATAGCATCGCTCGCAACCCCACAGGCGAACAACCACCAGCAAACACCGCCACCCCCGACCTCTCCACCATCCTCCACGCACTCGACACCTTCCAAACCTCCGTCATCGCCTCTCTCGACGACATAAAGCCCAACATGTCGTCCATATGCGACCGCGTCACCACGCTCGAAGGGACCATCCCATCCATCATGGTCGTCACCACGACTGCACCTCCCTCCTACACAGTGCAAACCACTCCCTCCTCCACAGCGCAAACCACCTCCTCCACAACGCAAACCACTCCCTCCTCCACAGCCGCCTCCAGCAACACCCCCCCACCGACCTCCTCCACTCCTACCACCTCTACCACCACATCCACCAACCCTTCAACCTCCACCGTTCCGTTTCCTCCACCTCCTCCCTCATCCGGCGCATCCAGCACATCCCCTCATTCCTCGCCCATCCACGTCACCCCTCTTCCCCCCCCCACTCCCAAACCCTCTCCCAACCCATCATGACCACCTCCACCATCCCCACCATCCGTCCCACCTATTCCCAAGTCACCTCCAGGGTTTACCCCGCAATGCCACAACTCCCCCCCAACGACCTCCTTGAGGACAACAACCAACTCGAGTACACATGCTACGACACCACCCCCGATAACCTCAGCTTCAACACCCTCGCCCAGATCGTTTCCCCCGATGGGGAAATCCCCCGTTCCTTCCGATCTGGCGAAATCATGTCCTTCTCTGGCCTCCCCCATGAGGACGTTTTCCTCTTCCTAACCCTGCTCCAGAACTCTTTTCACCTCCACCACATGCCCCTTGCCCACTGGCTCCCCATTGCCACCTTCCGCCTCCTCGGCAATGCCGCCAAATGGTGGATGGCTGAAGTCGGCAACCGGCGAGCCTCTGGAAGGCCCTCGTCACTCATTCCTCCAATGGGCCAAACTTCTCACTGCCACCTTCCGCCCCCAGAAAACCATTGATGACTACCTCAAACAATTCTGCCACCTCCGCCAGACCGGTCCCACAGACCGCTTCGTCCAATACATCCGCTCCCTCCGCCATCACCTCCCCACCACCATCATTCCCGACTTTGTGTTCATCTCCCGCATCAAGCGAGTATGCCACAAAGATCTTGCAACCGCCCTCGCCCACGAACCCGACATGCCCCTTGCTGACCTCCTCTCTCGCATGCTTCACCACGATCGACTCCACCCCAATCACCAGTCCGCGCCCGCTCCCTCCCGACCCCTCTTTTTCCATAACGACACCACTCAACCCACCTCCGATGACGACTTCGACACTGCCTCTCTCGACCCCTCCCAATTCACCATTGAGGACCTCCGGACCTCCCACCTTATACGGATGGAACGCCAGGATCGTGCCTCCCGACTGCCTTCTTCCTCTCCACCCAGTCGCCTCCACAAACTCATACCCGCATAACGCATATACCTCCAAGAACACAACGGGTGTTTTCGCTGCCGCCAGTTAGGTCATCAACAGACCAACTGCCCCAACGCTAGCCRCTTTACTCGACAGGCCCCTCGCTCCACGGGACTCGGCCCTTCTACTCCCACTTCTTCCTCCACCGCGACAGCCGCGCCCCCCCCCCCMCCTGAACACTGTCCCCCTGTCTCTCSCAAYCCWYCCCTAAACCCCTGTATAAACCCTGCTACAACCTCGCAACCCCGCTCTACACACACCCTTGAACCCAGTCCACCCTCCCCTTGACCCTCATTCCTGATGTCTGATCTGCCCTTGCCCTCGCCAAGCCTTGTCCCATCTGTCCTCCTCTCCACTACCTTGTCTCTCTTGTCCAATGCTTGTGAACCTGCGTGACGCTAGCGATAAAGGATCTAATGGCAAGCGCACGACGACGATGGCCTGCTGCCTCACTGTTCATGGAGATTATGCAGCTGGTTTGGCCACCATGCTGTTTCATCGGCCGCCATCCCGACTCGCGGACTTACTGGATCATTTCAACAGTCTGCGACTTCCTTGCTTCCAGATCAGACCTCATTGCAGTTCGTGTACCGGACGCACCCTAGCACTTGGACTTTGACACGTGAACTACTACTACGCTTCTTGGACTTCTTACCTATCGCAGCTGCTGAAGACCGCTTCTACCACCTACTCCAAAGACCTGATCAAGACCGCTGCAGACCCCCTTTCAAGACACTTGGAAACTTTGTTCCTACGTGAGATTCTGCTTCCGACTCCTTCGGACACACCCGCCTTTGCATCCTGAACAAACATTTTCATTTTTATTTTTCCAACTTTGACAACCCTGTAGAACATCATTAGCAGATCCCTGTTTCCCTAACCATTGTTTCCCGTACCCACTAGAACATTGATAGACATCCCCTGTTCCCCTGACCATTGTTTCCCTTACCCAGTAGAACTTCAATAGAAGTCCCCTGTTCCCTGAACTCTGTTCCCCCTTAACCTATAGCAAACCATGCAATCCCCTTAGTTCATCAGTAGAACTACCCTGCTCCCTGCCGTCCCTATAGTTCATTTGTAGGACTACCCTGTTCCCTGCAACCCCCCTAGTTCATCAGTAGGACAACTCTGTTCACCGGTACCAAACCCTGTTCCCTCTTACTCACGCTGCCCATGCCACCCACATTATACCCCTCTTCCCTTTCGACTTGTTAACCAGTGATCGGCCCCGTTCCGTCCTTCACAGATTTCAGCATTGCCTCATGATTTTTGGCAGCCGGGACGTTGCCTTCTAGAGGGAGGGGATAGTGTTACGGACTCCGCCAGGGCTCGATCCCTGGTCTATCTTTTTGCTGTTTCGGCTGCATCCCGTTTTCGGCCTGGCACCCTTTTTCCAAACCCCTCCTTTGGTACCGTAGGATGTTGGACAACTGGCGCCATGCTGCAATTCGGGCGCCACTTTCAAATACCGCATTTTTCAGTTCTGCCCTCGGGGCCTTTGCAGAAATGCCCCTGGTACCGTACGTGTCACTGGTACTTGTACCCGCTCCCCGTACGGTACGGGGACCAGTCTCATACCAGTTTTCTACTGCTTAACTCGTACTCAGTGTGACTTGCTGTTTCGACATTCGGAATCCAAGACTTCGACTTTGTGCCTTGCCACTGTGTCTGCGTCCGACCCTCAGTCGTGTCGAGTGAGTGAGTGTGTGTGTGTGCTCTCATTCTCTCCCTCTCTCTCTGCTCTCCCTCGGCTCTCCCTCAGCCTCACACCCGTCACAAAGGGAGTGGAAGTGGGTGGCACAGAAGATGCTAAGGAGAGCAGTGCAAATCCAGGAGCTCACCACTAAAAATATCTACAACTCCTTGTTGGAGCCGGTAGACATCTGTGAAGAACTGAGGAATCGGTGGGCCAAGACAGACTGGATACCGGACGTTTATGTCAGCAGGTGGACTCAGTGGAGATGGAATCAACAATGTGCTATCCTAGCCTCATTGCCGGACCAGAAGCAGGCGGGGTTGCTGTGGCAAATTTATGACTTGGCAATCCCCACGACACAATTGATAGAAACTAAAAATAGATATAAGGACCAGAGTTGCACCGCGGGGTGTGGACAAACAGAAACTATGACCCACCTGTTTGTGCGATGCCCAACAGTCCAGGCCTTTTGGGAATGGTGGGCACAGGAGTTAGTTGGTAAGTCCCCGCTAGAGGTCATGGAAACAGACGATGCAGCTATTGTCTTAGGGACACTCGTAAAAGTGGACAGGGTAAACCCGGGAACTATGATGGCGGCAGAGACTCTGCGAGTGTCTGTGCTGTGGGCATTATGGACCCTGCGGAACGAGAGATGTCGACAGGGAACAGCGCCCCCCTCTGCAGGCATATAAGGAAAGGGCTTTGGAATGTATTAGAACTGCCCTTCAGGCGGACTTGCATAGATGCAACCATTTAGGATCGCAGAAGGCGGAAGGCTTCTGGGCGAGATGGGGCCCATACCCGCAACTGATTCGGCCCCGCCCTGTTGCGGCATGTGCCCCGGTTCGAGGAGGAGGACGAGCCCGGGGAAGGATAGGAAAGGCAGTTAACCGATTTGTACAGTAGTTAGATGAGTAGGAGGTGTGATGAAACCCGGTGGACACCAGAATTATTATAGAGGATAGGGCAACATTAGGAGGGAGGGGGAGGCAGGGGAAGGTGTAGGGGGGACTACGGGCCTAGGGGGAGGGTAGTAAAGGGAATTGAAGAAGTATGGGGGAATAGGGTGGTGAGGGGACCGAGGGGTGGACGGGAGATACTGCAAGAAACTGTAAAAAGATAGAAAACATGAAACATTACTAAAATAAGTGGGTGCCACTGGGTGGACTGTGACCTATTATGGCTTGTATAAATGTTAGGGATAAGTGGAACACGATCTGGATGTATATGTGCGATGGTAGGAGGGCCTATTATGGTTTGTAAAGACATAAGAGGTAAGCGGAACACGTTCTGATGAGAACAGTCAGGTAGAGGTGGACATGTAACTACAGGGGAATAGGCTGGAGCCAGATAGGTGGACATGCAACTACAGGGGAATAGGCTGGAACCAGATACGGGCTTCAGACATAGGCAATGTAGGGTCTATTTGCGACAAGGGATATTAGAAACAGGTAACAGGATGTTAAGCGGCCTGAGGAACTGTTAGGAGCACCCCCCGCGCACCCTGACTATCTGAGGGCTGCCCTACTGCGTGACTGGGTGCTGCCAGTAAGCTTCCTGGCCAGTAGGGCAGCCCCCCTGAAAGGCTAAGGATAGGGGAGAGGGTTGCTCCAAAACAGTCCCCCCTTGCCAGGCGTCTAGGGCCACAAGGGACAGGCTGGTCCCCTGTCTAGTCTGTTCTCCCCCTTTCCTCTTTTCAGATGTAAAAACATGCTTGCCAGTGATGAGCAACCGGACTGAGGCCCCCAGAATAGAAGGGGGAATTAGAAAAAAAAAAAAGAAAAAAAAAAGAAAAAAAAAAGTGATGAAAGGCGGATAATAGGCTGCAATCACCGTTTCGACTTTGTCGATGACATCATTCATGTAGCAATTGACTTCGTCACCAAGCCACTCGAGGAGATCTGTTTGTGCTTTCCCAGCCTCAAACCCTTGTTTCGAATTCATAACCCCCACTTTGCCGTTGCTGTCCTGCAAAATGGACAGAATATGCAACCATCACAGTCAATTCTCCAGGCAACAGTAGCAAGCAAGATAATGCCACAGCCACAGAATAACCCGCAACATAGCAAGAGCTCAAGTAACAGATGATGCCATTGTGCTTTGAGACCAACAATACACCAATCTCACACAGAGAAGCACACACACACGGAACACACGTGAGATATGAGCTGGAAGATAGACTCTGCCAATCAACTCGATAACACAAATCGAACATGCTGGGCAGCTATGGCCTCCAGCCAGCCCACATTAGTCCAAGATATGGTGACTATGGTCTCTCTCTCACACACTGTTCTCTCTGCCTCATGTGCTCTCTTTTTTTTTTTTTTTTTTTTTTTTTTGAAAAAACTTTTTATTCAAATGAAGATTGAGGCCGGGGTCCTCGCAGTCTATCCGGAGTAACCGAACCGAACATGCTGAGAACCGGGCTCAGCGTCCCTCATGACTATGGTCTCTCTCTCACACACTGTTCTATCTCTCTGCCTCATGTGCTCTCTTTTTTTTTTTTTTTTTTTTTTTTTTTTTTTTTTTTTTTGAAAAAACTTTTTATTCAAATGAAGATTGAGGCCGGGGTCCTCGCAGTCTATCCGGAGTAACCGAACCGAACATGCTGAGAACCGGGCTCAGCGTCCCTCATGTGATGATGATGGTGATGCTAGTGATGATGGACTTCTAGTGATTCTTAGAAAAGTGTAAGATAGTAATTCCGATGATGATGATGATGATAATGATGATGATGATGATGATGATGATGATGATTAGTATATAAAAGCGACTATGCTATATCAACGGTTCTAAGCACCTCCTGAAGCCTACAACAGTTTTCCAAAAAACTCAAGTATCTAATGGATTTCCAACAGATCCTAACAAAGCTCACCGAAACTGACTTATTCTCTGACAAACTCAACCAGGCCTCACGCCCCCTAACTGCTAGGTTACAGAGCAGCGCGACTCACTCCAGCTCCTGCCAGTGTCGTCCTGTGTCAGCAACCCCCAGCTGTCCTTTTGGATGCCCCCCGCATAGCATCCCCAGATCTCTCTACAAGGCCTCATGCCCTCACCTTCGGCAAGTTACAGGGCATCACCCCGGCTCCGGCCAGCGTCGTTCTGGCATTGGACAACCACGAATCCTGAATATAACAGTCTAAATCCAGTGCAGCTTCGTATAACCCACTGGCAAACCCTCAGACACCTGAGAAATTCTTCAAACTACCAGGCATAACAGAAGAAATCCGATCCAGGAAGCTTCCAAAAGTCACCGCACAGAGAAATTTCCCCCTGCCCACTGTCCCATGCTGCCACCGCCGAGGAAAACCTCCTCGGCCCCAACCTGGAACAGACCCCCTCCTCCCCCCCTTCCGCAAAGGCAGCCAATTCCCTCCTAGRGGATACCTTCGCCCTCCCCTTGTCCCTATCTGCCCCCGCCCGGGTTGAAGGCGACCAACTCTCCCACCCCGGACCCAGACAAGGACAAACCACAAATCTGCCCCACCCCCGACAGGGCAGCCACCTCCCACCTTGCAGCGCCCCTGTAGAGTAAGGCTCCCCAATACCACCCCCACCCTTCCCCCAAGAGTCCCAACCGTGACCACAAAAGCCCTATCCCGACTGAAGCACATCCATCAGATCGAATCCCTAAAATATATGGTAGAACTGGAAATTTCTAAAAATTATGATGGAGAGAGAGGTAGATAAGAGTTTTTTTTTTTTTTTTGAATTTGCAGATGGTGATAAACATCATCCTGAAGATGATGTTGATGACGACCAAACTCACCTGCTGATGTGAGAGAAACAAATCCTTGAACCGCAACACCTAATGATAACAAAAATGATGATGATGATAGTAATGACAGAATGATGATGCTGATCGTACTGAAGAATGATGTCGATGATGATGATAATGATGATGGTGATGATGATGATGATGATGATGATGATGATGATGATGACGCCCATAAGGGTAAGTTGCGCCCTATGACAAACAAGCTTCGCCAACAGCGCCTTATGAAGGTGAGGTATTGATGATGGCAATGATATTGACATTATGACAATGATGATGATGATGATGAGCAACGTCAGTGGCGCCCTATGAAGACAAGATGATGATGATCATCATCATGATAAGTACCGCCGATAATGACGCCACCCATAACTTGATGTTGGTGACGAGCAGCACCCTGATGATGATGATGGTGATGACGCCTGACGATGGTGATGACGCCTGATGCTGACGACGAACCATTACCATGATGATGTTGCCGAACCACGCCCTGTTGATGATGACGGTGATAATGACGATGATGACGAGCAGCACCCTGATGATGATGACGAATGATGACGGTGTCAAACCGCACCCTGA
>BFEA01000113.1:1544559-1557047 GCA_003427395.1 Chara braunii | reverse complement strand
GATTCCCTGAAGTTTTGGCCGAACCTCGTGGAGTTCCCGAGCGTCCAGTCAAACACAAAATCGAGATAATAAAGGGGAGTGTTCCTCCAAAGGGCTGCGTTTACCGTATGGGACAAGGCGAGTTGGAGGAATTGAGAAGGCAGATTGATGATATGATTGACCGTGGATGGATTAGGCCTAGTGAGTCTGAGTTCGGTGCACCTGTCCTATTTGTGCCAAAGAAAGGAGGCAAACTCCGGATGTGTATTGACTATCATGGCCTTAATCGGATCACAAGAAATAATGCTTACCCTTTGCCTCGCATAGATGATCTGTTGGATGCGGCAGGTGGGTGCAAGGTCTTCTCCAAGATCGACCTCAAATCTGGTTACCACCAGATTGAAGTTGATCCGAGTGACCAGCACAAGACTGCATTCAAAACACGCGATGGGTTGTACGAGTTCATCGTTATGCCCTTCGGTCTTACGAATGCGCCGACCACCTTTCAGTGCCTCATGGACAAGGTACTTCGCTATCAACTCAACAGGTTTGTGGTTGTGTACCTTGACGATATCTTGATCTTCAGCAAAACTATGGAAGAGCACCTCAAGCACCTTGAGGAAGTTTTGCAGGTCCTCAAGGAGGCGCAACTGCACCTCAACTTAGAGAAATCTGAGTTTGGGAGGGACAGCGTCATCTACCTTGGACACCGGTTGTCTGCAAACGGCCTTGAGTCGGAGGCAACCAAGGTTGAGGTCATCCGAAACTGGCCTCAACCGGCAAACGTACGCGAACTGCGTTCTTTTCTTGGTCTGGCCTCGTATTACCGGCAATTTGTGCCCAAATTCTCTGTCATTGCTCACCATTTCTCAAGACTAACCAGCAAGAATGTTGCCTATGCATGGTGTGAGAAGTGTACGACTGCGTTCCAAGCCTTGAAAGAGGCATTGGTGAGTCATCTTGTGCTTCGCATTGCCGATCCAAACCTCACGTTCGTAGTCACTACGGATGCGAGCTAGTTCAGGATTGGTGTTGTGCTGCAACAAGATGATGGGGATGGCCTGCGTCCGCTCTACTACAGCAAACGCATGCCCAGCCACAAGGTAGCTACTTCCACATATATGCGCGAGCTCTACGCCCTGCGCGAGGCTCTTGCACATTGGAAGCACTACCTCTTGGGTCGCCACTTCAAGGTCTACTCAGATCATCAGACCTTGCAGTGGATTCAAACACAATCTGAACTCTCTCCTACATTGACCCGCTGGTTGCATGACATCGATGTCTACAGCTTTGAATTGAAACACAAGAAAGGTTGTTATAACCGGGTTGCTGATGCGCTGTCTCGCCATCTTGAATTTTTGACTTGCCTCGTGGGTTCATATGACCTCCGAAGGAAACTGAAGGAGGATCTGGTCGAACACACCGCCAAGGATCCGGACCTTAGTCCCATCCTTGAGCAGCTCAAGGCTGACCCTAACAGTCGGCCTGATTTTCATGAGTGCGACGGTCTTGTATTTCGCCGGTATGGGAAATTTGATTGCTTGTGTGTACCCAACCATGCGCCTCTCCGAACGCATTTCTTCGATCTGGCACATGGTCGGAGTGGACATTTCGACTTTGAGAAGACTTATGGAAGTCTTCTGCAGCAGTTTGATTGGCCAGGTATGAAAGGATCTGCTCAGAAATTTATTGCTGAATGTCAGGTATGTCAGAGGACCAACGTCCACAGGCATAAGCCTTATGGCCTGCTGAGACCCCTCCCCATTCCTGATGGACCCGGTGAGTCGATTTCCATCGACTTCAAGGACATGGGAAAGATGAGTGAGGCAGGAAATTCACAAGTCATGGTCATCGTGGACCGCTTCTCCAAATTTCTGAACTTGATTCCTTTCCCTCCCCATGTCCCAACTGAACTTGTCATCGAAGAATTCCATCAGCAGTACATTCTGCAGTTTGGCATCCCGAAAACTATTGTGAGTGATCGGGACACCAGATTCATCAGCAAAGATTGGAAGGACTTTACCTCTCAATCTATGACATTAAACTGAACAAGACTTCTGGTCGACACCCCGAAGCCAATGGTTTGGCCGAGGAGATCAACCAGACTGTCATCCAACTACTTCGCGCATTGATTGTTCCAGATCAGAACACGTGGGACAAGGAGCTGCACAAAGTGAAGGGACTGTATAACAACTCCATCCAGTCTGCAACTGGCGTGACGCCAAACCAGTTGCAATATGGATGGCCGATGCGTAATCCCCTCTCCTATCTGTTCCCTGAACGGTCACCTAGTCTGATGCCCGACATGCTTGGCTACAATGCCAAGTACGCACGCTTGCTCAAAGTTGTTATTGCATCCATGAACAAGCGCCAGCATGCCATGGTCAAACATGCTAACAAGCTGCGCAAACAAGAAAAAATCAAAGTGGGGGATTATGTTTGGGTTAAAACGTCTGAGTTTTCTGATGAAGAGGGCATATCACGCAAACTCCTTCCATTGTACTATGGCCCTTGGCAGATTCTGAAGGTGATTGGGGATGATTTTGGTCCATATGTGATTGACGTGCCTCCTCATCTGCGCACGTATCCGGTCTTTCATGCGTCCAAACTGTTTCCACATATTGATGATGAGACGTTTCCATTCCGAGACCCTATGATACCTCGCCCTATCGACGGCGGCCATGAGATAGACCGAATCGTTTCTCACGAGGGAAGAGGGAGGAACAGACAGTACAAGGTTCACTTCCTCTATCACCCGTTGACTGAATTTTTCTGGATCGACCGATAGGAGCTGCTTAAGAGTGCTCCTTGTGTAGTGAACGCTTATGAACGACAGGTCGCTGAGGGACAGACTACTAAATTCGTTGCAGAAATGACTCCTCACGAACTTACTAAGTCTCTCCTTCTGATCTACTCCTACGATGCATTCTGTGCCAACTCTGATTGAGTTACTCGCTCGAAGGGACCTCGCTCTTGAGAGGGGGGTAATGTAATGACCCGCCAAAAACACAGACTGAGAACACTGCTGATTTTTGGGATTTGCCGCTGGAATGAATGCCTTGTTGAAATTCCCGCATTCTGCTGTGATTTCCATGTCTGTGTGTGTGTGCGTGCCTGCTGGTTTGCATGCCTGTCTCAGTGCTTGACGGTTGAGTGCGTGTGTGACCCGCAAGGGTACTTGTTGGTTGCAAGGCCCCGCAGGGCCGGTACTTACCTGTGGCCGTGGTCATGACTGTGAAGGGTTGCAAGGGGAAAACACTCGACTAGCGGGGGTAGGCCCGCGACACTTAGAGCAGAGGGGAAAAACACTCAAGTAGCAGGTAGGCCGGTACCACTGAAGTAGTGGTAGAAGTGTTGGTTACTAGAGGCCGAGCAGAAGAAGACAAAAAGTTAGCATTTTTAGAGGCCCAGTAGTGGTAGGTTAGAGGTAGGCCGGTACCAGTCCAAGTAGCCCGGGTCTCGGGCCTGTGCGGAGGATAGCAGAGCCTGCAATGATGTTTCCCTCCGAAAGGGAGGAGGTACCGGTTGCTGGGAGGCCGCTAGGCCTAGGAAGTCACCGCCCAGGAGGCCGGTAGGCCGCTATATCTTCAGGAAGAGCAAATAGCTCTTTCTCATTTGCGGTGTGCAAGGATTGGCGACATGCTGCTGGAGCGCAGCGCTGGGCTGGTGCAGTGCTGCTTGGAGGTGAAGGGCCGCTAGAGCTCAGCCTGGCTATGGCGAGCAGTCCAGCTTGAGGAGGAGGAAGAAGGGGGCATGGTAGGAGAGTGGCGGGGCACTTACCTGGCTATGGAAGACACCATCTTCATCACCTTGTTGGGCGCTGCATCTGGAAGGCCCCAGTTGGGTTAGTGCGGCACCAGGGAAGCTCGAGGCAGAGTCAGGCATAGCGGACCAAGTCAGCAGCGGCATAGCTGGTCTGCGTCGTCCTTTGGATATCATCGCAGCACCCTAGCTGCTTGGGGTAGTCCGCAATAGCCTATGCATGAGAGAGAAGGCTGAAGGAGGGAAGCCATGGCTATGGTGGACTAGTTGTTGTCGTTGCTGTTGTTGACTTGAGTCAGCAGTAAGAGGGAACTTCGGATATTGATTTTGGTTCATCCATTCATTGTTATTATTATTATTGAGTGAAGAATAAGATTGGTGAAGTGAAGGAGGAGGAGGAAGGTGGAGAGAGAAGGGGGAATTGTCATTGGTCTTGCTGGTGTACTTCTACTTCTTCTTCTTCTTCTTCTTCTTCTTCTTCTTTCTCTCTCCTCTGGTTTTTATCTCTTTGCAAGTGCTTTCATTTCTTTCGCAATTGGGTGGCATTGTGAATTTGCACTTGGGAAATGACCAGGATCGTAACACGTGTTGGAATGTCCCAGGGGCATTGTATAGGCCAAAGGGCATCACCACAAACTCGTACAGACCGTACTTGGTCTGAAACGCGGTTTTGTGCTGGTCTTCAGGTCTAACGGCAATTTGATGGTATCCGGACTTTAAATCTATCTTAGTAAAGTACCGGCATCCCTGCACCCTACCCAATGCGGGGTAGGGGCTCTGCGTTCTTAACAGTGATGGCATTGAGGCCCTTATAGTCAATGCACATCCTTAAGGCACCTCCCTTCTTAGGGGCAAACAAGACTGGCACACCGTAAGGGGAGGTACTAGGCCAAATCCATCCCTATTCTGTGAGCTCCTTCAGCTGGCGGCGGAGCTCATCCAACTCCGCAGGAGACATCCTATAGATTCGTCCTCTAGGCACCTTACTACCTGGGACAACCTCTATCACATGGACCACCTCCCTTTCCACCACGCCTGTGGGCTCCACACAAAGGTCAGAATATTGCACGATGACTGATTCTATCTCTGGGGGTGATTTTACGGCCTCCCCTTTTTCAGAGACAAAGACTAGATACATGCCTTCCTCGCGGTTCTGCTTATAGTAGTTATAGAAGGATGCTGCGCACATGCACCCGTAGTTTTCCACTAGACTGCTAGCTTTAAACTTCCACAATCTAACGGTTCTACCGTTGGGCAGCTTGTGGATCAACACCTTTCTATCCCAATCGAACTGAGGTTGAGCGACCTCGAGGTAGTACATACCTAGCAACATATCAAACGGCAGTTCGTCGCTAACGAGGAATGAGATTTTGTCTCTCACTTCCCCTCCTCCATAAGAGAAGGAATAGACTACGTCCTTGACATAGTCTTCAACTATCATTTGGTGCTTGTTGGCTAGCGTAGAAGCTATTGTTCTGCTAAGCCACTGCACTTGGTCCCCTAAGCGCAGTCTGTCCACACAAGCACGACTAATGAAATTTCGTGTACAGCCTATGTCTACGAAGGCACCTACTTTGCGGCCACCTACATTGATCTCTACCACGAAATATTCACCCTTAATCATCGCCCAATAGCCTCTGGGGGTCCTTCCCTGACCACTCAGTCTGTAACTCTTTTAGGGACTCAGACACATCTCTCGAACAAAGCGTCGGTGGGTCTGAATGTGTCGGCGGGCCGATGTATGGGTCACTAGCCTTGGCCAACGCCTGAAGAGGGGAAGGCAACGTTACCACTTCAACGCGAGTAAGAGCGGCTAACACTTCTACTGGCTTGTCGTGACCTTCTTGCCTCAACAAGTTCTCGACGTGTGGCCATAGTTGCCATAGTTCATGCATGTGCCCTTGGCAACTCGGTCCCTCCACACCTCGTAATCTAAACCAAGTTTTACCCATGCGGGTGTTCCTTGGTCGCCTTGACCCGTAGACCAGCCTACCTTTTGCTTCTCGGTCCCCCTTGCCTTTTCTTTGATGGGCGTCACCACTCCCCCATCCAAAGTCTCATTGGCCCCACCATGCTCTGTCTCATCCCCAAGGTCTGAGAAGTCGTCAATTTCAGTCGTTTGACCATCATGGTCGACGAACACGAGTTGACCTTTCTTCTTCCAGTCCTTGAGAATCTCTTCTTCCTACCATCTCCCTGACTCTGATGCGCGGACCCAAGCTTTGCCTCTATATCTAAGGCTTTCTTGCTGAAAGAGGCGAAGTTATGTTGGTCGGCGTAGGCCTCATCCACCAGCTTAGTCTTAACTTCTAAAGGCAAACATCTTAAGTAATTTGTGAGGAGTACCTGCTGGTCGTAGCGCACACCAGGTACCACGAGCAAATGTTTTACGGTGTTTGTGATTTCGCGAACATTCTTGTACCTTTTGGCACAAACATTGTTGATCGCGATTGTGGCCTTTTGAGCCCCTTGAGGGTCATGCCACCTATTGTACACAGTCCGTACGAAGTCTTGCAATGTCTGGGCCTGGACCCAGACATCGAAATTCTCACTGTAGCCCTATTGCTGCACTAAGCCATTTAACCAACGTGTTGTCGATCCCTCTAAAAAGGAGGCAGCAACAATAACTTTTTGCTCTGGCCTTGCGAGCTTGTGCCTCACATAGGTAGGCACAGTCCTCACCCAAGTGTCCAGGTCCTCGTCCTTCTTCCTGTCGCCAAAGAAGGGCTTAGGACTCAGCAAAGGAATCTTGGGCATCCACTACATAGGTTGGATCTGCCCAGGCGACTGCTGCAATGGCTGCATGGGCACTGAGACAGGTTGCTGCACGCTAACCTGGGCCTGTCCTGACGATGGGATTGTAGTTACCATCGTTGTGGATGGTACAGAAGAAGCTCTAAGGACCGGACCACTAATTACTGGTTGTACGCCTGAGAGAGGGGGCATGCCATACATAGGCGAGAAGGTTTGCCCTATCGGCGACGGCGTCACTGAAGGACCTGCAACCGAAGGGGGAACTACAGAGAATTGGGGCTGCCTCATGACTGGACGAGGTCCCTGAAGTGCAACTAGAATTCGTTTTTGGCCTGCCACTAGTTCATCCAACAGTTCTTGTTGAACTACCTGCGTTTCTGCCACACGAAGTAGCGAGTTACGCAGCGCTCGATCAACAGGATTTAATGTAGACTCATCTAGTTCTTCTAACCCTCTTAGTTCCTGAAGCATAGTGCCTAACCTCAATCTTGCCCTTTCTCTCCTCTCTTCTACTTCTCTCAGTTGCCGCTGCAACTCATCATGAAGAGCTTCCGCTTGGAGGATCTCATAATCCTCTGGCGTAGTTGTTGGCTGACTAGTGAGCCATCAGACTGACTTATGGAGCCTTGGGTACTCTGACTGATTCCTGACGAAGAGGCCTAGGAAGAGGCCTGTAACATGGTAGAGGGGGTAGCCATGGTCACACCTGTGCTAGCTATACTCCTAGCCCTGGTGCTGGCCTCAACGTCTCTCGTCCTCCGCAATGCCACCCTCTCCCTAGCTTCTCTCCACAGTCTCCTTTCCTCTCCTGGCCTATTGAGAGCAGCTCTACGAGTAACCCTAAGATCCTCCACTAACTCCTCTCCTCACTACTAGCAGCTTCACTCATGAGCTATAGAGTCCACACTGAATCCTACCTCAGCATGACACACAACCGGGTATGAACAGTCAACTGATTTTGGTCAGCCTAGAGAGAAGTCGTCAAGTGGTAACCAGCAATCAATGTCGGGTCCTACATGCAAGTTCAATTTTATTTTTAGATCACTCTTACACAGAATGCAATGCAGCAAGGAAGGAACTAACCTATCTGCAGTTGTCTGTCAGTTGTTAACAAGTCGGTACAACTAAGTAATCAAAAATAAAAATAGTTACCTGTGGAGATGCATGCTGGATGACATTTCATCTAATTAGTGCCACAGCGAACCATTACCGGAATCCCCCTTGTCTCCCTGTATCCTTCTTGAGTTGTCACTTTGTGTCAACGCCCTAAGCATCTGGTTGAGCGGCGTGTCTGAAGGTGTGCAATCCGGCCCACCCCTATGCCCCAAGTCTATGCCGAACCTGCCAGCCCCTACACTTTATTTACCCTCGCATGCAACGAGCCTTACACCAGGTTTGATCTCGCTGATCAAGAGGCAGTTTAAGGACAGCACCAAGGTCCTCATAAATTATTTAACGTCGCAGACAGGACGACGATCACAACCAGAGTCAACACCGAGTCCCGCCAAAAATATTTATAGACGGTCTGGTGAGCGTCTGTTCAAAGGGCTGGCATGCTCTGCATGACGTCTATTGCGCAGCAGCAAAACCAAGGACTTGCGGCAAAGCATGCATGTACTAATCCCAGCGGGTTGGCATGGTGATCGTGACCCAAGTGCTTCGTCCACGGCCCTTCAAGGAAAATGAGCAACAGCGAGATGACAATGTCCAGAATGCACAATCACATTGAAGGCCAGATACTATCACAATGTCCAGAAAGCAGAAATGCACCAATATAACACCAATGAAGAATCGTAACACTGAAAACCAATGTCAATGAGAGCTTGCTCTCGCCACCACCAACACGAGTGTTCAGGCCCTATCCCCCTACTTAGCGCTCGGCGCCCAGCCTACTTCCTACACAGCTACAGCCTGCCTACTAATTGACAATGCAACTGTTAACGTCAGCAGCCCACAAAGAACTTGAAGATGTCGCCCAATGCAGACCATCGCCAATACCAGGTATGTGCCCTCACATCATCATCATCATCATCCTTCTCTCTCTCCCCTGACTTACTCCCACGTCTTCCCTCTGTACACCCGAAGACCACCCCTGCGCCTCACTGTAGTCCAAGCTCATCCAGCTATGGAGGCTGGGCTATGGCGCTGTCCTCAGCAGCGCCCCGCTCCCTGCACGATCGCACACGCTAGCACCTTGCCTCTCAGCGCCAGCAGCAGCCCACGAGCGTCCGCTCCAGCAGCGCTGCCGCCAACATGCAAGTGTTGAATGCTTGGCCAAGCAGCGAGCTCTTTCCTATATGGAAAGAGTCTGCCTCTCTCAGCGGCCTGGCTGGCCTGTGCCTCTGCCTAGTAGCTTCCGGGGAGGCTGCGATTCTCGCCCAGGGCCTGCATTTTTGGAAAGGCCTGGGAGGCCGTGGAATGTTTTGCTGCTCGGCCTGTGTTTCCCTCAATCAACTAGCGCGTCCGAACTGCCTGAACCCCGAATACAAAATTGACAGTTGAGGGCCTCTCATGATTTGTTAGGCCCACCTTCACTTAAGGCGGGCACATCTGCAGCAGGGGCCCCTTAGGCCTGCTGAGGACCCAGATCCTCGCATATGTCATGTCCAGTTTTGACATGTTTGGCTCAATAATAAAAAAGTTGGCATTTCGTTGAATTCGTTGGACGCACCATTTTAACTTGGACAATATTGCAAGAAAATGAACAGAAGCGAGATGACAATATTCAGATTGCACAATCACACTGAAAGCCAAATCGTATCACAGTGTTCAGAAAGCAGCATCGCACCAATATAACACCAATGGAGAATCGTAGCACTGAAAGTCAATGTCAATGAGAGCTTGCTCTCGCCACCACCAACACATGTATCCAGTCTCTATCTCCCTAGCTGGCGCTCAGCGCACCAGTAGTACTATGCACAACATTGTTGTACGCGCTGGCGGCGAGAGGTAACTTCTTGTCCCAGTCATCCTGACTTGGCTTAATATAATGCCGAAGCAGGTGCTGTACTACCCGGTTCATCTGTTCTGCCTGGCCATTTGACTCAGGGTGATTCTGTAACGTCATTTGTAGCTTAGTTCACATTTGTTCAGTTGTCGTCTGCCACAGTTCGCTGGTAAACGTTACATCCCTATCACTTACGACTGACGTAGGTAGTCCAGAATCGGTGACCCAATTATCCAGAAATAGTTTGATGACATAGTCAATTTTAGCAGTTTCTGGCATAGCGGTCCACTATCACGAAGATGTGCCTTTTCCCAGACCTGCTGGTCACAAGGGTATCCATGAAATCCATGGACACACTTTGACCAGGACCTTCAAAAATCGGCAAGGGCTTGATGAGCCCAAGCGAAGACTGAGTCCTAGGTTTGTCTCTTTCGCAAACCTGGCAGGTTTCAACGTACTTTTTTGCATCTTGCATCATAGTGGGCCACCAAAATGTTTGCACTAAATTAGCTGAAGTCTTTTTATAACCAAAATGTCCAGTTGCATCGTGACACTCACCTAAAAATAAACCATGCAAAGACTCGCTACTAGGAACACACAGTCTTTTATTCCCTGCCTTTTCAAGAAACAGCAAGCCATCTACCATTGTAAATTCGTCAGAAGTTACCTTACCCTTCTCTTTGAACTTACGGATGATATCAGACATAACTGCATCTTGCTGGTAGGCCTCCACCAAAGATCGAGTTAGATCATTAGATATGCCAAATTCAGTCACTAGCGCGCCCAGGTAATCTGCCCGACATGAAAGTGCATCAGCTACCTTGTTGTAGCTACCTTGTTGTACTCTCCCCTATCACTTGAATCCATCGCTTAAGTGCGTCAGAGAGTACCGGTTGTGTTTTGATCCAGCGCAGGGTCTCATGGTAAGATCTCACATAGAAAAATCTGCCAAGGAGATAGTGTCTCTAGTGGGCCAGCGCTCGATAAAGGGCGTAGAGCTCACGCTCGTTGGTAGACCTGGCTAGCTTCTGAGACGGCATCTTTTTGCTCATGTACTCGATAGGTCTCAATTTGGGCCCCTCCTTTTGCGCAAGGACCGCACCTATGCCATATTGGTTGGCGTTTGTGGTCACTACAAATGGGTTATCGGGATCCATAAGTTTAAGAACCTCGTAGTGTGTTAGGGCATATTTCAGTTTCTTGAAGGTCACCTCACACTCTTCAGTCCACTCCCGAAGGGTATCCAGTCGAGTTAGATCTGTTAATGGAGAAGCTATAGTACTATAGTTCTTTACAAACGGACGATAGTAGCCCGTCATCCCCAAAAACAACCTGACCTCAGTAACAGTCTGAGGTCTGAGCCAGTCACGTATGCTGGCCACCTTAGCATCATCCGGCCTCAATCCCTCCGCTGAGATTTCATGACCCAAGTACAAGATCTTGGTGCGACCGAACTCGCATTTCTCCAAGTTAACCTTGTATTGGTGTTGTCTTAGGAGACCTAACAATATTTTCAAGTCCTCAGCGTGCTCCTCTACAGTCCTACTAAAGATAAGAATATTGTCGAGGTACACGATGATAAACTTGTCTAAGTAATCATGAAATATCATGTTCATTGCGTGCTGGAACGTACCAGGTGCATTGCATAGGCCGAAGGGCATCACCACAAACTCGTACAGACCGTACCTGGTCTGAAATGCGGTTTTGTGCTGGTGCTCAGGTCTAATGGCAATTTGATGGTATCCAGACTTCAGATCTATCTTGGTGAAGTACCGGCATCCCTGCACTCTATCCAAGAGGTCGTTGATGCGGGGTAGGGGCTCCGCGTTCTTAACGGTGATGGCATTGAGCCCCTTATAATCAATGCACATCCTCGGGGTACCTCCCTTTTTGGGACAAATAAGACTGGCGCACCGTAAGGGGAGGTACTAGGCCGAATCCATCCCTTTTCTGTAAGCTCCTTGAGCTGGCGGCGGAGCTCATCCAACTCCGCAGGAGACATCCTATAAATTCGTCCTCTAGGTACCTTACTACCTGGGACAACCTCTATTGCATGGACCACCTCCCTTTCTACCACACCTGTGGGCTCCTCAAAAAGGTTTGAATATGTTGCGAGGACTGATGCTGTCTCTGGGGGTGTTTTAAACCACCAGTACCCCGCCCTGATAAAAAAAAACGAGCTCCTGAATTCAAGGAGCTACCAAACAGGCCCGGTAGAGGCTCGAGGGCGCCTCAGACCTCCTCCGTTTTCGAATCGAAGAGGGGTAGGGCTGGGGGGGGGGGGCGACTTCGACTCAAATCGGACAAAACCGTGGTGGGCGGGAAAACCAAGAAAGAAAAAAAGACTTTTTCATTGTGAAAATAAAGAAAACGGAAAAAAAAAAAAAAAAAACGGTAGTGGCCATTTGTCCCATTTGGGACACATCGCTGGCGGCGGGGCAAGGGCGGTCGTTGGTGGCATCGTAGCGGTCTGTCGGCCGTTGCTGCGGCCGTTGCAGCAACAGCAAAAACGACCGCCGCCACCCTGCTTGCTGCCTGCTGCCCGAACGTGATGCCTTGCTGCCTACTACCCGAACGCCCGTCCCACGGGCCCGCCACTTTTGCCAGCCCTTGCCTCCCGGCGTGTACGCTGGTGAGCTGCACTGCGCAACGGCCATAGCCATCATCAGCGAGGACGGCGTGCCTTGCACGCGCGACCGAGAGAGAGAAAGAAAGAGAGAGAGAGAGAGAGAGAGAGAGAGAGAGAGAGAGAGAGAGAGAGATGTAGCGGGCGATGGTGGGGTACAGCTTGCAGCGGACGGCGGGGTAGCGGGCGCTACATGCGGATGCACACACACACAGAGAGAGAGAGAGAGAGAGAGAGAGAGAGAGAGAGAGAGCAACAGTCAAAAAATGTGGCGGGTGCATCTGGCCATGTTGTAGCCGGAAGTTCATTCCCATTTTGCACTTCACGAGAGGGCACGCGCACTCGGCGCTGGCGGCGTGCAGCGGGGAGCGGCACCTGACGCTGGCGGTGTGCAGCGGGGTGGGCTGCGCCACCTGGCGC
>BFEA01000113.1:1513041-1530418 GCA_003427395.1 Chara braunii | reverse complement strand
GATCTGGCGAGGAATGAGGCTGGCTGCTTTCTTTATAGTGCTGGCCACTCCTCGCTGGGTCTGCATTGGCTCAGTTCAGCCTTTCCTTTGTCCCAAACCCTGCATTGCATATGTCCCAGTATAGTTCCAATGAGGCTTAACTGCTGTTGAGGCCTCTCGGCCTAGATTTGGACTTGAAAGTCTGGATCTGGACTGTCCCCTAGACTTAGACCAGAACTGGGACTTTTCCTATTGACTTACTTTTGGACAGGCACACCTTACTTTTGGACAGGCACACCTTTAGACGAACAGACACACTCACTGCCTGAACAGACACTCTCGTTTGTACGAACAGGTACACTGTCTGCACATACAGACACACCCTTATTCCGAACAGACATGACATGCGCATCTCCTGGTGAACAGGTAAGTCTTTTGACAATGCCCTTTGCTTTAGATTTAGATGTGCCCATTGATAGAGAACTTGACCTTTGATCTGCTTTCACGTTTCTGAGCCCTGGCGAGACACCCTTTCACGCTGCTTTACTTTTACAAGGCCTGAGGCCTACATCGGGTAAAGGCCCTTTTACTCTCGCCGGCCTAGTTTCGAAGTCCTCTGAGAATCATTTACCTATTAAGGATATGAATTCCCCTCTTTGCGCTTTCATATGCAGACACAATATGAGGTGCAAAGTCTAATAACTCTTCTCGTGTGAACCAACAATCTTCACTAGGATCCTGGAATGCAAACCTCACCTCATATTGTCGCTGGGGTCTGCCCCTACGTCCAGTGTGGTAAGTACTTTCGGCAACAATTTTATCCACGTCATACTTCTCATCCATACTTGGAGCTATCGTTGATTGGCGACTAGGGAAGAACTCATTTGTTACACAAGGTAAGAGTTTGGATGCATGAAACACTGGATACGTACGTAGATGTGGAGGAATTACAATGACATAAGAAGGACCATCCACATCTCCAATTACATCTAAAACTTGCCAAGGTCCTCTGTAGGTGGGTAGAAGCTTCTGAGAGATGTTTTCTTCAGGAGCAAACTCTTTAGACTTCACCCAAACCAAATCTCCTACAGCAAATTGAGACGGTCATCTGTGTTTATTTGCCTGTTCAATCATCTGATGTTGTGCTTTGAATATGTTTTCCTTCACTTTCTCAATGTCTTTTTGATACTGGAATGCAAATTCACTAGTCCCTATAGGAAGCTTATGTACTTGATCCGGGTTCAATTGATCAATGGGTCTGCGTGGACGCCATCCCAGGTGTAACTCCATAGGAGTCTTACGCGTAGATAGGTGTACAAAGTTATTATAGGCACTAGCAACCTTAGGCAGATGTTCATCCTAGTCAATCTGGTCGGGGCGGATGTACATGCGCAAAGTCTACTGCAATATCTTGTTCATCTGCTCAGTCTGGCCATTAGTCTCAGGATGTCTGCCTGATGACATAGTCAACTTAGAGCCATATACATTCATCAGTTGCTGCCATTGTTCACTTGTGAACCTGGTGTCTCTGTCACTTACAATAGTCAAGGGATCCCCAAAATCTTTTACCCAATGGTTAAAGAACTCCCGAATTACTAAATCAGTCTTTGCTTCCGAAGGCAAAGCTACAAAAACAACATATTTAGTAAATCTATCCACTATGACCATTACTTGCGTCTTCCCATTTCTGCTTTTCACTTTAGTATCCATGAAATCTACAGAGACAGAGTCTCCAGGGCCGGTAGGGATAGGCAAAGGTTTAAGTAGCCCAAGGGGCGATTGCGTGGTGCTCTTGTTTCGTTGGCACACTTGACAACCTTGCACATACGCGATACAGTCTGCTTTCATCCGAGGCCAGGTGTAAGAACGTAACAAAGTTCCGTAGGTCTTCTTCCACCCAAAATGGCCTTCTGTATCATGACATTCCCCCAAGATCATACTCTTGATCTCTTCATTATTGGGTATACACAGCCTATCATTCACATCAGTTCGTTCAAACAATACACCCTGAGTTACTTTATGATCGGGAAACTCTGCTGGCTTTTCTTGTACTAGCTTAATCATGGTTCCATAAATAGGATCAGAGGGATACGCATTCCTAATCTTTTCTTGTAGGTCAGCACCCACATCTAGGTAAGTCACTATAGCACCGAAAAAGTCGGATCTACGACTTAGTGCGTCAACAACAACGTTATACTTACCCTTAACTGGCTTCAATTCAAAATCAAACATATCGATTTCCGCAGCCCACCTTGTCAACTTAGGTTTCATTCGAGCTTGCGTTTTGAGCCAGCGAAGCGTTTCATGGTCGGAGTATACCTTAAAATGCCTCCCCAAAAGATAGTGTCGCCAATGATTGAGAGCCTCACGAAGAGCATACAACTCTCGTTCATACGTCGAGGCGGCCACTTTCTCATTAGGTAACCGGCAAGACATAAACTCCACAGGCCTGTATCCATGCCCATCGTCTTGTTGGAGTACAACACCTATACCATATTGACTAGCGTCGGTCGTGACTACGAAAGGTAAGGAAGGGTCTGCCACTTTCAAAACCGGATAATTGATTAAACACTTCTTCAGACGCTTGAAAGACATCGTGCAGTCTGAATCCCACTTCCAAATTACTTCTTTCTTAAGCAACCTGCGAAGGGGAGCAGCTATTATCGTAAAGTGCCTTACAAACTTGCGGTAGTAGTTGGCTAACACAAGGAACGACCGCAACTCAGTCAAGGTGCGGGGGTTCGGCCAATCTCTGATTGCGGCTATCTTGGCATCTTCCGGTTTGACCCCATCTCCATCAATCACATGACCTAGGTATATAACCTGACGCTTAGCCCATTCACACTTCTTTGGGTTTATCTTGAGTTTTGCTTCTCTTAGTTTATTTAGCACAAGTCGAAGGTGCTCAACATGCTATTTTTCATCTTTACTAAAAATCAAAATATCATCTAGATAAATCATAACAAACTTACCAAGCCATTCACGAAATAGTTCATTCATCGTTCTTTGGAAAGTGGCAAGGGCATTCGTTAGACCAAAGGGCAAAACTACAAATTCATAATGCCCATACCTTGTCCTAAAGGCAGTCTTATGTTGGTCTTCCGGCTCAACCTCAATCTGATGGTAGCCGGATTTCAAATCAATCTTTGAAAATATTTTGCTACCCTGCACGCGATCCAATAAATCATCTATTCGCGGTAATGGTTCGACATTTTTTACTACTATATCGTTTAATCGTCTATAGTCTATACACATGCGAATGCCGCCATCCTTCTTGGGCACAACGAGCACAAGCGCACCATAGGGCGAGGAGCTAGGTCTTATCCATCCATTTTTCAGCAACTCATCGAGTTGGGTTCGCAGTTCATCCAATTCCTGGGGCGACATTCGATAGATAGGCCCCTTCGGGGGCGCGCTCCTTGGAATGATGTCAATGCGGTGTCGGATTGGTCTTTCTACCACACCACTTGGGGCTTCAGCCACATTTGCGAATTCTTTCAGGATCCTCTCAATCTCTTGAGACCTAACTTATTCCTTAGTTTCTCCTTCCTTTACTGGGCACACATGGAGAACACGCTCCACCTTCCCCTCTGCCTCTAGCCGGAAGTATACTTGTACCCCCTCAACGTATCGATCCATGACGGTTTCACTACTATTAGCTAACTTACTTACAATGGGCTCATTCAATTTCTTAACCTTAAGCCCAAGACGCAGTTTTTGCAAACCTTTCTTACTAATGTAACTGCGTGTAGAACCACTGTCTATAATACCTCCTACTCTGACTCGATTTATCTCAAGATCTGCAATTATTAGCTGTCCTTTCTTTTTACGCATTTCAGTCCAGGCTTGGCGATGAGCGGCCAACTCATCACCCACGCCAGCGAGGGATCCATCTAGAGAGATGCATACGTTTGCCACCTCTAGACAGTGTACTAGATGGGGACTTCCTTCCTCTTCAGTTTCTGCCATTGGGGCCTTCGAATGGGAGGATTCTGATTTTTCAACATTCGAAGCCCCGGTAGAGGCAACTGGCACCTCTACTGGTTGTTCCCTTTTGCCCCCCTATAGTCAGGGCAATAGGGGACAATGTGGTCAGGGTCCCCACATTTGAGGCATTGGTCTGCTTTCTTTCTCTCCGCCCAAACCTTTTCTGTGATTCCCAAATCTTTCCAAGGCTCTCCTTCGGGTAGGCCTGGATGTGGTGGGTATGGYTTGYCCCACTTATTGTACCACGTGCMTCTTCSTCTACCCCAGGTGGAATAAGAACCACGRCYACCTTGCGAGGGACCATTTCCCCTTCCTCCCACGTAGTGGCTTCCTTCACCACCACCCCTCTGGGTGCCGAATCCTCGTCCACCACGGCCGCGACCTCTTCCTCGGCCACGTCCTCTTCCTTGACGCCCTCCCCCGCGGGCCGCAACAGCCGCGTAACTCCCCTCCTGAGCTACTGGTCTGTTGGGTTCATCGAGACCATAGTCTACCTGATCCCAGTATGGAATACGCTGCCCGTGCACATATGTTTCAATTGTTGTCGCCCCATGCAGAACACTTTCCTCCTTCTGTCCATTATAAGTCCACGGCAGTTTGAGCTTTATTTTACTAACCTGCCCGATCTCCTGAGAAAGTTTTTCTTTTGGATCCCCAATCTTCTTCTTCCCTTTCTTGTCATCATCGCCGTCGTAATCGCCATCTCCTCCTCCGCCTCCAGCGCCCTTTACGATCTTTTCTATGACTTCGGGGGTAAAGGTTTTAGTAACGTGTTCATCTAAGGCCCTAATGTAAGTCTGAACATGCTGGTCAACGTCCTTTGCTGACTTTTCCAGGAAGTTATTCCAGACATTCTCGAACTCAACCCGATGCGTTTCTACTCTTTGTAGGGTCTGATGCATCAAGGCCATGTCCTGCCTCGTGTTGAGGACGGCCTCTCTGAGGAGAGCAAGCTGTTCTTCTGTCGCAAAGGGTTTTTCCTTTTGCGCTTCTAAAGCCTTCTGCAATTTTTCCCCCTCCACATGCAATTTCTTCCTCTCTACTACCTTTTGCCGTCTAGCGGCCAACAGCCTGCTATTTAGTTCAGCCCTTTTCTCCTCCATCATCAGGTTTCGTTCAACGGCATCTGTGACAATGGCCAACTTGGCGATGAACGTATCCCGTTCTTTATCAGTTTCCTTTAATGGCTCGCTGGAGTAGTAGTATTGTCCAGCCCAATCTAATGGTTCAACAGGAAGTCGGTTGGCTGTACTACTCTCCGGTATATCAAGATGATGACGTCTTTGCAAAACTTCTCCTTCTTCCTGTTCCTCTTCTTCTTCTTCTTCTTCTTCTTCTTCTTCTTCTTCTTCTCGTATACTCTTCAACTCTTCTTCTAGTTCCCTGTCCATCTTTTCTTTCAGCTTTTTCTTTGCTTCTTCTTCTTTCTGTTTTTTCTTGGCTTCCTTTTCCTTTTTCTTTTCTGCCAGCTTACGGTCAATTTCGGCCTGTTCCGCAGGTGTGGGGCCTGGCTTCACTGTTCCGGACCGCATCAACATGTGGGACGTGCACACACGTCTGAATCCCAATGGGAACATCAACTGGAACAGCGGCCCCAACAGGACAGAAAGGGCCAACAGGCCTTGGATGGGATAGTCATCCATGATGATGACCGGCACAGGGGAACCTCCGCCGGATCACCACAGTACTATCCCACTTACGTACTCAGTTCCTGATCCGCGGTGAATGGGGTACTGTACTTTTTTTTTTTTTTTTTTTTTATAGAAGGTGTTGCGTACAATAAATAATAGACCAAACTAAAACAAGCTTACTGTTTGGATATGTCTACTCTCTTTTTTCTTTCGTGATATGCTGTCTGGCTCCCTGGATCAACTTTTGGCAATGTATTTCTGATGCCTTGCTCCCCTGTAATGCTTGGTTGATTACTAACTGGCTGGCTGTTTGGATGCAGGTATGGATTATAGCACAGAGAAGTCAGATGCAGATGGGTTACTTAGTCAATCAGGCAGAAATAATTGTTCCGTTTTCATTCTGTCGGGCTTAACTGGCCTTGTAGCTATTCATTATCAGTCTTGCACTGCCTGGAACTTGCACTCTGACGTGGCATACAGCCACTTCCCACATCGATCCTTGATCCCTGACGTCGACACCCAGCCTGCCTATCGCGAGGGGTAGGCGAGAAGTCTGCTCCTACTCGCAGAACACTGGACCACCTAATCTAGTGTGACCAGGCCCTGACACATCGCACTTGGGCCATCCAGACTTTAGGACGATCCAGATCCAGACTTCGACTTCAGACCAGATCAGCAGCAGTCACCTTCAGAGGGTCAGAGAGAGAGAAGGTAGGGGACACACACATGCATGCAGGTTCAGGGAAAAGGAGGTGCTTCTCTCTTCTTGAAGATACCGCCGATGATGCTCCACGACGCTACGCACGCTCCAGGTAAGTAACTCTCACCTCTTCTTCTTCGGCCTGCTTCCCCCACTATCAAACACTTATTCTCTTTTTCCCTCCTTCACTTATTCTCCATCACCACTTCTTCTCGTCGGCCTTAATCATGCCAGCGCTATGAGTGCAGCGAGCATCTGCTCCGATACCAAATTTTTCATGGGTCCTGGAGACCAACTCACGCCAGTGTGTACATGCCATGCATCGTCCTTGCACACAACGATCAAAAGTCTCACACAATAGACAAAGGTAGATGAGAAGAGAACCGAGTTTCACCCCTTATATTAACGAAANCATGCATCGTCCTTGCACACAACGATCAAAAGTCTCACACAATAGACAAAGGTAGATGAGAAGAGAACCGAGTTTCACCCCTTATATTAACGAAAATATGATTACAAAGAGTTTCATAGTTCCYYGAGTCCAGCGCTCAACAGCGCAATGTCAATTCARCATCAACTCATCAACATGACTTCCAATACATCAGCGCTACTCCTGCAGATTGTCTCCAAGTCATCAATGTGGTCACTACTCATCAGCRCCACTTCTGCAGTTCAAATCCAACTCAGGTAAGTATCTTCCATAGCCACACCTTGAATGAACACTCTCTGCCTTGGTCCCTTCCTCCTACAATGCGTACACACTCTTCTCTCGCAAGGATCTACTCGGAATGCTACTCATAGCTGTCTACTACTAACTCTCTACTACTAACTCTCTACTACTAGTACTAACTCGCTGGGCAGCTATGGCTGCATCACTTCCAGCGCACACGCTTCTTCCCTCACTCAGCGCATCTTCCTTCTCCAACGCTGCTCCTCCTGGCTTAGCGCACAGGTGCACCAGCACTTCCACGCAGAAATGGCCAGTGGAGATCTGGCGAGGAATGAGGCTGGCTGCTTTCTTTATANGATCTGGCGAGGAATGAGGCTGGCTGCTTTCTTTATAGTGCTGGCCACTCCTCGCTGGGTCTGCATTGGCTCAGTTCAGCCTTTCCTTTGTCCCAGACCCTGCATTGCATGTGTCCCAGTATAGTTCCAATGAGGCTTAACTGCTGCCGAGGCCTCTCGGCCTAGATTTGGACTTGAAAGTCTGGATCTGGGCTGTCCCCTAGACTTAGACCAGAACTGGGACTTTTCCTATTGACTTACTTTTGGACAGGCACACGAGACACACTCACTGCCTGAACAGACACTCTCGTTTGCACGAACAGGTACACTGTCTGCACGTACAGACACACTCTTATTCCGAACAGACATGACATGCGCATCTCTTGGTGAACAGGTAAGTCTTTTGACAATGCCCTTTGCTTTAGATTTAGATGTGCCCATTGATAGAGAGCTTGACCTTTGACCTGCTTTCACGTTTCTGAGCCCTGGCGAGATACCCTTTCACGTTGCTTTACTTTTACAAGGGCTGAGGCCTACATCGGGTAAAGGCCCTTTTAGATTAGTGTAAGTATTGAGGAAAGTTGAGTGTTGAGGAGTAGGTCTAAGTGGTGAGGAGGCAGAATCAACTTACCTGTGCTGACCCTTGCCATGGATGATTACCCAATGTTTGACTTCTTTGCCCTGTCCGCTATATGGGGCCCCCTCCTCCGTTTCCTCTTTCCACTTGGGTTCGCCCGGAACTTCGACATGCATGTGGTGAGTCGGTCTGGAGCACCCACACAACCATACTCCGCTGAACAGTAGGCCGAGATCGATAGAAGTCTGGCAGAGAAGAAGGAGGAGGAGAAAAAGGAGGAGGAGAAAAAGGAGGAGAGGAAGAAGAACGAGGACGAAAAAGAAAAATTGGAAAAGGAGAGAAGGGAGTTGGAGGAGAAGCTAAAACCGCTGGAAAAACAAAAACAACAAGCTGAAGTGGTAGAAGAAGAAGAAGAAGAAGAAGAAGAAGAAGAAGAAGAAGAAGAAGAGGTGAGGTGAGGTTGGACGACCCCGGGCATAGGGTTGAAGGAGGTGTGCAGACCGAAAAGAGGGACTCCAGTCAACTGCAATTCTACCCAGTAGACACCCAGACGTGGATGGGAAAGTTCGGGTTCATAAAGGATGAGTGGGCAGAAGAGTCAGAGGCCGAGAGAGTTGGACTCACGGCAAAGTTGGAGGCAACAGAGGATAATGTTGAGAGGGAACTGCTGATGCAGGAAAGAGCAGCGGCTCCTGATAACGAAAAGGGCGGAGCTGGAGGAGAAGAGGATACTGAGAGGGCGAGTGGAAAGACGATCGTACCCTCATGATTAATGCCCTGCTACATACTAACCGGGAACTCGCCACCATAAACATGTTTGCCGCTTGACTGGAACAGCACAACCACAAGTTCAAGGGCACTTGGAATAACTACTTAAGTGCTGCTGCCCATCGTATAGATGAGCGCGTCGAGGGATATGCACAACAACTGCAAGGAATATTCACCTCGAAATTAATAGACACCCTCGCCACGATGAAGTCAGGAGGTGGTGGTGGAGGTGGAGATGATGGTGGTGATAATGGGAAGGAAGGCGAAGGTCCTAAACAGGAAGGAGATCTAAAGGGGGAGGAAGACCATCCGAAGGGGGAGAGAGGAGGAAAAAAAATAAGGTACAGATCCTTTGGACCTATCATAGAAAAAGGGAAGAAAATTTATATCAGTGGGAGGCGCACATGGGCACCTACCTGTACAGACAGTTCATACCATACTGCGACCTTGATGACAAGTTTGTGCCTCGGCGAGATGCTGCAAATTTTGCTCTCTCCCTAATGAAAGAGGCAGGGTGCATGTCGATGGTAAAATACTTCCAACGGACCTGCATTGAAGATCTCTTCCTGTCTTTAAAGAATCGATGAGGACAAAAACCTGGGCAGATGTTATGAGCAGTTGATCCTCAACATAGCCGATCGAAAATGAAAGAGTGTGTCGACGCTAAAGGCCAGTATGGACGAACTCTTGCATACCCCGAGCATGGTCTCACTCCAACACAAATCTTGAACAACTTTGCACGCGCACTTTTTGAACCCCATCGATCCCAACTTTATGCCCAAACCAAGGAAAAGGGCATGACATATGAAAAATTTAGTAAGATGGTCGTAGACTACGCCGACTTCCTCCAAGAGGCAAATTATTGTCATTGCTAGAAGGAATTACAGAAAGCAGGTTGCTGGAAGAGAACAAGATATATCTGGGAGGATAGAGGGAAAGGATAGTCTTCTGGTCACATTCGAGGGCGGTGGAGTCGAGGAACTGCCCTATGAAAACATATATTACGGACTGGAAGAGCTTAAAAACAACCAAGTAGCCTAGGGAGGGGACTATTCGGCTGCTGCGGCCCGCGGGGGAGGGCGACAAGGAGGAAGAGGAGGCCGGGGAAGAAGAGGCCGAGGAAAAGGTGGAAGAAGAGGACGTGGAACCCAGGGGAGTAATAGCGAGGGTAGCTATTACGCGGGAGGTAGGGATTATGGTTCCTTGCAAGGTGGACAAGGTTCCTCCTCCACAGGTGGAAGAGGTAGAGGGTGCAGGCCGTGGCCACATCCAAGAATTGCTGATGAAGAGCCATGGAAAGAGATGGGCATCGAGAAATCCTTGTGGGAAAAAAGGCTTCAAGCCAAACAATGCTTGGAATGTGGTGATCCCAACCACATTGTCTGTTTTTGCCCTGACTACCGACACCCAAAAGGGAGCAGCCGGTAGGAGTCGCAGTCACTCCTGCTGGGCCTTTAGACACAGACAGACAGACATAAGCGCGCACTGAACAGGTAGGCCCAACAGGTAGACCCTCTTGTCTGAAGGCCCCTATGGCAAAGACTGGCGTAGGCCCCCACCCAGTTAGCTGTCCAGAGACCGCTTGTGCTAGGGTCTCTTTGGGTGGGTCCGTCGCAGGCATCGGTAATCACTCGTCGCCAAGCTTGGGTCGAAATGAAGAAGAAGAGTAAAGGGCAGTTAATTTTAGTAGATGTAGAAATAGGGAGTGAGTAGGCACGTTAGTTGATAGTGGACCTACTCGTAGCTACATTAGCCAAAGAGGATTGCAAAAGATGCACCTCAACATGAAGGTTATGAAATTGGACGAGTCAGTCGTGAGCAGGCTGGCAGACAATCTTGAAATGAGAATCGAAGAGTATGTCGAAGGGGTAAAGGCATACTTCTGGTTGGAGGGGGGGAACAAGGTAGAGAGAGTTTTGCACTCCCTGACCCGCTTAGTGGAGGACAGCCTACCTTTTGACCTGATTCTAGGGACGGATTGGGGAGAGGCTGCGGGGGCTGATGCGAAGATCGGCAAGCATGAGTTTTGGCTGCCCAGCCCTGAAGGAGGTAAAAAGAAAATGTGGTTGTTTCATGAGTCTAGAGAAGAGTCCGGTTTGTCCCTTTGTTGTATGAGTGCCCCTGCGTTCGCCAGGCAAGTGGTCAAGACCTATTTGCTTGACCAAGTCTTCATAGCATATGTTAGACCCGTCGGTGAGGGCAAGAAGGAGGAGCCAACACCACCCGCACTTAACAAACTGCTGAAAGAGTTCACCGATGTGGAAGAGACCTCGGCAGGAGTAGTGGAAAGGGAAATCAAGCACAGGATAGAGATAGAGCTCGATAGCAAAACTCCCAAGGGACCCATCTACCGAATGTCTCCCAAAGAGCTCGATGAGCTGCGTACGCAGCTTGATGAACTGATAGAGAAGGGGTGAATTAAGCTCAGTTCATCGTTGTATGGCCACCGGTCCTATTCGTGTCTAAGGAGGAGGGCGGACTGCGAATGTGCATTGACTATAGGGGTTTAAACGCGATTACTGTGAAGAACGCAGAACCGTTGCCTCGAATAGATGATCTGCTGGATAGGGTGCAAGGCTGCAAGTATTTGTCCAAGATTGACTTAAAATCCGGCTACCATTAGATCGAGGTAAAACCCGCAGATCAGCACAAAACGGCTTCTTAAAACTTACTACAGCCACTACGAGTTTGTGGTCATGTCATTCGGTTTGACCAATGCCCTTGCTAAGTTGATACCTTCCAAAGATGCATGAACGATCTCTTCGGGAATGGCTAGATAAGTTCGTAGCCGCTTACTTGGACAATATTATAGTATTTAGTAAAACTCTAGAGGAGCACCAGCAGCATCCATTTGATTTTAGAAAAGTTGCACAGTGCGAAGTTCAAGGTGAACCCGAAGAAGTGTGAATGGGCGAAGCGTCAAGTGCTATATTTCGGCCACGTGTTAGATGGGGATGAAGTCATACTGGAAGACACAAAAATAGCAGCAATCAAGGATCGACCAACACCACACACAATGACCAAACTGCGGCCGTTCTTAGGATTAGCCAATTACTACAGAAAGTTTGTACGAAACTTCACAATGATCGCTGCACCACTATGTAAACTGCTGAGGAAGGAGACCGTTTGGAATTGGGACAAAGACTGTACGTCAACCTTCAAGAAATTGAAGACGTCATTGATCAAGTACCCGGTCTTGAAAATTGCAGACCCATAATTTTCGTTCATTGTCGCGACTGACGCAAGACAATATGAAATTGGCGCCGTACTCCAACAGAACGATGGAGAGGGGTACCGGCCCGTCGAGTTCATGTCTGGTAGGTTGCCTTGTGAGAAGGCCGTTGCGTCGACGTATGAGCATGAGCTATTCGCCTTGAGGGAGGCACTGAACCGTTGGCGACACTATCTCCTAGGAAGGCACTTTAAAGTCTACTCTGACCACGAGACCCTACGCTGGTCGAAAACCCAAGCCCGAATGACCCCTAAGTTGACTAGATGGGTTGGCGAGATAGATCAGTTTGACTTTGAGTTGAAACCAGTCAAGGGCAAATACAACGTTGTCGCAGACGCATTGAGTAGACGCGCAGACTTCTTTGGTGCCATCGTCACTTACCTAGATGCAGGCACCGAGCTACAATGGCAGATCAAGGCTGCATGCACTGACGATCCCGTTTACAGCGAGCTAATCAAAAGGGTGCAGACTGCACCGCATGCAGTCCTAGACTACAGAGTAACCAATGGACTAATGTTCGGCAAAACAGACAGGTTCGACAGACTGCGCACCCCCAATCAAAAGTCTGATCCTGGGAGAGTGCCACGAACCGAGGGCCATTTTAGTTGGAGGAAAACCTATGCTAATCTCCTTCGGTCCTACACCTAGGTAGGCATGAAGCATGACTGCATTGCCTATATACAGGGCTGTCAAGTGTGTCAACGGAACAAAGGTTCCGCGCAGTCCCCACTTGGCCTGTCGAGGCCACTACCTGTCCCGTTCGGTCCCGATGAATCCGTGTCGATTGACTTCATGGACACAAAAGTCAAAAGCAGAAACGGGAAGAGTTAAGTGATGGTAGTTGTAGATAGATTTAGTAAATTTGTTGTTTTTATTTCGTTGCCCGCTGAGGCAAGGACAAATTTAGTGATGAGAGAATTCTTCAATCATCGGGTTAAAGATTACAGACACCCACTAACAATTATTAGTGATAGGGATAGCAGATTCGCGGGCGAGCATGGGCAACAATTAACGAAAGTATACGGGTCAAAGCTGACCATGTCTTCCGATAGACACCAGGAGACCAATGGCCAGACCGAGCAGATGAACAAACTGCTCCAGCAAGTGCTACGCATGTAAGTTAGGCCCGACCAGATCGATTGGGACGAAGATCTTCCCAAAGTGCAGTCTGCGTATAACAACTCGGTGCACTTGTCTACTGCACGCACCCCCAATGAACTGCACAGAGGTTGGCAACCCCGACGTCCAATTGACTATCTGAACCCATATCAGATTCATAGGTTGCCGGCAGGTACCAGGGAATTCGCTATCCAGTACGAGGAGGACTTAGAACAGGTCAAAAGGAACATCCTTGATGCCCAACATCAGATGGTGGAGCAGGCAAACAAACACCGACGTCCGTCACAGTTTGCGGTAGGACATTTGGTATGGGTAGAATCTAAGGAGTTTGTTCCGGAAGAAGGGATCTCGCAGAAACTGCTACCTGTGTAGGGGGCCATTGTGACGAGCGCGGGGCTGAGGGAGAGCCGAGGGCGAGGAGAGAGAGAGGGAGAGAGTGAGAGCACACACACACTCACTCACTCACTCGACATGACTGAGGGTCGGACGCAGACACAGTGGCAAGGGCACAAAGTCGAAGTTGTGGATTCCGAATGCCGAAACAGCAAGTCACACTGAGTACGAATACAGCAGCAGAAAATTGGTACGAGACTGGTCCCCGTACTGTACGGGGATCTAGTATAAGTACCGGTGACACGTACGGTACCAGGGGCATTTCTGCAAAAGCCCCGAGGGCAGAACTGAAAAATGCGGTATTTGAAAGTGGCGCCCGAATTGCAGCATGGCGCCAGTTGTCCCGCATGAGATTCTGCTTCCGCATGAGATCCAGGTGGTAGAAGCGGTCTTCATCAGGTCTTGGAGTAGGTGGTAGAAGTGGCGCCCGAATTGCAGCGGTCTTGATCAGGTCTTGGAGTAGGTGGTAGAAGCGGTCTTCAGCGGCTGCGACAGGTAGAAGCCCAAGAAGCGTAACAATAGTTCAAATGTCCGAAGTCCAAGTGTTGGGGTGCGTCCGGTACACGAACTGCAATGAGGTCTGATTTGGAAGCAAGGAAGTCGCAGACTGATGCAAAGATCCATGTCACAAGTTACTGCTCCAGTAAGTCCGCGAGTCGGGATGCCGGCCGATGAAACAACATGGTGGCCAAACCAGCTGCATAATCTCCATGAACAGTGAGGCAGCAGACCATCGTCCTCGTGTGCTTGCCATTAGATCCTTTATCGCCGGCATCACGCAGGTTCATAAGCATTGGACGAGAGAGACAAGGTAGTGGAGAGGACAGATGGGACAAGGCTAGGCGAGGGCAAGGGCAGATCAGACATCAGGAATCGGGGTCGAGGGGAGGATGGACTGGGTTCAAGGGTGTGTGTAGAACGGGGTTGCAAGGTTGTAGCAAGGTTTATACAGGAGTTTAGGGTTGTAGTTATGTGGGTGTCTAGAACATAGGAGTAGCACGCGCATAGGCAAGGACAAGTTTCATGGCATTCGTGAGATTCGACAGAGGTTCCCATGTAGATTCTTCGTTGGGGTATCCGGTCCATTTGACTTTGTATTCAGTGATTGGTTGCGATTGGTCAGATACCTGAGTAGTTCATCGCCCTATGATTGCTTCAACAACGAATTCAGGGCATGTGGGTAACATGATAGGTGGAGGTCTAGGATATGGGTGGTCAGCGAATTGGGGTGGGGATTCATGATATTCTTTCAAGTATTCGACGTGGAAGACCGGGTGGACGCGGCTCCTGTCGGGGGGGAGTTGGAGTTTGTAGTTGACGTTGGAGTTTTTTTCAATGATGGGGAAGGGTCCGAGCCATTTGTTCGAGAGTTTCTTTGACAATCCATGTTCGGGTTCAAAGTGTTTGGCGGAGAGTCGGACTTTGTCCCCTACTTTGAATTGCAAGTCTCGTCTCTGTTTGTCGATCTTGTTTGCTTGTTGTTCTTGTGTTCTTTTGAGGGCTTCGGTTGCTTCTCTCAGGAGTCGATTCATTGTTGCTACCCATTCATTGAGGGAAGGGCAGGGCGTGGAGGGGTTGAGTTGCGAGGGAAGCAGGAAATCGGAGGGCAAGCACGAATGGTAGCCAAGGTCAAGGTAGAATGGAGACAAGCCAGTGGAAGGACAGACAGCGTTGTTGTAGGCGATCTCGGCGGCGGTGAGCAACTGATCCCAGTCGTGTTAATGTGGATGATGGTACTTCTGTAGGATTCTTTGGAGAGTATTGTTCATCTTCTCGGTTTGTCTATCGGTCTGTGGGTGGAATGCAGTGCTATACTTGAGTGTAGTTCCGTAGGCGTTGAAGAGTTGTTTCCAGAACTGTGAAAGGAAATGGGGATGGTGGTTGCTGATGATATTCTCGAGGAGGCCGTGGTGGCGTGCAACATGGTCGAAGAAGAGTAAGGCGATGTCTTTGGCGGTGTGCGAGGTGGTGCAAGGGATGAAGTGGGCGCGTTTGGTCAGGCGACACACAATGACGTAGATGCAATCATGCCCGCGGTCGGTCTTAGGGAGGCCGCACACGAAGTCCATGGAAATGGACTGCCACCGGCGAGTGGGGATGGGCAATGATTGGAGCTTGTCGGGTTTGGCTCGGTACGGATTGACAGCCTGACACGTGGGACATGAGCGAATGTATGTTTTGACGTCTGCGAGTAGAGACGACCAATAGAAGTAGCAGGAGATGGTGTCGAAGGTTTTCTAGAAACCGAGGTGACCTGCGGTCTTGGCGTCGAGGTGCTCGGCCAAGAGCTGGGTACGGAGACCACGTGTGTCAGGGATGCACAGTCGGCGAGTGCCTTTGGTGTCGATGTAGAGGAGGTTGTCGTGGAGGGAGTAGTCGAGGACTGGGTCAAGATCACGAAGCTTGTTGTAAATGGCGGCGAAGTCCGGGCAAGAGAGGTAGCCTTGGGTGTATCGGTGATGGAGTGATGGGAGGAGTTGGATATGGGTCATGGCGGCGTAGACTTTCTCGGGGGGCTTGTGGTCATGGCAGCTCGACCGACGGGATAGTAGACGTCGTCGGGAGGGGGGCAGGGGGCTTGTGGTCATGGCAGCTCTACCCGACGGGATAGTAGACGTCGTCGGGAGGGGGGCAGGCAGTGTAGACCGCGTCGTCTGCAGGTCGTCCGATGGGATGTGCGTCACCGGAGGGGGGGTAGGCAGACGAATAGTCAATGCCAAGTGGGCCACCGGTGGAGGAGAGATCGTCACCGATGGGAGAGCCGACAAACAAGTGGTCGATGTCGGGGGAGGATTGCAAGAGACAGGGGGACAGTGTTCAGGTGGAGGAGGGCCCGACTGTCACGATGGAGGAAGAAGTGGGAGTAGAAGGGCCGAGTCCCGCAGAGCGAGAGGCCTGTCGAGTAAAGCGGCTAGCGTTGGGGCAGTTGGTCTATTGGTGACCTAACTGGCTGCGGCAAAAACACCCGTTGTGTTCCTGGAGGTATATGCATTCTGCGGGTGTAAGTTTCAGGAGACGGCGAGGTGGAGAGGAAGAAGGCAGTCGGGAGGCACGATCCAGGCGTTCCATCCGCATAAGGTGGGCGGCCTGGAGGTCCTCAATGGTGAATTGGGAGGGGTCGAGAGAGGCAGTGTCGAAGTCGTCATCGGAGGTGGGTGGAGTGGTGTCGTCAGGGGTGATGTTATGGAAGAAGCGGGGGCGGGAGGGAGCGGGCGCAGACTGGTGATGGGGGTGGAGTAGTCGATTGTGGTGAAGCACGCGAGATAGGAGGTGAGCAAGGGGCATGTCGGGTTCGTGGGCGAGGGCGGGTGCAAGATCTTTGTGGCATACTCGCTTGATGCGGGAGATGAACGCAAAGTCGGGAATGACGGTGGTGGGGAGGTGATGGCGGAGGGAGTGGATGTATTGGACGAAGCGGTCCGTGGGACCGGTCTGGCGGAGGTGACAGAATTGTTCGAGGTAGTCATCGATGGTTTTCTGGGGGCCGAAGGTGGCAGTGAGAAGGTTGGCCCATTGGAGGAAGAAGTGACGCGGTCCTCCGGAGGTGCGGCGGTTGCTGACTTTGGTCATCCACCATTTGGCGGCATTGCCGAGGAGGCGAGAGGTGGCCAAAGCCAGTGGACAAGGGGCATGTGGTGGAGCTTGAAAGAGTTCTGGAGCTGGGTAAGGAAGAGGAAAACGTCCTCGTGGCGAAGGCCGGAGAAGGGCATGATGTCGGCGGATCGGAAGGAAGGGGGATTTCCCCTTCGCGGGAAACGATCCGGGCGAGGGTGTTGAAGTTGAAGTTATCGGGGGTAATGTCGTAGCAGGTGTAATAAAATTGGTTGTTGTCGTCCAGGAGGTAGTTGGGGGGAAGCTGTGGCATTGCGGGGTAAACCCCAGAGGTGACTTGGGAATAGGTGGGACGGGGGTTGGGGATGGTGGAGGTTGTCATGACCGGTTGTGAGATAGTATGGAAGTGCTGGGGGGGAAGAGGGGTGACGTGG
>BFEA01000113.1:1499264-1512990 GCA_003427395.1 Chara braunii | reverse complement strand
GGGTGGAGGAGGCAAAGGTGGTGGATGTGGTGGTAGAGGTAGTAGGAGTGGAGGAGGTCGGCGAGGGGGTGTGGCTGGAGGCGGCTGTGGACGTGGGGGTGGTAGTGGTGACCACCTAGATGGAGGGGGTAGTGGTTTGGGACTCGAGGGCAGTGGATGTGGGCACGGTCGTAGAGGTGGGTGTCGTGGTCGTGACCACTGTGATTGTCGGGGTTTGATGCCCGATAGAGGTCACACGGTTGGATAGGCCAGAGATATTGGCTTCAATTTTGGTTATGGATGAGCGGATGTCCGTTTGGAAAGAGGACATCATGCGAATGAGGGTGGCGATATCGGTGGCAGCGGGCTCGGATCTTTGTTCGCCCGTAAGTTCGCGAGCGAGGCTGTCAACAGACTGGGTGTTGACGGTGGTCATATCGATGCTGGAAGATTGGGCCATGTTGGGGGAAGATGGAGTGGATGCCGTGGCTGAGGCGACGGTTGCGGATGAGGTGGAGGTAGATGCGGCGGCAGCGGTGGCAGCAACGGCGGTGTCGGCGGCGACGCGTTGGGAGTTCTTGATGTTGCGTGGTGGCATGTGGAGATTCGGGGGAGGGGGAGGGAGGGGGGGGGAGGGGAAGTTTCTGATTTATTTATCAATAAATAAAGATAATTACCAAGGTTTTCCAAAGAAGAAAACAAAAAAACTTCGAATTTACAAAATGTCGAAAAAGAATTAAATAAATTTCAAGGAGGAAAATTTCTTGAAGAAGGAAAAGATAAAAAGGAATTTGGGGATTTAAGTGGAGGCAGGGTGTGGAAATTAATTTAATTCGGCAAAAATGCCCGCAATAAATGAATTCGAGAAAATTAAAATTTTTGAATGAAATTGGGAAAGAAAGGAGATTTTACAAAAAAAGGAATGAACTTAATTGAATTTCGAAATTCAGGATTTCCGAAATAATTAATTTGAAAAAAATCAAAAAATAAAAATAACTTTTAGAAAATATTTAAATGAATTAAATATTTATTTGAATTTAAAATTAATTCAATGGATTAAATGCAAATTTAAACTAGTGACCCAAAGTGCAATTCACAATGAAAGACAATGCCACCCAATTGCAAAAGAAATGAAAGCACTTGCAAGGAGATAGAGACCAAAGAAGAGAGAAAGAAGAAGAAGAAGAAGAAGAAGAAGAAGAAGATGTACACCAGCAAGACCAATGACAAATCGCCACCTTCCTCCTCCTCCTACACTTCGCCAATTTTTTTTATTTTTTTTTAAAAAAAAAGAGACGATGCTCCAATCTATTCGTGGGGAGCAACACGGCTGGGAACCGGGCCCAGCGTCCCTTATCAGAATACAAAAAAGTGCTACCGGGGCCATTACCCGGCTTCGGTTAAGAACAATTGAAGAAAAAGGAAAACTCAGAAACCTTCAGAAAATGTGTGTCAACAAGCCTCCCAACCACGAATCAGATAGGTGAAACCTATTCAGTCCACATGCAACCACCACCAGCATGGCTGTTTTCAGCACGAACCGAAGCTCTTCCAGGCCTCATGTTCCCATCAGGCTAGGTTACAGAGTTGCACCACCTTGCTCCAGCGCTGGCCAGCATCGCTTCAGTTACGACCCCTGATGACCACTGAGACTGCCACCGCAAACAGCCCCCCAGATCTCTCTACCAGGCCTCACGCCCCCACTAAGCTAGGTCACAGAGTTGCGCCACCTGGCTCCGGCTCCGGCCAGCGTCGCTCCAACATCGGTCATCGAGGGCCACCGAATTTTCACCCACCCTACGCAGGATGACTTGCCAGATTTCACCTATTCCTACAACGTCCTTGAGAGGCTAACCAAATGGAATGACTGAGGAGAAAAAAATTGTTGGACTGGAAGATTAGAGATCTTCAAAAGAAAATCACCCCTCCCTCCCCCTGCCCCCTCAGCCCTACACTGCCCCCGCCGAGGCGAGCGTCCCGCTCTCCCTCGACCCCAATATAGGATCAACCCCCTCCACCCCTGTCCCCGAGGACACGCAGTTCCCTCCTAAAACATGCCCTCGCCACCCCTTGCCCGTTTCTGCCTCCACTGAGGACGATGTTGACCCCTCCCACCACCCCAGCCCCAGAAACAGGACAAACCCCCAACTCCGCTTCTACCCTCTTCGAGACATTCACCCCCGTCCTTGTGAATCCCCTGCAGGATAGCGCTCCCTATCCACCCCACTCTCCCAATTCTACCCTTCTAAAATAATCGATCCAACCCACCGGAATAAGCTCGAAATTTTCTCTTGAAAATGACCCGTTGAAGAAGGCGCAGGGCATCAGTAAAGCTTATTACACTTATTCCCCTTCCCCTTGCGCCCAATGAACCTCCCACCAATTTAGAAAGCAGAAAGTACTTATCGAAAAAACTATCAGAATTTAAGCTATGATAGTAAAATTCAGAAACACTCAGGATTTATTAAAGAATATAGTCAAGGAACAAAACTACGTAATTATCGTGATGCAGGTATGCTAACGATTCAGAATAGATGATGTTAAACTGAAGCTAAGACCTAACTAGGATTGTAATTGAAGAGATTGAATTTACCTTAAAAAAACTGCGAATATAACCCCGATCGTAAAGATTGAACTTGCCTTGGAAAATAGTTGTGAGTATAACCCCGATCGTAGTTATTGAATTGTCATAGAATTTTAACAGCGATAGCAATTACCCTAACCAGAGTTATCGGACAAGAACATTAGTTATACATCCATACGAAAATACAACATCAACTCGTCAGAGCAAAACGTCGTCGAAGTCCCTTCCGGATGCCCGCGCTTGAACGATCTTCCTCCTCCCACTCCACGTGAGAACGAGTTCCTCCCTTCCGCCCGCGAGTCCCAACCAACTGCCTCAACATTTCGCAAGAACAGAAAAACAAGGCCACAACTATGGTCGGAGTCTCATGGAGATCACCCTTCTTCCAACGATAGTCGGCCTTCTTCCAGCGACAGTCTCCCCTTCGCCAGCGTGTCGACTACGACACCACTTGGACAAAGCGCAGAGCCGAAGACAACTTTCCTAATTGGCAAAGTTGGAAGAGCACCCAAGCAAAGGCTTACACGTTGATGGTCATTCAAGATACACTCCACGCGCTAAGCGCTAGCATCCCCAACCACCATCACCCTTACACTTTCATGAGATCGCCCGAACCCGCACCAGTAGACATAATCGACGAAGCACCGCGGGTGTACGACAAAAACCGCACCAGCAGACATGAAAACGACGAAGCACCACGGGCGCGCGACGGACCGGGCCGATGGCAGGGCGGGAGGCGCGGCGCTCCCGGTCGCGCCGCGCCCCATTCTTCTCCCAATAATAATAATTACGATGAGTGGATGAACCAGAATCAATATCCGAAGTTCCCTCTTAATGTTGACACAACAACAACCACAACAGGTCCACCATAGCTATGGCTTCCCCCCTTCTTCCACTTCTCACATGCCTAGGCTATGGCGGACTACTGAGGGCCCTGCCCTCTTGTCCAAAGGACAACCCAAAGCAAATATGGAGCTGCACTTCTGTCCAAAGGACAACCCAAAGCAGCTATGTCGCTGCTGACTAAGCCGCCATGCCTGACTCTGCCTCGAGCTTCCTTGGTGCGGCACTACCCCAACTGGGGCCTTCCAGATGCAGCGCCCAGCAAGGTGATGAAGATGGTGCCCACCATAGCCAGGTAGGTGCCTCGCCACTCTTCTCCTTCGCACCCTTCTTCCTCCTCCTCAAGCTGGGCTGCTCGCCATAGCCAGGCTGAGCGCCCAGCTGCCCTTCACCTCCAGGCAGCGCTGCACAAGTCCAGCGCTTGGCTCAACAGCATGTCGCCGATCCTTGCATACCGCAAATGAGGAGGAGCTACTTGCTCCTCCGGATAGATATAGCGGCCTACTGGCCTCTTGGGCGGTGACTTCCTAGGCCGAGCGGCCTCCCAGCAACCAGTACCTCCTCCCTTTCCAAGGGAAACATTATTGCAGGCTCTGCTATCGTCCGGACAGGCCCTAGACCCGGGCTACTTGGACTGGTACCGGCCTACCTCTAACCTACCGCTACTGGGCCTCTAAAAATGCCAACTTTTTGTCTTCTTCTGCTCAGCCTCCAGTACCCGACACTTCTACCACTACTTACTTGAGTGGTACCGGCCTACCTACTACTTGAGTGTTTTTCCCCGCTGCTCCAAGTGTCGTGGGTCTGCCCCCGCTACTTGAGTGTTTTCCCCCCGCTGCAACCCTCAAAGTCACGACCACAGGTAAGTATTGGCCCTGCGGGGCCTTTCAACCAACAAGTACCCTTGCGGGTCACACACACACTCAGCCGACAAGCACTCAGACAGGCATGCAAACCAGCAGACACGCACACACACACAGACATGGAAACCACAGCAGAATGCGGGAATCTCAGCAAGGCATTCATTCCAGCGGCAAATCCCAAAAATCAGTAGTGTTCTCAGTTTGTGTTTTTGGCGGGTCATTACACTACCCCCATCTCAAGAGCGAGGTCCCTTCAAGCGAGTATCTCATTCAGAGTCGGCATAAAATGCATCGTAGGCGCAGATCAGAAAGAGAGATTTAGTAAGACCGTGAGGAGTGAGTTTTGCAGAGAACTTAGCAGTGTGTCCATCAGCAATCTGGCGTTCATAAGCGTTAACAACACGTGGAGCATTCTTTAGCAGCTCTTTTCGGTCGATCCAAAAAAACTCGTTCAACGAGTGATAGAGGAAGTGAACCTTGTGCTGTCTGTTCCTCCCTCTTCCTTCATGGGAAACAATTTTGTCTATCTCATGGCCACCGTCGATAGGACGAGGTATCATAGGATCTCGAAGAGGAAAAGTCTCGTCATCGATATGTGGAAACAATTTGGACGCGTGAAAGACCGGATATGTGCGTAGATGAGGAGGCACATCAATCACATACGAAGGACCAAAATCATCCCCAATCACCTTTAGAACCTGCCAAGGGCCATAGTACAATGGAAGAAGCTTTCGTGATACGCCCTCTTCGTCAGAAAACTCAAACATTTTGACCCACACATAACTCCCTACTTTGAAGTTCCCTTCTTTGCACGACTTGTTATCATGTTTGATCATGGCATGCTGACGCTTGTTCATTGCTGCGATGGCAACTTTGAGCAGGCGTGCATACTTGGCATTGTAGCCAGGCATGCCGAGCATCAAACCACGGGATCGTTCGGGGAACAAATAAAAGAGAGGATTGCCCAGCTGCCAACCATATTGCAGCTGATTCGGTGTCACGCTAGTTGCATAGTGAATGGAGTTGTTGTACAACCCCTTCACTTTGTGTAACTCCTTGTCCCACGTGTTCTGATCTGGAACAATTAACGTGCGCAGTAATTGAATGACAGTCTGGTTGATTTCCTCAGCCAATCCATTGGCTTCGGGGTGACGACCAGAAGTCTTGTTGAGTTTAATGTCGTAGATTTGCGAAGTGAAGTCCTTCCAATCAGCACTAATGAACCTGGTGTCCCGATCACTCACAAGAGTTTTCGGGGGTCCATACCGCAGAATGTACTGCTGGTGAAATTCTTCGATCACAAGCTCAGTTGGTGCATGAGGAGGTAGAGGAATCAAATGCAGAAATTTGGAAAAACGATCCACAATGACCATGACTTGTGACTGTCCTCCCTCGCTCACCTTCCCCATGTCAGTGAAATCGATAGAGACCGACTCACCGGGCCCATCAGGGATTGGGAGGGGTTTCAACAGGCCATAAGGCTTATGCCTATGGACCTTGGTTCTTTGACAGACTTGACATTCAACAATAAATTTCTAAGAAGATCCCTTCATTCCCAGCCAATCAAACTGCTGCAAAAGACTTCCATAAGTCTTCTCAAAGCCGAAGTGTCCACTCCGACCATGTGCCAAATCCAAGAAATGAGTCCGGAGAGACACATGGTTGGGTACACACAAACGATCAAACTTCCCATACCAGCGGAATACAAGACCCTCACACTCGTGAAAATCAGGCTGACTACTAGGGTCAGCCTTGAGCTGCTCAAGGATGGGACTAAGGTTCGGATCCTTGGCAGTGTGTTCGACCAGATCCTCCTTCAGTTTCCTTCGGAGGTCATATGAGTCCACAAGGCAAGTCAAAAACTCAGGATGGCGCGACAAAGCATCAGCAAGACCGTTATAACAACCTTTCTTGTGTTTCAGTTCAAAATTGTAAATATCAATGTCATGCAACCAGCGGGTCAGCGTCGGAGAGAGATCAGTTAGTGTTTAAATCCACTTCAAAGTCTGATGATCTGAGTAGACCTTGAAGTGACGACCCAAGAGGTAGTGCTTCCAATGTGTGAGCGCTTCGCGCAAGGCATAGAGCTCACGCATATACGTGGAGGTAGCTACCTTGTGGCTGGGCATGCGTTTGCTGTAATACTCGAGCGGACGCAGGCCATCGCCATCATCTTCTTGCAGCACTGCACCAGTCCCATACTGGCTCGCGTCCGTAGTAACTACGAACATGAGGTTGGGATCCGCAATGCAGAGCACAAGACGACTTACCAAAGCCTCTTTCAAGGCTTGGAACGCAGTCTCGCATTTCTCACACCACGCATAGGCAACATTTTTGCTTGTTAGTCTCAAGAGTGGGTGAGCAATGACATAAAATTTGGGTACAAGCTTCCGGTAATACGAAGCCAAACCAAGAAAAAAACACAATTTGCGCACGTTCGCTGGTTGAGGCCATTTTCGTATGATCTCAACCTTGGTTGCCTCCGCCTCAAGGTCATTTGCAGACAACCGGTGCCCGAGATAGATGACGTTGTCCCTTCCAAACTCAGATTTCTCTAAGTTGAGGTGCAGTTGTGCCTCCTTGAGGACCTGCAAAACCTCCACAGGTGTTGGACGTGCTCTTCCATGGACTTGCTGAAAATCAGGATGTCGTCAAGGTAAACAACAACAAACTTATTGAGCTGATGGCGGAGAACCTTGTCCATGAGGCACTGAAACGTGGCTGGTGCGTTCGTAAGACCGAAGGGCATAACGATGAATCCGTACAACCCATCGCGTGTTTTGAATGCAGTTTTGTGCTGGTCACTTGGATCAACTTCAATTTGGTGGTAGCCAGACTTGAGGTCGATCTTGGAGAGGACCTTGCACCCACCTGCAACATCTAGCAGATCATCTATGCGCGACAAGGGATAAGCGTTCTTTCGGGTGATACGGTTTAGGCCACGATCGTCAATACAGATCCAGAGTTTGCCTCCTTTCTTCGCCACAAACAGGACAGGTGCCCCGAACTCATATTCACTAGGCCTAATCCATCCACGATCAATCATGTCATCAATTTGTCTCCTCAAGTCCTCCAACTCGCCTTGTCCCATACGGTAGACGCAACCCTTTGGAGGAACACTCCCTTCTATTATCTCGATTTTGTGTTTGACCGGACGCTCGGGAACTCCACGAGGTTCAACCAGAACTTCAGGAAATCGATCTAATAGACTGCGAATGCTTGTTGGGACTTCCGGTGGAGGATATCCTCATCAAGAGAGAGAAAATCAGATTGAGAATTTACGACAATTACAACCGAATTCGAAGTACTTGGATCAGAAGTGGACTGATTTTTTACAGTAGAAGTAAATGAAACAGAAGTAGAGGTAGTAGAAGTAGAATAATAATCTGAGGTAGAAAATGCAGCAAAAGTAAAAGGCACATGGAGAGGCTTTACAAGAGCTACATGCACATGCTCAGCTTCCTTGCGCCTATGCACTGATTTGCAGAATCTGTTTGCACTCAACAGAGTCACAGGGGACTCGAGCGTCTGGTCCAATAGAACGTTACGCTCGTTCCCCTTGGCATCACGCACCACGAACCGAGTATTCGCCCACGTGGTCCTTAAACAATGAGCTTTCAACCAGCCCAAGCCAATGACCGCGTTGAAAAGACACTTGTCCAGGATGTAAAAGTTCAGCTCATGGGTCACTGTGCGATCCTTGTCAAAGCGCACACCTTTGACAGCATGTGTTGAGGTGACAACCTCTTGGTTGCCTACCTGGGTCTGACAAGGGTTCTGCAATTCCACTTGCTTCATTCCCAGGTCCGCCTTACGAATCCCGTTAGGAAAAAAAAAGTTAGTCGTTGAACCACTATCAATCAACACTCGGATGTATCGGCGGTTAATGAGCAACTTAAAGAAGGTCAGTTCCACACTCCCTTGAACACGACGTTGCTGCTTGAGCTGCAGCCAATGTTCCAGGTGAGAGTGGAAGTCAACTTCCTTAGTCTCCTCCCAAGGCTCAATGTAAAGTACTTGGACTACAACAGCCTTGGATTCAACATCAGTTCGGGCTTCAAGGGCAGGCTGTTGATCAGATTCAGGCTCCTTAGAGGGGCCTGCAACTGACTGTTCAGCTTCCCTTGTTGTAGAGAGTGTCGACGACTCTTCTACGCCCTTTGCCTGTTTCCCTGCAGACGATAACATTCCTGCAAAACATGTTCAGGGGTCTGACAATGCAAGCACACTCGCAGTTTGGATCTTCTCTCCCATTCCTTTTGGCTAATGCGGAGGGCTTCCCAAGGCTTGGTGGAAGCATCCTCCGGCTTCTCATGGATCTTTGCATTCTTGGGGAGGTGTGCTATAGTCCCTTTACCCGAACCACGGTTAGGCCCCTTGCTTGAAGCAGTCTTTTTAAAGGCATTGCATTTTCTTCGGTATTTATGTCAGACTCAAGGGCTGATGTAGAACAACCCACGTCGGAGTCCGGCTCTAGATGGTCATCTAGAGACAGATCATCTGCATAGGATTGCTCCTCGCCTCCCGATGTTCATGCAGGGCAAGCTGGTTGCTGCTTCCATACTGCTTGCGTTGCGAGGTTCTACCTGCAGCGGGTGCCTTTGCACGCCTGGCGAGGTCCGTGGTTGACTAGATCCGTCAGTAGCTCTCGCCAAGTCGTATGGTCTCTGAGTCCTAGCCGGGAGACATATCCTTGAGGGGCCACTCCCATAACTACATCCATGCAAGACAGATCAGTCCATCCTAGGTTTGGAGTGGTGAACAAACCAGTCAAGTGCTGCTCCAAAGCCTGCATGGAAGTTCTCCATTTTTGGCTCTTGAGGGCCTCGAGCTTGAGCCTTGCCTTGAGTGCAGCGCGCTTATCTTGATACTGCGTGATGAGGAGGTCCTCAAGAGTACGTACAGGAGTTACTTTCAGCCACTCAGTCAGATCAATTCTCTCATAACCTGCAGTAACAACTTGGAGTTCTATGAAACTCCGTRTGGCGGGCTCAGTATTTGTGCCCATGATCATGCTTCGGTCTTCCTGCGGTGTTCGCAGTACCTCGAAGTATGAGCGCATGGAGCTAATCCAAGAGGCGATGTACCTCTTCCCGTTGTACTTGGACGGCAGAGTGGCCGCCCTCTTGTCCACTAAGGGACCGTTGTATTGTACGCCAGTAAGAATTGCGGCGTTTTGGGTTGATGTTCCCGCATTTGGGACTGGGACCAGTGCATAACTGTCGGCGCTGCCGCTTGAGGAGCTGGCACCGGTTCCTGCGCTCGTCACAGTTCCGCTTGCTCTCTACATGAGGACTGTGTTAGGGTGAGAGACTGGGACTGCAGCATGACGAGGATTAGGAGGACGGGGGGGGCAGACAGTTGGGACTGTTTGAGGCTGACTATCTCAACCTGCAGCTCTTGGTTCCGCTGCTCTAGAGTTGTCACACGGGACTCTATATCTTCCAAGGTCCGCAGTCGAACCAAGGCTGCTACGGCAGCAGCTAGCTTCTCTTGGAACCGGTCATCATCTGATTCGGGAACCTCGAGGAGGGCCACTTGTTCCGCAATACTCGTGGCTTTGGCCGCTGCCTCTGCCTCCCTCTCTCTGTGCATTGCATCCTCATAAAGTTTTTGAAAAAAAGGTTTCTCGCTTTCGGCCGCTGCGTCCCGCATGGCCTTCCATTGCTCTGACGTGATGTCTGCCATGCCGGAGGATAGGGCGTCACTAGATCTCTCAAGAGGGGTCCGCACTTTGCTCACTTTTGGACGAACAATCCTCTTACCCTTCCTCACACTCTCAAAAAGAACATCTTCTCTCTCCCTTCTCTCTCTTTCCGCTTTCTGCGCACGTGTCTCAATACTGGACATAGATAGTTTAGATAAAAGAAAAAAAACAGTAAATCACAATCACAAAGAGTAGAAGGTAGAGCTCCTAGCCGGAGCGGCAATTCATTTGGACTTAGAGAATGACATTCACGCAGCAGAATAAAGATTAAAAAAAAATAAAAATAAAAAATAAAAAATGAAAGAGAGGACTGACTTATCGAACAGGCCCGATCAGATTAACTGGAGATCCCCTCTTGTCTAATCTGACAAGGAGCATGTACCACAATAGGTCAGCCGAAGAAAACTAACTGCAGCAATGGAGATTTCGAGGGGTGCAGACGGTCGTCGAGCCAGACGCGGGGCAGTATGTGAGAGCATGCAGTAAGACCAATCAAGATCCCCTTGAAAGGAATGCCATTACTAGCCGTATGTCCCCCAAATTCAGCACAACAAAGAGATGCATTGACGACAACAGATTTGGGCCCTAAAGGTCATGTCCCGTTGGTCCCACTGAGTCCCGAAGGTCCCAAGTAGGTCGTGGACTAGGACAAACGAGATAGGTGTACCAAGTCAGTCCCAAACTGCCTCTACCGTACTGAAAAGGAAAAGACAACTTTCAGCAAGAACTCACCCCTACAGCCGTTCAGAAATGAAAAGACAATGCACCGTAGAAAGATATGTCATTGAAAACAAGATACATCATCCATCCATCCATCAGGTGAGAAAGCAATCCACATTGTCACACACAACCAAGACCGCAGAGAAGAGGAAGAGAGCCCAGCACACCCCAACAGCCCACGAAGCACCAAGCAACCTCCCACAAGCATAACCAGGTCACACGACACTTACCTGTGAGGCCCGGCCTCCAAAGATGGATAACGACTCACCCTCCTCTCTCATAGGTCCTCTTGACCCCTAGCTACCACTACACGAAGTGTCCTAACATGACTAAGAGGGCCTCCCTACACCCCTGTTACAATGTCGGATCCCCCGTCGATGTCTGAAGACCAAAGTAGCAACTTGCAGCTCTTCGATGCAGATATGGCAGCCTCCAATCAAGTCTCCCTCTTGAGGGGAAGCCCAAAAGTCACCCAATGTCTTCTTGAAGTGCAGATTCCAGGTGCGAGTACCTCTCACTCAGCCTCCTTTGCGTCTCGCCACCCCATCCCATCACACAAGCAACCTGGTCAGGTCTGATGTCGACCCTACATGACCTAACCAGGTGGGGGCAGTATCCACATACCTCATTGCCCCTCTTAACCCTAACTTCCCAACTCTAATCCGAGATTAGGTTAGCCCTAACCTAATCCGGAATTAGGTTTAGGATGACTAACACCTCTCGCCAGCAAGTAAGTCCGCTCCGATACCAATTGTTACGATCCTGGTCACTCCCAAAGTGCAATTTCACAATGAAAGACAATGCCACCCAATTGTGAAAGAAACGAAAGCACTTGCAAGGAGATAGAGACCAAAGAAGAGAGAAAGAAGAAGAAGAAGAAGAAGAAGAAGAAGAAGAAGACGAAGAAGAAGAAGATGTACACCAGCAAGACCAATGCCAAATCCCCGTTCTCTCTACTTCGCCAATTTTATTCTTCTCCCAATAATAATAATAACGACGAGTGGATGAACCAGAATCAATATCCGAAGTTCCCTCTTACTGCTGACACAACAACAACCACAACAGGTTCACCATAGCTATGGCTTCCCCCCTTCTTCCACTTCTCACATGCCTAGGCTATGGCGGACTACTGAGGGCCCTGCCCTCCTGTCCAAAGGACAACCCAAAGCAGCTATGGCGCTGCACTTCTGTCCAAAGGACAACCCAAAGCAGCTATGCCGCTGTTGACTAAGCCGCCATGCCTGACTCTGCCTCGAGCTTCCTTGGTGCGGCACTACCCCAACTGGGGCCTTCCAGATGCAGCGCCCAACAAGGTGATGAAGATGGTGTCCACCATAGCCAGGTAGGTGCCTCGCCACTCTCCTCCTTCGCCCCCTTCTTCCTCCTCCTCAAGCTAGGCTGCTCGCCATAGCCAGGCTGAGCGCCCAGCTGCCCTTCACCTCCAGGCAGCGCTGCACAAGTCCAGTGCTTGGCTCAGCAGCATGTCGCCAATCCTTGCATACCACAAATGAGGAGGAGCTACTTGCTCCTCCGGAAGATATAGCGGCCTACTGGCCTCTTGGGCGGTGACTTCCTAGGCCGAGCGGCCTCCCAACAACCGGTACCTCCTCCCTTTCGGAGGGAAACATCATTGCAGGCTCTGCTATCGTCCGGACAGGCCCTAGACCCGGGCCACTTGGACTGGTACCGGCCTAACTCTAACCTACCGCTACCGGGCCTCTAAAAATGCCAACTTTTTGTCTTCTTCTGCTCGGCCTCCAGTACCCGACACTTTTACCACTACTTGAGTGGTACCGGCCTACCTGCTACTTGAGTGTTTTTCCCCGCTGCTCTAAGTGTCGCGGACCTCCCCCCGCTACTCGAGTGTTTTCCCCCCGCTGCAACCCTCAAAGTCACGGCCACAGGTAAGTACCGGGCCTGCGGGGCCTTTCAACCAACAAGTACCCTTGCGGGGCACACACACAAGCACTCCGACAGGCATGCAAACCAGCAGGCACGCACACACACACAGCAGTACAAGGGGTTACCCCATTCGGGAATCTTCGGATCTATGCCTGTTTTTGACTCCCCGAAGCATTTCGTCGCTTACTACGCCCTTCTTCGTCTCTGAGTACCTAGGTATCCACCGTAAGCCCTTCCTTATTTGAACCTATTACCTTCCTTCCGAAATCGGTTTTTCTGTATAATCGTTTATGTCCACCACCCCTATGTCGGCTAGTTCAAAAATTGTGGATTCGTTGGATCACAATTTTTTTTAGAAAATATAAGAAAGCGTTTATATCTATAAAGAAACTCTTGGATCTAAAACGTTCTATTGATATTCTTTAAATTTACGAATATCCAATTCATTATTATTAAGAATAAATAAATAGAACAGCAGAATGCGGGAATCTCAACAAGGCAGTCATTCCAGCAACAAATCCTTGAAATCAGCAGTGTTCTCAGTCTGTGTTTTTGGCGGGTCATTACACTATTAATATTTAATGAATGGGTTTAATATCAATGTAATTTAAGGGATTTTAATAAATTTGAAACGAATTAAAAATTTTAAAGCGACTGTAATTAATTTCAACGAATTCTATTATAAATGAATTAAATACTAAAACTGATTTGATTGGAGTTAACTTTTTTTAGTGTAAATTGACGGATTTAGATTGGATTTTAAGTTAATTTAAGTAATTGCCGACAATGCCGAGAAATTAAAAAATGAAATTCAAAAAAAGGAGATGTCAAAAAATAAAATAAGAAAAAGGAGATTAATTGAATCAATGTTTGATAATAAGGTGAAGATGCGAAATTCGAATCTAATTTGAAATGCGAAATGTTAATTATTTACTTTTAAAAAGGAAAATGTAAATTTTCAAAAATAAAGAAGTTCAATTAATTTTAATGTTCAAAATGGGAGAATAAAGTATTATAAACTTTTGTCGATCAATAGGTGTATCGTACGGATGGGGGGGAAGGGCGAGCGGAAGCGAGGTTGGGCAGTGGGGGCGGGGGGTGGGATCAGCCCCGTGGGGGGAGAAGAGG
>BFEA01000113.1:1487498-1498704 GCA_003427395.1 Chara braunii | reverse complement strand
TTTCGGAATGGGAATCGAATTGATTTCGGTTTCGAGTCGAAATCGATTCAGTCTTGGAATCGAAATCGAATGGATTTCGATTTCGAATCGAAATCGATATGATTTCCATTTGATTTCTGAAACAAAATCGAATTGGTTTCAATTTCGAAATCAAAAGGAAGAAACAAATAAAAATAAAAATAAAAACAAATGGCGAAGAGGAAAAAAAACGAAAGGAAAAAGAATAGAAACGTTGTCGAAGAGTAAGAAGAAGAAGAGGAAAAGGGAATGTCGGCGACGAGGGAGAAAGAAGGGGAGGGAAAAGGAGGGACGATGACGACAACGATGATAAGAAGATGGAGAAGAAGGTAAGAATGAGAAAAGAACGCAGAGAAAGAAGAAGAAGAAGAAGAAGAGAAAAAAAAAGTAAAAAATTATCGTCGATTACTTATCTGCACGGAGGTAGCAACGGCGATGACGAGGATGGCACGGCGCGGCGACGAGGGCGATGGGCACTGCGATGGCGATGTGGCACGACGACGACGATGACGACGATGACGTGGCACGACGGCGACGATCACGATGATGACGTGGCACTACGACGCCGATCACGACGATGATGCTGATGATGGCCAGGTGGTGACGACGAAGCAGGGTGGGTCGGGCGGGTTCGAACCACTTCGATACCAGTGTGACGAGCGCGGGGCTGAGGGAGAGCCTAAGGAGAGGAGAGAGAGAGGGAGAGAGTGAGAGCACACACGCACACTCACTCACTCGACACGACTGAGGGTCGGATGCAGACACAGTGGCAAGGGCACAAAGTCAAAGTCTTGGATTCCGAATGCCGAAACAGCAAGTCACACTGAGTACGAGCACAGCAGCAGAAAACTGGTACGAGACTGGTCCCCGTACTGTACGGGGAGCCGGTATAAGTACCAGTGACACGTACGGTACCAGGGGCATTTCCGCAAAAGCCCCGAGGGCAGAACTGAAAAATGCAGTATTTGAAAGTGGCGCCCGAATTGCAGCATGGCGCCAGTTGTCCAAGATCCGACGGTACCAAAGGAGGGGTTTGGAAAAAAGGGTGCCAGGACGAAAACGGGATGCAGCAGAAACAGCAAAAAGATAGACCAGGGATCGAGCCCTGGGGGAGTCCGTAACAGCCATGGCAAGTCTTAGATGTCAAAGGAGAGGCAGATGGTCCGTCCTACACTATCGAGATTCCACCCCACCTGCATATGTATCCAGTATTCCAGGCATCTAAGTTGCTTCCGTGGATTACAAACGATCAGTTTCCCTCTCGACGTTCCATGATTCCACCTGATATGGACCAAATAGTGGCTGAAGATACTTTCCGTACAGGTCGCTGACGGATACCGCAAAGGCAATACAAAGTCAGATTCGCCTATCAGGGACCCAGTGAAGACCGCTGGTTCCCCGGGCAGGAACTAATACAAACAGCCCCTCATATTGTCTCCTATTATGAGAGGGCTAGATGGGGAGTGAATGTGTATGATCGATGAAGTTATGATTTTTCCCGGAGGACCTCGACATTAGGCCGCCGGGAATGAAAGGATTCGCGCTGCAGACACCCAGTCCCGGTCCCAGGGTCCCTACAAGTCCGAAGTCCCAGGGCCATCCCGTAGGGTAGGCTGTAGGGTCTAGAGACCGAAGTGTCGTAGGTCGGTAGGTACTGGTACCGAGCATCGTAGGTCGGTAGGAGTCCGTCCGGTACCCAACAATAAAAGTCCAGGAGCGTCCATTCCAGTCCAACAGTCCCACGTCCAATTTTGCAGCATGTCCCAGGAAAGTCCAGAAGCTACCGGACCGACAAAATGTTTGCAGCAGACGGGCCGCGGCCGAGCGGTGCCGGTCTGAAGCAGGCCAAGCCAAGCCAAGCCAACCGAGGCCAGGCCAAGTCCTATATTTAGCTCCTACAGTGCAGTGGTTCACCACTTGTTCAGTTGCGAGATGCGGAAGCGCTGCTGCTGCTTGTGCGTTAAGGCAACTTGGGCACTGTGCAGCCTAAGAAGAAGAGGGCGCTTCAGTGATACTCCATAGCTAGGCCAGTGGTAGAGCAGGAGGACGGCGGCCATAGCCACCAAGGTGTAAGCTACCTGAGTGGGTGTATCCAGGGTACCGATCTAGGGTAGACAGGAGAGAGAGTGAGGCAGAGCGAGTCAAGTCAGCGAGAGAGAGGAGAGGAGGGGAGAAGCCATAGCCGCTGTCTGGTTGAGATCCGTTGTGCGTGTGTGTGGCAGAGCCACTGGAGACCAACAATCTTGTATATTGAAAATAATATTGGAGACGACATCTTCAAGTGTTGATTGTATCTCGATTTGGCTTCTCACGTGTGAACTCTCATGTGAATGCTCTTTGATGTATGCGAGGTTGAACTTGACGAGTACTTGGCTCATTTCACATGCCATCAAGGACACAAATAGCCTATGAGTTGACAGCAGAGAGCGTATGCCGCGAAGTAATCTGGTTGTCCTCTCATCAAAGAAACTGACACAAATAGCCTATGAGTTGACAGCAGAGAGCGTATGCCGCGAAGTAATCTGGTTGTCCTCTCATCAAAGAAACTATGTCGCACAACAATCAGGCCAGTTTACTACGTTCACTCAGCAAATGTGCTTACTGTTTCACATGCCATCAAGGACACAAATAGCCTATGAGTTGACAGCAGAGAGCGTATGACGCGAAGTAATCTGGTTGTCCTCTCATCAAAGAAACTATGTCGCAGAACAATCAGGCCAGTTTACTACGTTCACTGAGCAAATGTGCTTACTGTTGGACCAAAGTTCCTAAGGACATCAGCTAAGTGTCAGTTCAAGAAGGCGATTCAAGCGAATCCATCCCAATGCCCAGCTGCAGATGATTTGCAGCATCTAGGGAAACAAAGAAAAGAACAGAACAAATGCGAATTCCCCAATGGCAGCAGAAATACTATGCCGATTTGGAAGATACAAGACACAGCAAAATTTTTAATAGGGGTCAATCCCAACTGCTCACAGCCAGAAGAAGTGAACACAGGATGCTCAGCATCAGAGCTGGTGTTTCTTTTTCCCTCATTTAATACCCTCTTCCTGTGGAGAGGTCCCCTGTATCCGCCTTTCAGGACGAGTAGACCAAATCTTTGACAACAACTTCCAGATGTGGACCAGAAATGTTTGACACTTTGTGGAGCTTGCAAAATTGTACAGTTACATTACCATGAGAGGAGTAACATCCGCGACTCCAATGACTCCAAGGACCTTGTCTGCTTTGATTGTAAGCTGGGCACCCACCCTCCGATAAGCCTGTAACAAAAACACAAGTTGAAAACAATGGCTGAGAGTCGATGATCTTTCCAACCAAAGTTACTAAACACGAAAACAAAAAACATATATCTTCCAAGTTTCAACTCAACTGATGCCTCATCATCCTTGCCTGCAGCTTGGTTGTACATTGTCACATTTTTATGCTGCCTTGTTTTCGGCTTCATTTCCAAAATGAATGGATTCACGAAGTGTCCTAGTCCCAGGCTGTCCTGGTATAGGGCATCAGGTCCGTAGGCTGAAGCATCGTAGGCTGGAAGGTGTCGGTACCGAAAAGTCGTAGGTCTGTAGAAGTCCGTCCGGTACCGGAAAAGAAAAATGTCGCGAAGAGTCCAGTCAAGTCCGACAGTCCCAACTCCAATTTTGCAGCATGTCCTAGGAAAGTCCGGAAGGTACCAGCCCGACAAAATGTTTGCAGCAGACAGGCCGCGGCCAACCGTTACCGGTCTGAAGCAGGCCAAGTCAAGCCAAGTCCTATATTTAGCTGCTACAGTGCAGCGACTCATCACTTGTTCAGTTGCGAGATGCGGAAGCGACACTGCTGCTTGTGCGTTAAGGGAACTTGGGCACTGTGCACCTGAAGAAGAACAGAGCACCCGCGAGCTACTCCCTGGCTAGGTTAGGGGTAGCATAGGAGGAGGGCAACCATAGCCACCAAGGGCTTACCCGAGTGGGTGTATCCAGGGTGACAATCCAGAGAGAGAGTGAGGCAGAGCGAGCCATAGCCGCTATCTGGCTGAGATCCGTTGTGTGTGTGTGTGTGGCATAGCCGCTGGAGACAAACGCTTCTTGTATATTGATAATAATTTTGGGGACGACATCTTCATGTGTTGATTGTATCTCGGGTTGGCTTCTAACTTGTGAGCTCTCATGTGAAATGTTCATTGATGTACGTGAGGTGGAACTTGACGAGTACTTGCCTCATTTCAGTGGTATCAGAGCTGGTTCCCGCTGCATCCGCTCGGAGTTGAGGCGCTGGCAAGGAAGAAGGCCGGTGGGCAATACAAATTATTTTTTTCAAAAAAAAGGGGAAAGAGATCGGGATACCTTCCTACGTAATATCCTGGTGACATCTGCTGCAATTAGGTTTTCTGTTGACGTCAGCTGATAGAACTTAACTCTTTGCTGTTTTCGAGTCTGCAAGTCTGTGAATGTGTGGTCGTTGCCATGGCCCTGTCGTTTCATGCAATTTGAATTTTGTTGTGAATGGTACCTTCCTACGTAATATCCTGTCGACCTCTGCTGCAATTAGGTTTTCTGTTGACGTCAGCTGATAGAACTAAAGACTCTTTGCTGTTTTCGAGTCTGCAAATTTGTGAATGTGTGGTCTAGGTCATGGGTAGCAACTGCCAGCTAGAGGTATCCCCAGACCTACCTTAGTAGGGAGCACGAGCAATGAGCAGTGGGCGCTCGTAAAACAACCCGGCTAGGCCCAATGACCGGTACTGACCGGCGTGCAACTGAAGACTGGACAGGACACAGTGAGGAGTTGTAGAGGGCAGTAGGGTTCGCCAGCTGTATAATGCACGGAAAGAGTAGGGGTGAGACATAAGGTCCACCAGTTGAAGACGCCAAGGAGATCCTCCAAGGCCGGTACTGACCAGCCGGCCATTCGCTGGTGGTAGTTATACCCGAAAACCGCTGCAATCAGTGAGGACCAGTCCAAGTATTGAGAGCAATCCTTCATATCGGTGGGCACAACGTCCTGTTTGCGTCCTTAAAGAATTCCTGAGGTCTGTGCTGGCTGACCTTAAACTACCGGTTGCCCACCGGTTGTCAGGAGAGCTGTAGTGACAGAAGTGGGAAGGGAAATAGTTTGTCAGACCCTGATTTAGGTTAGGATTAGTGCAAGTATCGAGGACTGTTAAGTGTTGAAGGGTAGGTTTAAGTGGTCAGGAGGCGGAGTCAACTTACCTGTGCCGGCCCTCGACATGGATGACTACCCGATGTTTGGCTTCTTGGCCCTGTCTGCTATATGGGGCCCCCTCCTCCGTTTCCTCTTTCCACTGGGATTTGCTCGGACTTTTGGTATGGATGTCGTGAGTTGGTCCAGAGTGTCCACCCAGCCGTACACCGCTGAACAGAAGGCCGAAATTGATAGGAGGCTGGTGGAGAAGAGGAAGGAGGAGGAGGAGAAAAAGGAGGAGAAAAAGGAGGAGAAAAAGATGAAGAAAGAGGAGGAGAAAGAAAGATTGGAGAAGGAGAAAAGAGACTTGGAGGAGAAGCTAAAATCATTGGAAAAAAAAGAAAAACAGGTTGAAGTAGTAGTAGTAGTAGTAGTAGTAGTAGTAGTAGTAGTAGTAGTAGACGAAGAAGAAGAAGAAGAAGAAGAAGAAGAAGAAGAAGAAGAAGAAGAAGAAGAAGAAGAAGAAGAGGTGAGGCTGGATGACCCCAGCAACAAGGTTGAAGGAGGAATGCGTACCAAAAGGAGACAGTCCAGTCAACTGCACTTCTACCCAATTGACACCTAAACGTGGATGGAGAAATTTGAGTTCAGGAAGGATGAGTGGGCAAAAGAGTCAGAGGCTGAGAGGGCAGAACTCACAGCAAAATTGGAGGCGGCAAAGGACGATGCTGAGAGAGAGCTGCTGATGCAGGAGAGAGATCAAGAATTGCATCAGCGGCTCCTGATAAAGAAAAGGGTGGAGCTGGATGAGACAAGGTGGCTGAAAGTTGAAGGGGAGGAGATTGAACACCAGCTCAAGGAGCAGAAGGGCCGTGAGGGTGAATGGAAAGACGATCGTACCCTCATGGTCAACGCCCTGTTACATACTAACCAGGAACTCGCTGCCATAAGTCAATCGCCCGACTTGAACAACACAATCACGAGTCCAAAGGCACTTGGAACAGCTACCTAAGTGTCACTATCCACCAGATAGATGAGTGCGTCCAGGGATATGCACAACAATAGGAAGGAATATTCACCTCGAGGTTAGTAGACACCATCGACACCATGAAGTCAAGAAGTGCTGATGGAGGTGAAGGTGGAGATGATGGAGATGACGGTGACGGAGGCCCGAAGGAGGAGGGGGACAGAAAGCTAGATCACAATCGGTTGGAAGGGAGAGAAAGGAGAGAAAAGACGAAGGTGAAGCTTCCCTGGACGTACAACGGGAAGAGGGAAGAAAACTTTTATCAGTGGGAGGCGCAGATGGGCAAGTATATGTATGCACAATTGATTCCATATTGGGACCGTGTCTTGATGGTGAACTCGTGCCTTGGTGGGGATGCCGCCAATTTTGCCAGCTCCCTAATAAAGGAGGCAAATTGTTTGTCAATGGTGGAACACTTTAAGCGCACTCGCATAGAGGATTTCCTTAAGGCCCTGAAGGAGTGGTTCGAAGATGAGAACCTGGCCCGACGTACACAACACTTAATCCTCAATATAGCTGATCGAAAATGGAAGAGTGTCGCTACGTTGACAGCCACCATGGATGAGTTATTGCAATGTCCCGAGCACGGTCTGACACCCACTCAGATTCTAAATAACTTTGCGAGAGTTATGCCTAATCCCCTGAGGACCACCCTGTACCCTCGTACGGAAGAGGACGACATGACTAACGAGAAATTTAGTAAGATCTCTCTAGATCAGGCCGGCTTCCTGATGGAGGCCAATTACTATCATTATTGGAAGGACCTGCAGAAAGGAGGCCGATGGAAGAATAAAACTATAGGAGGAAGTATAAAAGGGAAGGACAACCTTCTAGTCACGTTCGAGGGAGGGGGAGTGGAAGCACTACGAAAACATAGATTACGGACTGGAAGAGCCCAACAACAACCATGTAGCCCAAGGAGAGGACTATTCGGCTGTTGCAGCCTACGAGGGAGGGCAACAAGGAGGAAGAGGAGGTCGGGGAAGGGGTGGAGGAAGAGGACGTGGCACCTAGGGGAGTAGTAGCGAAGGTAGCTATTACGCGGGAGGTAAGGGTTATGGTTCCCCACAAGGTGGACGCGGTTCTCCCTCCACAGTTGGACGGGGCAGAGGGTGCAAGTCATGGCCAGCGCAACCAGGGCTTGTTGAAGGTGAGCCTTTGAAAGAAATGGGTATCGAGAAATCAATGTGGCAGCAAAGGCTTAACGCCGACCAGTGCTTAAAATGTGGGTGATCCTAGCCACATTGTCTATCTCTGCCTTGATTACCGCCACCCAAAAGGGAACAGCCAGTACGAGTCGCAGATGTTCCTACTGGGCCTTTAGACACAGACAAACAGATAGTAGCGCGTGTTGCACAGGCACCCTCCTGTCTGAAGGGCACTATGGCAAAGACTGACATAGGCCCCACCCAATTAGTTATCCAAAGACCACCACAAGTGGTCAACAGCTTGCAGAATCCACTGAAAGTAATTCTGAAGTGGGAAAGATTCAATGATTTTGAAGTTTTTAAAATCGGGTTTCAACAATTTAAAAGGCGTTGAAAATTTTGAATGCTCCCCCCCCCCCTCTGGATAATGTTGAACATTTTGAAAATTTTAAAGCGTTGAAAATATTGAATATTATGAATGCCCCCCTTATATCCCAATGCAAATAGACGTTGAAGATTCTGAAAACTGTGAAGTGGTGAAGGTGCTGAAAATTTTGAACACCCCCTTGAGGCATTCAAATGGATTTGACACTGAAGATTTTGAAAATTTTGAAGTGGTGAAAACCCTAAAAGTTATAAACCCCTTCGCCCTCCCCCTGTTTTGTTTTCTTTGAGGGGTTGTTCATAATTTTCAGCACCTTCACCACTTTAGGAATTTCATAAATTTGAAATTTCATAGTCTAGATGTACATTAACGTTGAAGATTCAACTTTGAAAGTAGTGAAGATGCTGAAAAACCTGAACCCGCGCCTCTTCCCCCTCTTTTGTTTTGTTTTAGGGGAGGCATGTTCAAAACTTCAGTACCTGTTTAAGTGTTGAATATTAGTGGACCCGTTAACCACCTCTCGAGACTGCTTGTGCTAGGATCTCTCTGGGTGGTTCCCTCGCAAGCATCGGTGAGGAGCTGATCACTCATCGCCAAGCTTCGACCGAAATGAAGACGAAGAGTAAACGACAACTAATATTACCAGATGTAGGAATAAGCAAAGAGAGAGTAGGTGCGTTAGTTGATAGTGGATCTACTCGTAGCTACATTAGCTGAAAGGGACTGCAGAAGATGCACCTCGACATGAAGGTTTTGAAATTGGACAAGACGGTCGTGAGCAGGCTGGCAGACAATCGTGAAATAAGAGTAGAAGATTACGTCGAAGGGGTAAAGGAATACTTCCAGTTAGAGGGGGGGAACAAGGAAAAGAAAGTTATGCACTCCCTAACCCTCTCAGTGGAGAACAACCTACCTTTTGACCTGATCCTAGTGACAGATTGGGGAGAGGCCGCAAGGGCTGACGTGAAGATGGGCAAGCATGAGCGTTGGCTGCCCAGCCCTGAAGGTGGCAAAAAAAAATGTTGTTGTTTCACGAGTCCAGGAGTGGATTCCAGTCTGTCCCTTTGTTGTATGAGTGCCCCTGGGTTCGCCACGCGCGCCACGCGCGTGGTCAAAGCCGATTTGGTTGATGAAGTTTTCGTAATGTATGTTAGGCCGGTTAGAGGGCAAGAAGGAGGAGGAGCAAACGCCACCCTCAATTGAAAAACTGCTTAGAGAGTTCACTGACGTGGGAGAAAACCTAACAGGAGTAGTGGAGAGAGAAATCAAGCACCGGATAGAGATATAGCCCGGTAGCGAAACTCCCGAGGGCTCCATCTACCAAATGTCTTGCAAATAATTCGATGAGCTGCAAGAAGCTAGATGAACTGATATGGAAAGGGTGGATTAAGCCTAGCTCATCGCAGTACAGTGCATCAGTCTAAGAATGTGCATGAACTATAGGGGTTTAAGCGCGATCACAATGAAGAACGCAAAGCCATTGCCCAGGATAGATGATCTACTAGAGAGGGTGCAAAACGCAAGTACTTTTCCAAATTTGACTTGAAGTCGAGCTACAATCAGATAGAAGTACAACCCGAAAACCAGCACAAGACGACCTTTAGAACTTGCTACAACCACTACGAGTTTGTAGTCATGCCGTTTGGTCTAACAAATGCCCCTGCTACCTTCCAAAGATGCATGAATGATCTCTTTCGTGAAGGACTCGACAAGTTTACTTATATGATATCTTGATTTTTGGCAAGACGCTAGAGGAACAATAGCAGCATCTGCATTTAATTTTAGACAAGCCTCACACCACGAAATTCAAGTTGAACCCAAAAAAGTGTGAATGGGCAAAGCGTCAAGTGTTGTACTTAGGCCATTTGTTAGATGGAGATGGAGTCAGCGTGGAAGACAGACACATAGCAACAATTAGGGATTGGCCAACACTGCACACATTAACCGAACTGCGGTCGTTCCTAGACTTACCCAATTACCCATGAGAGTTGCACCATCACGCAAACTGTTAAGCAAAGAAACACTTTGGAACTAGGACAAAGATTGTACCTCGGCCTTCAAGAAATTGAAGAAGTCGTTGATTGAGTACCCGGTGTAGGGCCCCACCCTGTTAGACTTTCGAGCCTAAGTCGACCCTATTGCGGGTCCCAGTTGGCTCTGCTCCGCCCACGCGCATACCCAGGGCGCGAAGCGTTCGTCTAAGGGACATCCCCACCTAGTACTATGAGATGGATGGGGGTCGGTCATCTAGCGAGAGAGCTTCGACATTGGGGGACGTAGCTCAGCCTTTTCGCTAGGTAGGTAGTATTCGCAAATCTTTAACAAGCGTTATTCTCGATGCTCTCTTGTATTCGCAGGCAATCGTTGCTTACAATACTCATGCAATCCAAGGAGCTATTGGAGAGCTCGTCTTCTTTTATGCGCGCGCCAAGTGTCCTCCTTGGGCCACGCAGGAGTCTAGCGACATTGATGAGTCGACGACCTCGCCCTTCGGCTTGGGCCGATTGGCTAAGTCATGGGGCCCTTACCACCTCACTAGGGCGCCCCATGCTCCGACCTCTAGCCGATCTACGTGCTTGCTTCCTACAACTTATGCGCCAAACACATTTCATGCATTGTACTTCGTTGCTTGTTTATACACCCCTTAGTCTTTTGGGGGGCCCGCCCACATACTCATGCGATTTGGTGGTCCTCTCGATCATCCGACACTTTCTCGCCAACGTCAAACACTTAAGACCTCATTTTCTTGCCAGAAGGAGCGTTATACAAATAGACCTCATTCATGGGTGAGGGTTATGTTTACAACCCATTCTGCGTCTTTCCCTCTCTCCACCCGGTCTCACCGGGCACAATCCCGCTAACGGCACCTTAGCTGGTTACTCACCTGCACTCTCAAGGCAATATGGGAACAAACACAACCCCCATTTGGGGTCAACACATTATCCCTCCCGCATGCTTATTCTCTTTCTTTTTCCGGTTCCTTTTATTTTCAATCCTTTCCTTGTCCAGAACATCCTCTTCTTATTCTCATGCGGTCGGGGTGTTGGCAGAGTCCACTCAACAATTCCCTTCAATCCTTAGGACTCATCAATCCTCAAGTCCTCTGAATTCTCAAGTCCTTTGCGCTCACAAGTCCTTCCAACCTTCAAAACACTTTTTCTTCTTGGTGGCACAAGGGACCGACAACCCTCCCCTTGCCCTCTCTTTCCACCAAGTGAGATCAAAGGTCTTTCACCTTTTGCCCCTTGGCAATGTGACGCCCTCTCTTTCCACCAAGTGAGATCAAAGTTCTTTCACCTTTTGCCCCCTGGCAATGTGACAACTGAGTGGTGAAAGGTTAGTCGCATGCCAAGATGAAGAGAGAATGAAGGGTTTAGATCAGACTTAGGGTACGGAAATCGAGGAGGGGGATGGCGCGCGCGCGCGCGCACACGAGAGAGAGAGAGAGAGAGAGAGAGAGAGAGAGAGAGAGAGAGAGAGAGAGAGAGAGAGAGAGAGAGA
>BFEA01000113.1:1464390-1485499 GCA_003427395.1 Chara braunii | reverse complement strand
GACGAAAGCATGAGACAAACTTGACAAGGCACATGCACATGACTAATGGAAGCACCCAAGAGTGAAGCGGAACACAACCAAGTGGAAGATTGACGAAAAGCATGAGGCAAACTTGACAAGGCACATGCACATGACTAGTGGAAGCACCCTAGAGTGAAGCGGAACACTACCAAGTGGAAGATTGACGAAAGCATGAGACAAACTTGACAAGGCACATGCACATGACTAGTGGAAGCACCCAAGAGTGAAGCGGACCACAACCAAGTGGAAGTTTGACGAAAAGCATGAGAGAAACTTGACAAGGCACATGCACATGACTAGTGGAAGCACCCAAGAGTGAAGCGGAACAGTACCAAGTGGAAGATTAACGAAAACATGAGAGAAACTTAACAAGGAACATACACATGACTAGTGGAAGCACCTGTAATGACCCGCCATAACACGGACTGAGAACACTGCTGATTTCTGAGTTATGAGTTTTTGTCGATGGAATGAATGCCTTGTTGAGATTCCCGCATTCTGCCGAGTTTTCTAAGTCTGGTGACTTGTGTGCCTTTCAGAGTGCTTGTCGGCATGAGTGTGTGTGTGACCCGCAAGGGTACTTGCTTGTTTGGAAGGCCTGTAGGGCCAATACTTACCTGTGACTTGAGGGTTGCAGCAGGGAAAACACTCAAGTGGCGGAGCAAGGGGCTCCCGAGCAGTGGATAAACACTCAAGTAGCAGGTAGGCCGGTACCGCACCAAGTAGAAGTAGATGTGTCGGGTACTAGAGGCCGACCAGACGAAGACAAAGTCGGCATTTTTAGCGGCTCGGTAGCGGTAGGGTAAGTCTAGGTGGGTACCAGTCCACCCACCCCGAGTTTGGCCTGTACGGGCAATATCAAAGTTTGCAATGATGTTTCTCTCTGAAAGGGAGGAGGTGCCGGTTGCTTGGGAGGCCGATCGGATCGGCCTGGAAGTCACCGCCCAGGAGGCAAGTAGGCCGCTATATCTTGAGGTTGAGAGAAGAGCCCAACTCTCGAGATCCCTTAAACAGCGAGTGTCCTGGTCCGAAAGCGTGAACTCCGAATACCAATCAGATAAGGCAACTGATGTCAACAGATTTGGGCCTGAGGGGCCCTTCTTGTTTGGGCCGGGTCCCACTAAGTCCCAAACGGTCCCAGTGGAGTCAGAACCGGGTCCCAACCAACAAGAGTTCCACAAAGACCTACTATCTGCCCCTACCGTATTGAAAAATGAATTTTAGCTCCAGAAAGAACCTACAGACTACAGCCGTTCGTAATGAAATAAACAAAGCACTATAGAAAGATATGGCATGGCACACAAGATACTCCATCCATTCACTCGTCAGGTGAGTAAGTAGTTCACACACTTCACACAATATCAAGACTTACCTGAGTGGCCGGGCTCTTGAGATGAAAAGAAACTCACCCTCCCTCTCACATAGTCCTCCTGACCCAATTAACATCATCTACACTAGTGTCCTACCATCTAGGAGGGTCAACATCTACCCCAAAGTACAACGCCGAATCCCTCGTCGATGTTGAAGATCGAAGTAGCAACTTGCAGTCCGTTGGTGCAGATATGGCTGTCACCCTCAAGCTCGCCTAACTTGAGGGGAGACCTAAAATCGCTCCTTGCCTTCCTTGAAGTCCAGATTCCAGTTGTAGGTGCCCTTCACTGTTGCCTCTCTCCAATTGCATTAGAAGTCCCACCTTGTGTCTCGCCACCACAAACATGCACTCTAGCAACCTGGTCGGGTTTATTGCCGACCCTACCCTGCCAGGTGGGAGCAACTTCCCTTTTACCACGCTGCGCCACTTAACCCTAACTTCCTGCCCTAACCCTAAGTGGTTAGCCCTTCCACTTAGGTTAGGGTTATGGCGTCAAAGTCAACTCTCGCCAGCAAGTAGAATCCGATCTGATACCAATGTTACGATCTAAACCAATTTCGAAGTACACAATCATTAGAAAGTATGATGTCGTCCAATTGCAAAAAGAAATGAATGAACTTGAGAGGAGAGAGAGGGGACGAAAAAGAAAAAGAAAGGTAGAAGAAGATGATGTACTCCTGCGTAGACCAATGATAAATCTCTTCTTCGCCAACCACTCTCCTCCTCTTTATCTCCTCCCCTCTTATTCATACAAGAAATAACAATAATAATGTTGAATGGCGTAACCAGAATCAATGTTCGAATCCCTCTTTTATTGCAGGCACAACATGAGGTCCACCATAGCCATGGCCACCCTTCCTCTTCTTCTTCATGTAGGCCGAGGCTATAGTGGACTACTGAGGGCTCTACCCTCCTGTCCAAAGGACAACACAAAGCAACTATGTCACTCTTCTCCTGTGCAAAGGACAAAACAACGCAGCTATGTCGTTGCTCAACAAGCCGCCATGCCTGACTCCGCCCCGAGCTTCCTTGGTGCAGCACTACCCCAACTGGGGCCTTCTAGATGCAGCACCTATCAAGGTGATGAAGATGCTGTCCACCATAACCAGGTAGGTACCTTGGCACTCTCCTCCTCAGCCCTCTTCTCTCTCCTCCTCCTACCGGTAGAGCTCCACCATAGCCGAGGTGAGAGCTCCTTGAATTTGATTTGTTGTGTCTTTACGGAACTGAGTCCGGCTAGGCTTGAGAGGACCTCATACGTGGTCGGACCAGACTGCGTTGCGGACTCAGATCTCTTTGATCATTCTCTCTCTGATCATTCTATTTTATTTTATTTTTGTTTTGATCGCTCTCCAGTCCAACACATATGGTTAATAGGTGGTGTCATTTTCGCCTGCTTGTGTTTTTTTGTTTGTATTGAGAGCCTGCATTGTTTGTTCACGAAATTTTTGACGACATCGCTTGTGGTGTGGCGAAAAACACCAAATTTTTGGTCTTCCATTAACCATCTTTCCCTATACTTTGTCTCCCTTCTCTCTCTCCTTCTCTTCCTTTTCCCTCTTCAATGCTTTCTCGGAAAAGAACAGGTACTCCACTTTCTTTGCCTCGGGGGCAGAGCCCATTTGCAGCTTTCAGTCCACTGTAGACGTCATGATGGAGAACGAGGGTGTCAATAAGTCTCTCAAAAAGCTTCTCTCTTCTCTTTCTCTCTCTCTCTTTTGCGATCACGTAGACGCAGGCATTTAACGAACCCAATGAAAGAAACAACTTGAAAGCAATTAGAAGAGAAGGTAGAACTCCTAACCGGAGAGGCAATTCATTTGGGCTAGAGAGATGGTTAATGGAAGACCAAAAATTAGGTGTTTTTCGCCACATGCGTTCGCGTAAACACATGCCATTAACAAACCCAATGAAAGAAACACCTTGAAAGCAATTAGAAAAGAAGGTAGAACTCCTAATCGGAGCGACAATTCATTTGGACTGGAGAGATGGTTCATGGAAAACTAAAAATTCAATGTTTTTCGCCACATGCGATCTCGTAGACGCAGGCATTTAACGAACCCAATGAAAGAAACAGCTTGAAAGCAAATAGACGAGAAGGTAGAACTCCTAGCCGGAGCGGCAATTCATTTGGACCAGAGAGATGGTTAATGGAAGACCAAAAATTCGGTGTTTTTCGCCACACTACCACAAACAATGTCTTCCATTAACCATCTCTCCAGTCCAAATGAATTGTCGCTCCGACTAGGAGTTCTTCCTTCTCATCTAATTGCTTTCAACCTGTTTCTTTCATTGGGTTCGTTAACTGCCTATGTCTACGCGATCGCAAGAGAGAGAGAGAGAGAGAGAGAGAGAGAGAGAGAGAGAGAGAGAGAGAGAGAGAGAGAGAAGAGAGAAGCTTTTGAGTGTTGCTCTTGAGGGGGTGAGAAAAGGGAAGAGGAGTGTTCGTCCCAGAACTGTGAGGAAGCACGGACCCCTCTTGAGAGACTTGTTGACAACCTCGTCCTCCATCATGACGTCTACAGTTAGTAAAAGAACAGGTACTGCGCTTTCTCTGCCTTGGGGGCAGCGTCCATTTGCAGCTTCCATTCCACCACTGCAGACGTCATGATGGAGGACGAGGGTGTCAATAAGTCTCTCAAGAGGGGTCCGTACTTCCTCACAATTCTGGGACGAACACTCCTCTTCCCTATTCTCACCCCCTCAAGAGCAACACTCAAAAACTTCTCTCTTCTCTCTCTCTCTCTCTCTCTCTCTCTCTCTCTCTCTCTTTCGCGATCGCGTAGACGCAGGCATTTAATGAACCCAATGAAAGAAACAGCTTGAAAGCAATCTGAAGAGAAGGTAGAACTCCTAGCCGGAGCGGCAATTCATTTGGACTGGAGAGATGAAACACCGATTTTTTTGTCTTCCCATTAAATCGGTGTTTCATCTCTCCAGTCCAAATGAATTGCGGCTCCGGCTAGAAGTTCTACCTTCTCTTCTAATTGCATTCAAGCTGTTTCTTTCATTGGGTTCATTAAATGCCTGCCTCTACGAGATCGCAAAAGAGAGAGAGAGAGAGAGAGAGGAGATAATTTTTTTAGTGTCGCTCTTGAGGGGGCGAGAAGAGGGAAGAGGAGTGTTCGTCCCAGAACTGTGAGGAAGTATGGATCCCAATTGAGAGACTTATTGACACCCTCGTCCTCCATCATGACGTCTACAGTGGAATGGAAGCTGCAAATGGACGCTGCCTCCAAGGCAGAGAAAGCGCAGTACCGTGCCTGCCTTAACTGATGCTGAGGTGGGAGAGAAGACCGTCCCACTTCTCAGGGCTATAGTAGATGCCCGGGCTGTTGAGGACCATACCGGCCAACTCACGAAAGTGTTTGACATACTCAAGAAGTTGTGCGAGGATATGACCCTGATGGCGCAAGAACACCGTGACCAGTTGCAACAGTTTACTAACTTGCAACCGACCCAGATTGTCGTTCCATCGGCTTACCGTGCTTCTAGTGATGCATGTCAGTCCGCTCTTGCCCCTCTAACTGTGTCTTCTTCTTCTTCTTCTTCTTTGAGTGTGGTCAACAGCCTATCCGGATCTGCAGCAGGTCTAGACCCTGTTGTTGTTGTTGCTGCTGCTGCAGTAGCAAGTGGCAGTGCAGGGCACTTTGGAACTATTGCAGCCCCGAATTCAGACACAGCAATCGTTGGTCCTAGCTGCAGCTTTCCCTACGTGGACAAGAAGGCGACACATATTCCGTCTAAATATGATGGAAAGGATGACATTGAGTCTTGGATCAGCTCTATGCAATCCTACTTTGATGTGTTGGGGACACCCCCGGTTACTCAGTCGTCAGCCCTAGGGACCAATGTGGAACCCGCCGTAAGAGGCTTCTTAGAAGTCCAAGTTGTATAGTCAGGCCATAAGAGAATAGACATGAACAAATGGTTGAAGGCTACGCCAATAGCCACGCTCGAGGATCTCCTCATGAGGCAATATGCTGATCCACATCCTGCAGCTACAGCTAGACTCAAGACTGGAAAGCTCAAGCACAGCAAGTGGACATGCACCATGCATAGTCTGCAGCAGTACGTTAGTAAACCCCTTGCTACTCCTGATCTGGAGATGACTGCACAGTCTTGCTTAGATGTGATTAAAGGTACGTCCCCTCTACTGTACCACATCGTCTGGGGCTCGGACTCGCGGCGTATACACATTGGCTTTCCCTCATGCGGGATTTAGTAAAGTTGGAGGCACAAGACCTCCCGGGTGCATCGGGTGGCAAAAAGACCACCAGCCGCAAACGGTTACCGGGCAGCAACGGTTTTGCAGGGCACAATCAACTTGAGGTTGGCGAGGAGGTCTTGGCAGAGGACCCTTCTCTTGGTGACGATCAAGAGCAAGATGCCTTGTCTTGCTCTTCATCAGCCCACGAGTCCGGCTACGTGGATGATGATGAATCAATGAATGCCTTTTAAAAGACTGCCTTCAAAAGTAAGGGGCCGAGGAACTCAGTGAAGAACAATACTAATACCATTCAACTCCTCAAGGGTGCAAAGATTCCACCCAAACCGGAGGATCGTGCCACAAAACCATAGGTAGATCTCCGGATCAACAAACGTGAGGAAACACAAGATGAAGAAAGGGGTTTGTCTGCATTGCACCAAATCGGGACACTCAATCCAACACTTTCAGATTGCAGCAGGGAAACCATCAAAGGGGGTAGAGACATTATCAGCACACTCTAAAGAAGGAGAGGCTGAAAATGTAAGTGCAGGTTCTTCACCTGATTCTGATCCCACTAAATAACCCTCTCTTAAGACCTCATTTGATGCTGATTCCAAGGCTGAGAAATTGCATATTCTCTACAAGGAGTCTTGGGTGGAGTTGGAAGAGATTGATTTTCATGCTCTCTTGTTGCACTGGGCTCACATGAAGCAGGAACGCACGCAAGGGAAAACGAAGTTGATCTTCTTCAAACTTTGCATCAATGATTGATACATCCGTGCACTGGCTGATTGTGGCCCAACCGCCAACTACTGGGCTCACATGAAGCAGGAATGCACGCAAGGGAAAACGAAGTTGATCTTCTTCAAACTCTGCATCAATGATTGATACATCCGTGCACTGGCTGATTGTGGCGCAACCGCCAGCTACTTCTCACCACACGACATCCGTAAGGCACGCTTGGGAATGAGGCAAGTTACTTCGCAGAAGTGGGCAACCAAGAGGTCACATCTACGCATGCAGTCAAAGGTGTGCGCACTACCTTTGATGCAGATCGCACAATCACGCATGATTTGAACTTCTATGTCCTTGATAAGTGCCCCTTCGACGCGGTTATTGGCTTGGGCTGGTTGCAGGCCCAATGTCAAAGAACCACGTGGAAGGACTCACAATTCATGGTCAAAGATGTCATGGGAATCGAGCGTCCAGTCCTCTTGGACGAGCCGCACGAGTCCCAAGTGACTTTTCTCAATGCAATGAAATTCTGCAAAAAGTGGCACAGGCGCAAAGTTGATGAGCAAAGGTATATAACCTTTGTAAGGCCTGCTCATGTGCCTTCTATTTTTGTTGTACATAATGGTTCTACTTTTGCATGCCGTTTCTACTTCTAATGCAAATACTTCTACCTCTACTAGTCCAAACGACTCTGCTTCAAATCTTGTTGTTTTGGCTACACCTATGCAGTCCGATATGCTTGCACCGGATTCTCATGATCCACCCTCAGAGATCCCATCGGAGATCCGCAGTCTTCTCAATCGATTCCCTGAAGTTTTGGTTGAACCACGTGGAGTTCCCGTGCGTCCGGTCCAACACAAGATCGACTTGATAGAAGGCAGCACTCCTTCAGGAGGTTGTGTCTATCGAATGGGCTTAGGCGAACTGGAGGAGTTGCGAAGACTGATCGATGACATGCTTGAAAAGGGTTGGATCAAGCCAAGCAAATACGAATTCGGTGCACCTGTTTTGTTTGTCCCGAAGAAAGGCAGCATATTGTGGATGTGTATTGACTACCGTGGACAAAATAGAATAACCAGAAAGAATGCGTACCCTTTGGCACACCCTGATGATTTGCTTGATGTTGCAGGTGGATGCAAGGTCTTCAATGCAAGATCGATCTTGAGTCTGGTTACCACCAGATTGAAGTCGACCCTGCAGACCAACATAAAACTGCGTTCAAAACTCACGATGGGCTGTACAAATTTATCGTCATGCCCTTCGGTCTCACGAATGCACCGGCCACCTTCCAAAGTCTCATGGACAAGGTGTTCCGCAGTGAGATCAATCGATTTGTTGTTGTTTATTTGCATGACATACTAATCTTTAGCAAATCAATGGAGGAACACATGAGACACCTTGAGGAAGTGTTGCAGATCCTCAAGAATGTGCAACTTCATCTCAACTTGGAGAAATATGAGTTTGGGAGGGACCGCGTCATCTACCTTGGACATCGGTTGTCTGCTGCAAGCCTAGAGCCCGAGGCAACCAAAGTCGAGGTCATCCGCAAATGGCCTTAACCTGCAAACGTCCGAGAGTTGCGTTATTTTCTTGGTCTCGCGTCATACTACCATAAGTAAGTGCCTAAATTTTCTATCATCGCCCGTTCGATATCCAAATAGACAAGCAAGAACGTGTCTTGCACGTGAGATGGGGAATGTACAACCACCTTCCAAGCATTGAAGAAGGCCTTGGTGAGTCATCTGGTGCTCAACAGTGTAGATCCCAAACTTACATTCGCAGTAACTATGGATGCAAGCTTGTACGGGATTGGCTCGGTGTTGCAGCAAGATGATGGTGACGCCTTAAGCCCGCTTAGTACTACAGCAAACGCATGCCCAATCACAAGGTAGTTGCCTCCACCTACATGCGAGAACTCTGTGCCTTGAGAGAGACACGAGACCATGGGAAACAATACCTTTTGGGTCGCCATTTCAAAGTGTTCTTAGACCACGAGACTTTGAAATGGATCCAGACACAAATTATCCATCAACAACATTGACCCGCTGGCTGCATGAGATTGTTGTGTATGATTTTGAACTCAAACACAAGAAAGGTTGTTGCAATCGCGTTGTGGATGCTTTGTCTCGCCACCCTGAATACATGACTTGCCTTGTGGATTCCTACGATCTCCGTAAGAATTTGAAGGAGGAACTAGTTGAGCAAACTGCCAAGGACTCGGAACTCAGTCCCATCCTTGAGCAGATCCAAGTTGACCCTAGCAGTCAACCTGATTTCCACGAGTGTGAAAGTTTGCTCTTCCGACATTACGAAAAGTACGGCCGATTGTGTGCACCCAACCATGAGCCTATCCGTACTCGCTTCTTGGACTTGGCTCATGGGCGGAGTGGACTCTTCGGTTTTGAGAAGACATACGGAAGCCTATTGCATATGGCATGGGATGAAAGGAATAGCACGAAAGATTGTGACCGAGTGTCAAGTTTGTGAACGCATTAAACCGTCTCGGCAAAAGCCCTATGGGCTGCTCTATCCACTTCCTATCCCTGATGGCCCGGGTGAGTCTCTTTCCATTGACTTCACGGACATGGGAAAGAAGAGCATGAACGGAAATTCGCAAGTAATGGTGATCGTTGACCGCTTTTCAAAATTTCTGAATTTGATTCCATTGCCACCTCACGCCCCAACTAGCCTTGTGATCGAGGAGTTTAATAAGAAGTACATTCTGCAGTGTGGTCCCCCGAAGACTCTTGTGAGCGACCGGGACACTAGGTTCATGAATGCGGATTGGGAGGATCTCACCTCCCAGATCTATGACATCAAACTCAAGATGATGTCTGGTCGACATCCTGAAGCCAAAGGATTGGCCAAGGAAGTCAACCAGACTGTGATTCAACTTCTCCGATCTCTACTTGTGTCTAATTAGAACTCTTGGGATGAGGAATTGCCGATTATGCACGGATTGTACAACAACTCCATACACTCCTCCACCAGGATGACACCTAATCGGTTGCACCTGGGGTGGCAAATTCGCAATCCCCTATCCCCTGGCCTAACATCTGGCCAACCTGGCTACAACACTAAGTTTAATTGCTTGCTCAAAGTTGTTGTTGCAACTATGGAAAGGCCATGATTAAGCATGCCAACAAGAAGCGCCAGCCTGCACCTTTCACAGTGGGAAGTTTTGTTTGGGTCAAGATGTATGAGTTTTCTTAAGAAGAGGGTGTATCATGGAAGCTTCTTCCTCATTATTACGGTCCGTGGAAGGTGCTGAACTAGGTAGGGAGGATTCATTCGGTCCTTCTTACACGATCGACGTGCCTACTCAGGATCATTCATGGTTACTCAGGGCCGAAAAGTGGGGGTCCCCGTTAACCGCTTGTGCTGCGCATGTACCCAGTCTTTCACGTGTCGAAGTTGTTTCCGTATGTACCACCTGAAGCTTTTTCGTATCGAGAATCAATGATTCCTCGCGCAATCAATGACGGTCACAAGATTGATAGAATTGTCGACGACAGTGGAAAAAGGAAAAACAAACAATACAAAGTTCACTTTCTATATCACCCATTAAATGATTTTTACTGGATTGCTAGGAAAGACTTGTTGCAGAGTGCCCCGCGAGTCGTCAACGCATATGAACGACTGATTGTTTCAGAACAGCAACCTAAACCACTACCCTCACTCCTACGGAACATACCCAATCTCTCTTTGCCATTTACGCTTATGATGCGTTATGCAGGGTTTCTGAGTGAGTTAGTCCCTCGAAGGGACCTCGCTCTTCAGGGGAGGGTAGTGTAATTACCCGCCATAACACGGACTGAGAACACTGCTGATTTCTGAGTTATGCCGATGGAATGGATGCCTTGCTGAGATTCCCGCATTCTGCCGAGTTTTCTAGGTTTGTGGTGTGTGCGTGCTTGGTGACCTGCGTGCATGTATGAGTGCTTGTCAGCATGAGTGTGTGTGACCCGCAACTTGCTTGTTTGGAAGGCCCGTAGGGCCGGAACTTACCTGTGGCCGTGATATTGAGGCGCCAAGGGCTTACCCGAGTGGGTGTATCCAGGGTGACAATCCAGAGAGAGAGTGAGGCAGAGCGAGCCATAGCCGCTATCTGGCTGAGATCCGTTGTGTGTGTGTGTGTGGCATAGCCGCTGGAGACAAACGCTTCTTGTATATTGATAATAATTTTGGGGACGACATCTTCATGTGTTGATTGTATCTCGGGTTGGCTTCTAACTTGTGAGCTCTCATGTGAAATGTTCATTGATGTACGTGAGGTGGAACTTGACGAGTACTTGCCTCATTTCAGTGGTATCAGAGCTGGTTCCCGCTGCATCCGCTCGGAGTTGAGGCGCTGGCAAGGAAGAAGGCCGGTGGGCAATACAAATTATTTTTTTCCAAAAAAAGGGGAAAGAGATCGGGGTTTGAATGCAACTTGAAGGCCAAAGAAGAAGGAGCACAGCAAGGAGCAAGAGGAGTATGTACCTGCGAACGAGAAGCAAATCCAAAACACTAGAACAAGCCAGAATCAAAATGACGATTCACACCCAAGTGGAAGATGGAACAAACCAGGAAAAAATGACAAAACACTCACCCAAGGTTAGTGAAGGCAGAAACCAAAGTTGCGATTTATATTGGAGTGAAGAAATTGATAAAACAAAAGAGAAGGAAGCTCACAATACTAGAAGAAGCAAGAATAAAAAAGGCGATTTACACCCAAGTGGAAGATGGATAAAACATGGAGGAAAATATAACAAAAGACTCACCGAAGGTTAGTAAGGGCAAAAACCCAAAGCTGTGATTTACATTGGAGTGAAGAAGTGAACAAAACAAGAGAGAAAGAAACTCACAATACTAGAGGAAGCAAGAATCAAAGTGGCGATTTGCACCCAAGTGGAAGATGGAACAAAACATGGAGGAAAAATGACAAAACACACACCCAAGGTCAGCGAAGGAAAAAACCAAAGTTGCAATTTATATTGGAGTGAAGAAATTGACAAAACAAGAGAGAAGGAAGGTCACAACACTAGAAGAAGCAATAATCAACGTGGCGATTTACACCCAAGTGGAAGATGGAACAAAACACGGAGGGAAAAATGACAAAAGACTCTTCCAAGGCTAGTGAAGGCAAAAACCCAAACTTGGGATTTGCGAAACCAGACAAAATTCCGCTTGGAATACTTAGATGTTTCAGTTCGCTAAGTCAGAGTGAAAAAATAAACAAAACAAGAGCGAAGGAAACTCAAAACACTAGAGGAAGCAAGAATCAAAGTAGCGATTTACACCCAAGTGGAAGATAGAACAAAACATGGAGAAAAAGATGACAAAGCTCTCCCCCTACTCTAGTGAAGGCAAAAACCACAGTTGCAATTTATATTGGAGTGAAGATATGGACAAAACAAGTGACAAGGAAGGTCACAATACTAGAAGAAGCAAGAGTCAAAGTAGCGATTTACACCCAAGTGGAAGACGGAATAAAACATGGAGGAAAATATGAATTGAAGTGACAAAATAGACAAAACAAGAGAAAAGGGAGCTCACAACACTAGAAGAAGCAAGAATAAAAGTGGCGATTTACACCAAAGTGGAAGATGAAACAAAACATGGAGGAAAAGTTGACACCACACTCACCCAAGGCTAGTGAAGGAAAAAAACAAAGTTGCGATTTGCATGGGAGTGGAGGAATGGACTAAATGGAAACAATCTTTAGTGAGGGAGTAACTACCTACTCTTCTCATACTTGGGATGGTAGTTATGGAGAGAAGGGAGGGGGAAGGAAAGAAGAAGTAGAGAGAGTGTAGAGGAGAGAGGGGAGAAGGAAAAATGAAAGAGAATGATGAAGAAGAAGAGGAGGAAGGTGATGAAGAAAGGAAACACCTTCTCGTTTTTCCACTCACTTCCTCTAGTCTCTTGGTCTTGAGATGTCAACCTTGATGAAGCTTCCTCTTCCTTTGCACACTCGTCCTCTGGCTATGACTTCCTTCTTCTCCAAGCCCTTCTCATTCTCCCTTCGTCTCTCTCTGGCTATGGCAAGCTCCTATTACTAAGGCTATGGAGTCCTCCCCTCTAGGAGGGCTAAGGGGACCCTCTCTAGCCTTCCTCTCTTCCTCACAGCCTGAGGGCTATGGCGGAACAGTCCCCTATGCCCACACTGCTTCCACCAGCCTCTGTAGCTACTTCCACCAGCCTACAGTCTCCCCCAAGCTCTCATACTGGCAGCGGTTTCTCTCCTCTCACTCGGAGAGAGTCTAATGCTCATTTGGCCAGCATGTGCTTCCCTCATGCAAATGTCTGTGTGGTGGATTGCTCTCCCAGCTTAAATAGGCTGGGCACAACACTTCGGCCAACCCTTGGGCCTCTCCCAAGTGCCCAAAGTAAGTCAGGGTACCGCCAATGCCTCCTTTCACTAGTGGGCCTCTCCGGAAGCATTCGTGCCTTATTTTGGTCAAGTACATCCAGTCCGAGTGGTTGGTACCAACTCGGCCTACCTTTGTGTTCATCCTAGGCCTCATTTTTATCTTCAGTTGTTCCCCTGTGATTCCTAATATTAAAGGGGCAACCTTGGTTGAAAAGAAAAAACCTTTTGGGCCTTTTTTAAATTTTCTTTCGTCCTACTTCAATTTGGGTGGACCGAGGTATCTTTTTGTACCTCGAAGCATTTTCTGTCTTGGATCTGTCTGAGATCCAAGGCTAAAATTAATTAGAGGTACCCACAAGTGGCCATTGCTTCAGATTTGAGCCCCATGGCTCTTCTTTTAAATTTCGGGTGCATATGGCCTCAATTTTTGGCCAACTCATTTCGGAGTTGTTCGTTTGAGTTGTCTAAACCTAGATTCTGGTAAAAAAAAAAATCAGCCAACTGTCTTTTGTTTTTTCTCTTATTTCTTCCTTTTTAACTTAAATTTTGTCGAGAAATTGCCCCAAGGGCCTTATCTCCTCAGTCCGGATTGACCTCCACTAAATCCAGAGTGATGAGGTCACAATAAGGACCTGTCAGCCCCTACCGTGTCAGTCCCAATTGGCCCGCCATTTTCTCTCCACCTTTTTTTCCTCCTTTGTCTCATTCATTTTCCTTTTTCTCCCCTTTTTCTTTTCTTTTCTTTTCTTTTATTTCAGTTGTGACAAGTGTCACCCAACTGTAGACCATTTTTCTAGGCCATGGATCTTGATCTAGATCAAGTTGCTTTCCGTTAGTCCCAATTTGTGGCGTCCATTGCTCAAATTTTTCCTTGGCAGCCTTTTTGCTACATAGAGTCTCTCAAAGCTCTATTTTCTCTTGCTTGGCTGGTCCGAGATATCTCGGACTAAAGTATAGGCCCTCCTCCCTCATTTCTTTTTTTTTTTGCCTTTGAAACCTCCTCATCTTAGCACTATTAGTGCTTGCACTAGTAGTGCTAATATTATCCACCGCTAGATCTTAATCTTGACGGTGCATCTCACTTTGATTGGCCATCCCTCATGTTTGTCCACAAGTTCCTTGGGCCCACCTAATCCCCGACATTATCCCGCAAATTATCCCATTTTTATTTGGGACTCCCTCGTCCCCGTCAGTCCCAATTTCCCCTCCCCATGTGCCTCAAGTGTGCCGAATATTACCACTCGCTAGATCTCCATCTTACGGCTGCCATTTACCATCATCACTTGCTTCATGCTTGAGACACTTTTTCTAGTATCTTGAGCGTGCCAAGGGTAATTTTTCCCTTGGCCTAGGTACCCCCTTGCAGTCCGTTAATTCTCAGAGTGCAACGGTGGCCATTTTCCTAGTCTTATTGCCCCCAAACTGAAACAAAATTAAACGACACATTTCCAAGTGCATCCACACTCAATATTGGCTTTGGGTGTACTTGAAACATGTGTTTGCTTAACTTTTTGGTGGTTTGTTGCATCACGGAATACCTCCCTCTTGATCTTTCTTGATTTTATGAGAGAGAATAAAAAAAACTCAGATATTTCGTAACCGTTTCATCTGAGGATGAATCCGGTCACAAAATTCACCTAGAACATGTGTTTTCTTTTCGCCTAGGTGTCCGTTTCTATCCGTTTGTGGGCTGGCAACTTCTATGAGCATTACTTTTCAGTTTTTTGTATATGAACTCTCCTTTCCCCCCTCCTTTGTGCCCAATTCACCCTTGGGCGAATTTGGTCACAAGATGTATCTAAAACATGTGCTTTCCATAGCCTCCAAGTGTCCGTTTTTTATCGTTTCAGTCCCAACTGCATCTAGACTTGATGCAGTCCTGTTCAAGGCACCTAGACCTCCTTTGTAAAGGGGCAAGTTGACCATAATGTGGCGGTTTGCCCCCTTTTCACTCCCATACTCTGCTACCTCTCCCATTGTCCCTCTAGGTCTCTTTCTTCTCACCTTTGCTGGTCGTTTTATTCCGGATCATACTAGAACCTCATTTTTCAGGTTCAGTGTACTCGTGCGGCCCGAAACTAAGGCCCTTGTGATCCGTTGCATCCCTATTGGGTCCGTTCTCAATTTCAAGGCCTAGAAGCCTCGGAATCGAGACTCTCTCTTATTTTCTAGCCCTTTCATTTTGGCATCCAAGGGCCACCATTTCTCAGGTTCCTTGTGCTTGGGTCTACCGTCCAGTTGGTGCTTACTAGTCTGCTTACACCCCCCTTGCTGGGTTCCACTGCCCCTTAGGCCTTTCTCATGTCATATTTGGGTGGCCCCCTAGACTGCACGCTGGCGCCTTCTGCAATGGCACAAGACACTATTTCCTTGGCGCCCTCGGGCCCCCATTTCCCGTGGCACCATTACTTGTATACTAATCTTCTGGCGGTCCTTCTTCAAGGAGGGCCACCTTTACTAATTTCCTGCAGCCCTTTGATAAGCATATCTCCACAAGGTCTTTCTCATGTGTCGTGCGATCATTTGCGACATTCTTGCCGCTTGGCGCGTCCACATGCTCTTGACGACACCCAACCACGCGACGTTTGTATTTTTAACATGTTGCGAACACCGATGTTTCGAACATCCCAGGCTTGAATGACGTCATTCCTTCTTTGTTTGCCCCCTCCTTCTTGTTTCTTACAATTACCGGAAATACCGTTGTCGAGGTAGAAACCTTGACAAGGTTATCTGCCCGACATTTTCAAATGTCGGACGATGTCCGACTCTGTAAAAGGTTATTCGGGCTTCATAAGTTGATGAGATTGGTTATCTGCCGAAAGTTTATTTAGACCTTACCTATGACTGAGGGACTAAAACTTTTGAATCTAACACCTGACGCCCACGACATCTGGAATTAGCGGCGTGGCCGATCTCTCCCCATGTTTGGTAAGGCCGTACGGATGTACGGTCGTGGGAATATATATATATCGTCACAAACAGAACTGCCCGGTAAACCGTAGGCAGATATATATATACTACGACTTCGCTAGCTTCCTGCTACGGTTTTCTCCGGTCAGGTCGAGCGGCAGTGGTCGGGGCCGTCACTACGCGGCCATGCTGTGCCTCTAGTGCCAGCGGCGTGTCTGGAGTGTATTTTTTGGCTGTGATAGACCTTTCTTTGTTTCGTGGATGTTTGCTGGCTTGTGATGGGGTGTGAACCGACAGTCTGTAGAGTTTTCCATCTGGTGTGGGTGAGTGATAGTCTACTTTGATTTTGGTTGAGGTAGATTATCATTTACAGTGTAATCCGTGAGGGGATTCTGCAGACTGTTGAGGGTTCAGCCTCCTGACTGTCTCTTATACACATCTAGATGTGTATAAGAGACAGGACTAATACTCCGACGAAACAGTTTGTCACAGCCCCTCGTTTGTTGTCCTCTTCTCCCTCTCTGCCTACGGTTTACCGGGCAGTTCTATTTGACGATATATATATAATTTTAAACATAATTTACCTAAAATAAGGACATGCGGCTGCTAAGCCGCGCAATTAAGAGCCTATAAGGCTAATTAAGACCTGCGCGTGAAAGCACGGCCCCGTTAAAGCCACAACCGGCCTCTATTTTTCGACAAGGCTGAGCGTGGCACGACTACAGGTTGGCAAAGGCAGGACACCTAGTCAGGGGGCCCGATGCCGAACCTAGAAAAAAGGGTGGAGATTGGCCTGCCAGCAGGCCCAAGCCTCAATCTGCTAGGCTACGTGGGAGCAACCTAGCGACTGGCAAGCTCTTCTTATAGAAGAGCTACTCCTATTACTATCGTGATAGGAGCTAGCCGAGTAGGATAGCGTATTAGATCGTTATGCCGCAGATATGGGGATCGATTTTGACTAACCTCTGGGCTAGCTCCTTTTGGAGCAGTCGTAGGGAGTAATCACCTGATGCGACCGATTTCGGCCACGAGATCTGCAAGATCACACGGCTTGAAACAGCCGCGTGGATGAGGCAAGGCCTCTGCGCAAGGATGACACACATAAATCGAGTAACGACCAAAATTTCCTTTTCGATCCCCGTGGGGATCGAACTCAGCACTGCATTTCAACATGGCAGTTGGCTAAGCCAACGGGTTAAAAAAAAAAAAAAAAAACTAAGTTGAACGTGAAGCGCCACATGGCGCAGTCAGAAGTGGTTGGGGCAGTTTTGTCCCTAATGCACCTGACAGTGCCTATTTTAAACGGGCAACCGTTTTTTTTTAAAGATAAGTTTTCTTTGCCTTTTTCCTTTTTTATTTTCTTTCTAGATTTGCGATAGATTTTCTTTGTTTTTTTTATTTTTAGATTTTCTTTCTAGATTTGCGATAGATTTTCTTTTAGATTCTCTTTCTTTTTTCCTCTTCTTTCTTTTTGTTCGTGAAGTTACTAAAGTGCCCGTTCGTTTTGACGAACGGGCTGGTGCTGCTATCGACACGATGTGCAAAGTCGAACGAATCTACCGATAGAACATGGGATTATACATCCATAGAGAGAGAGAGAGAGAGGGGGGGGGGGGGGGGCATCTTACCTGGCGGCGGCTGCAGCGCAACGGATGGACAGGTAAGTCTCCAACTTTGCACCTGACCTTTTGCGCTCTCAATGATAGGATGAGCAAAATCGAATGAATTTGCCGCTAGGGCATGAAAATATACATCGTCATACGTTTTTTAGACCCCCCCCCCTCTTCTTTACGAGCTGTGGAAGTCTGAGCCCATTCGTTTTTGGAAAACGGGCAGCAAACTTCGATTTGGTGCCTGAACCTGGGGTGGTTAGCACACCGGATGCAGGCGCTCATAGGATGAGAGAGAGAGAAGACCTTGTTGAGCTTGACTTTAGTTCGACACTGTGAAATGACGTGAAGGGTTTTTTATTTTAATTTTTTCTTTTATCTCGTTTTTCCCTTACTGAGGGAAAATGAGGCTGCTGAAAAGCAGTGCGTGTGTGCACCTGGCCGTTGTCGGGGCCAGATTCTCAGGTGTTTTTTTGCACACTGTGCAGTAAACCAGCTAGGGAGCTGGCTCTGAGTTTGGCCACGCTTAGGGGGAAATGCATTGCTAAGGTTGGGCCTCAGCAATAGCAGATCAACAAGGGAGGGGTTGGATACAACCATCCCTTGATGCACTAACATCAGAAAATAAGCCAGGTCCTTTTTGTAGTGGATGGACCTGGCCAGTTGAGCTATGTGGGGCTGGGAGATGCCCTTGATCTCACTTGGAGATCAAGGGCTCAGCCTGAGCTCGAATTTTTGGCTGAGAGCTCAGGCTGCTACCGCCACCTCCCTCGACTATATAAGCAGCCCACTGCCCCCAGCTGCCTCAAACTTGTGAGGCAATGATGCTGTTCATTTGCTAGAAAGCAAATGCTGCATCTACTGAGGGGAAATGCTGCTGGAATCTTGAGTTGAGGGAGAAGGCTGAGGAAGATGGTGGTCTGCAAGTAAGGGGGGGAAGTGCTGTCGAGATTGCGGCACGGCGGCGGATTTTTATGACGCAATGGGGAAGGTGCTGCCCAACTCCATAGTGGACTGCAAAGTGAAAGGGAGGAAGTGCTGCCGAAATTGCGGCACGACGACGGATTTTTATGACGCAACGGAGAAGATGCTGCCCAACTCCATAATGGACTGCAAAGTGAAAGGGGGGAAGTGCTGCCAAAATTGTGGCACGGCGGCGGGTTTTTATGACGCAACGGGGAAGGTGCTGCCCAACTCCATAGTGGACTGCAAAGTGAAAGGGAGGAAGTGCTGCCGAAATTTTGGGTGATCGGCAAGGTGTGTGAAGGTGGTGAAGAAGGTGGCTATGGTGGACGAGTGAGTGATGAGCAAGTAAGTGGGAGTACGAGAGGTGGTGAAAGGAGGATACTCCACGGCTGTAGCCGAGCACTTCACGATCATAGCCAGACGTCGGCGGCCATAGCCATAAGCTTGGTGGTCGGATACTTGCAACGTCGGCGACCATAGCTGCAAGGAGGTTGGGTTGTCGTGTGGCTTGGTGGCAAAGTTTTGCTGTTGCAGTAGGAATTGCAACACAAGTTGCTGGTAGCCGGCGGCCGTTGGTGTAGACTCGGCGGCCATAGGCGGTGAGTTTGGTGGTCATAGGCGGAGGAGGGTCGCTGTTATTTTTTTGGGATCCATGGTGCGAGTGGTGTTGGTGTTTGCGATCGTTCGGTGTGGCGGGCAAGAGTGTGGAACCACGTGAAACTCATCGAGGGGTATCTGATCGAGTTCTTTCAGTGGACCTAGTCCTTGATCGATTGGGTGCTTGGAGAAGGGCGTGGGCCATCATTCAATTGGAAGGCCACAACTGGTGAAGTTGTGGGCCATGCGTTTTGGACTCAGGCGACTTTTATTTTTTCTATTGGCATATTACTCGGCTTTCTTGAGTGAGTCGATTCAAACTTCACTCAAGGTCAATTGATTGACACAGATTTCCCTTCAGTTGAGCCGATTCAAACTTCACTCAAGGTCAGTTGATTAACTCAAATTTCCCTTCACACCTGTGTGAATTCACACTTTGCTTGACCCTGTCTATTTTGAATGTTCGGAAGAAAAGGCATTGAATGTTCGGAAGAAAAGGCAGAGGAAAGTTGTGCAAGTCATGCATGTGAATGGAAAGGTCTGACTTGAGTATGGGATTGTACATGTTTCTTTTGTACCTGTTTTCTTGGCATTCTGTGCAGGTAGATAGAAGGATACTTGCGAAGGAGATTGATTATGCCTATTTGAGAAAAGGGAAAAGGATTGTCTTCCTTTTACTTCTTACCTGCCTACATGTCAGAAAGGATTCGTTGTTTTAAAAATGCTAATTTTGTGGGAACCGTAAAACGAATTTCATTGTAATAAAGCAGCTAAGGTCCAATGAACTTAGCCTTTTTCTAGGAAGGCATCCCAAATAACCTTATCATCCTGTACCTGTCTAAATGATTCCTGTTTTCTATCTTCTCTATGTTCTTTTCGTCTAAGTACCTTTCAGTAGTTAGTGTGTGTGTGTGTGTGTGTGTGTGTGTGTGTGTGTGTATGTGCGTAGACATTCAGGGTAGATCCTAGTGCGTGTGTACGTGTTCGCGAGTGAGTGTGAGTGTGTCTGATGGTGGATACAGTGTGCAGGTGGGAATTTCATACTGGCGTTCAGACGCCATAGCCGCAAGATGTGACAAGTTGACTTGAGCTGAGTCTCTGGCTGGAGGCCATATCTCTGGGTTTTCGGTTTTGGCGCACTGCGCCATCTCACTCTTGTTGTTGATCCTACTTTGAGCAAGTCGTATTGCCATCGGCACCTGGATGTATGCATGTTGGAAGTGAAGTCAAAGAAATTCTGATTTCATTGGCATCGGAGCTGGTTCCCGTTGTCTGCGCAAGCATCGTGAAGTGAGAGGGGGACACGCGTGAGCAAGGAAGATAACCATATTGGATGGCAGCCATAGCTGCCAGCTTGGAGAAGAAGAATGATGGGAGAGAAAGAGAGGTGACAAAGACGAGGGTGGCAGGAGCCATAGCCGACGGAGAAGAAGAAGAAGTCGGTCATAGCCGAGCTTGAGGACGAAGAAGAAGAGGGCGAAGTTGCTGAAGGTGACAAGGGAGAGGAAGCCACCACTGCCAGGTGGTAAGAAGGTTGACCGGAGTGTGACCGGCGCTAATCGGCGTTGACCAAAGAGTTGACCAGTGAGCGTTGACCGACACAGTTGATTGAGTTGACCGTTGACCAAGCTTGGAGTATGAAGCGAGGAGCAGTTCAATCTCTTCAAGCCCCCTAACCCTTGCCCTTTTATGCTCTGTGGATGTTGCACACTCACCTTGGTAGTTCCTGCAGTCAAGTCTGTCTTGTAGAGTCGGTCACCTCTTTCTGCATTGAGTCACTCCTGTCCAGGTTGTTGTAGGTTCCATGCATCCGGTCTGATAGAGTCAGAGGGGCCGATATCTGCATGGGACTTAGTAGGGGTGAGGTGTATCAGATGCCAGACGACCTGCGAAAACACCCCAAGGACCGGTACAAACCGGCAAGTTGCTCTGGGTGGTACACTATAGCTGAACTCCAAGTTGCAGATCACGAGTCCAGTCTGTCTAAGTCTTCAAGGAACTCTGGCTGATCGTCATCCTGATTGAGATGTTAAATAATTCGTGAGGAGTTATGGGGGATCCCCGTAAATGCCTCCTGATCAACCAGCAGTTTTGTAATGACAGACTAGTAAGTAGACTAGTATCGAGTAGTTGACAGAGGACCAATTTGAAGCCAAAGCCAGGCAAGATTGGACTGTGGGTGCACGGGCACCCGATGGTTGTGGAGAGATTGGACTGAGGTTGTGAAAGCATCCTACGTCGGTGGTAGCCTGGCTAGGGTGGAAGGGAGGACCTTTGTAGTCCCCTAGAGAGTTAGTGTCTAGGTGGTAAGTCTAAGTGTTGAGGAGCGGAAT